>OZ007576.1:54720695-54901771 GCA_963931925.1 Onchidella celtica
TCCTTTTCTGTTTGTCCGCCCCCCCCCCCCCCCCGGGATATCAAAGTCGTGCCCCCCACCCCCCTGCGGGAAATATCGCCCCACCTCGAGAAACACCGGTTTGCGGCCAAATATGATTGGACACCGCATGATGCCAGGCCCATTCCTCAAAATGAGCTTAAAGTTGGAAATGAACAGAATGCTGATATTAAGTTGTAATACGTTAATTATAGAGTGTCGTATTGAGCGACTGGAGTTGTATTTGTACTGTATTTTGTATTTTGTATACTTCTTTAATCCCATTTGGGAAATTTGCTTTAGTGTCACGGCAGCCCATCTACATCTGGAGCAGACACGTAGTCGCCACAGTGCAGCGCCGGTCGGCTTTTTATTTATTTTTTTGGGGGGAGGGGGGTTGACATTAGGTGCTTTTTTTTTAATTTTTAATTTTAATTTTCTTTAAAATTTCAGTTCGTTCATTTCATTTCAACAAAATATGAGTCTTATAAATGAAGATTTGTCTCTAAATTTGCCCTTTCTACTGTAGGAGAGACAGGGTTGGAAACGCAAGTGGAAATTTAAGAGTTTTTCTTTGTTCAGCAGTGCTGATGGCTAGAAAACTGGGTATTTGCAGCATAGCTTTACTCAGTGATGCTCTACATAGAATTAGACATTTCCACCATAGCTTTACTCAGTGATACTCTACATAGAACTAGACATTTCCACCATAGCTTTACTCAGTAATACTCTACGTAGAACTAGACATTTCCACCATAGCTTTACTCAGTGATACTCTACATAGAACTAGACATTTCCACCATAGCTTTACTCAGTGATACTCTACATAGAACTAGACATTTCCACCATAGCTTTACTCAGTGATACTCTACATAGAACTAGACATTTCCACCATAGCTTTACTCAGTGATACTCTACATAGAACTAGACATTTTCACCATAGCTTTACTCAGTGATACTCTACATAGAACTAGACATTTCCACCATAGCTTTACTCGGTGATACTCTACATAGAACTAGACATTTCCACCATAGCTTTACTCAGTGATACTCTACATAGAACTAGATATTTCCACCATAGCTCTACTCGGAGATACTCTTTAAAAAAACAGACATTTCCACCATAGCTTTACTCTAGCATCATAGCTTGATTTCATAGGTGAAGTATGATAACTGTTGCAATACAGTTAACGTTTAAAAAAAACACACACACATACACACAGAGAGAGAGAGAGAGAAAAAGTGTAGGGGGGCAGTAAGGCTTGAATCAAGGTCAAAATGTGGCAAAAAGAAGAAGTTGTACGTTGCAAAGCCTCACGAAGGCAATAATCCAGAAATGATACAGTCAGCAGAGCAGAAAGTTGGGTGTTCGGACTGCCGGCAGCACGGTGCAGAGGAGGGTATTCAAGCAGGCCTGAAGTGGCTGAACAGTTGCATCACTGCACCTTCTCAAAGTAATTCCGTACCTCGCTGCTCTGTTGGCTGTCTGTAAGCCTTTCATGTCATCAGAGCCTTCTAGCTGAAATTGTGAAACTTAATATGATTGAATGATTGTGTTCCTGGCATCCACAGGGCAGGGGACACCCAGATCCTCACCAGAAAAGTCAGAGTTGATCAAATCAAGTTTGAAGAGATCGCACCCCGTGTTGGGGCCGAGCGGTTCATCTTCCATCCTGAACGCTACAAACTGCAGCAGACGGTAAGCAAGAATATAACTGGCCTTGACCTTAGATTCACGCGTGATTTCTTTCTATGACTATCGAATGTCTGCTTTCGTTGTATGACCTTGATTGAATATTTGCTGTCACTGTATGACCTTTGGATGCCTGCTTTTGTTGTATGGCACTGGATGTCTGTTTTTTTGTTGTTGTTTTTTGTATGAAACTGAATGTTTGCTTTTCTTGTATGACATTGAATGTCTGCTTATTTTGTATAGCATTGAATGTTTGCTTTGGTATAGGACACTAAATGTCTGCTTTTATTGTATGACATTGAATGTCTGCTCTTTTTGTATGACGTTGAAGGTCTGCTTATTTTGTATGACATTGAATGTTTGCTTTGGTATACGACACTAAATGTCTGCTTTTATTGTATGACATTGAATGTCTGCTTTTGTTGTATGACATTGAATGTCTGCTTTTGTTGTATGACTTTGAATGTCTGCTTTTGTTGTAAGACTTTGAATGTCTGCTTTTGTTGTAAGACTTTGAATGTCTGCTTTTGTTGTAAGACTTTGAATGTCTGCTTTTGTTGTATGACTTTGAATGTCTGCTTTTGTTGTATGACTTTGAATGTCTGCTTTTGTTGTATGACTTTGAATGTCTGCTTTTGTTGTATGACTTTGAATGTCTGCTTTTGTTTGGTGACACAGAATATTGCTGTTGTTTTCTCACCTCCCTGTGGGTTTGCCTTTGCCCACACTGTGTATGCATAAAAATTTACTAGTTGTAGTCACGTGAAGATTTATAATTGTTTTCTAATTTCAAATGTGTGTATATGTGTGAGTGTGTGCGTGTGTGTGTGTTTGCTGTCAGTGTTTAGGTCTTTAGTTTAGGAGGTTCGCTGCCATTGGCATTTACACCTGACTTTTCCTTGTTTTACTTTTGCCGTTGTGGCTGTGATTCGTTTTTAGAATTTTGCCCCGGCAGCGGCCTGTTCGGCCTGGTCTTCTCGACTTCCAACTGCCAAGGTATTTTTAACGTGCGCAAAGTACACATGGGCCCTCCGAATTTTCCGTCCGTATCCAAGGAGACTAGGTGCTCGATCCTACCTACCATGGGATCAGGAACAGGAAAGTAGGAGAATAATCCCAAAATTCCAACATGCCTGCACCGACCGGGAATTAAACCCGGTACCTTCGGCATGAGAGGAGAGCAGCTTGCTTCTAGACCACGGTGCCCCCCCCCGTGTGTTGGCTGTCATTGTCGCTGGCGTTATTATATTATGGCTCTCCTTTTTTCTGTTCAACTATTGTGCCGGGCAAAGGCAGAGCGGCGGATGTGCTCATTTCATAGCTTTGAGAAAAAACACAAACAACGTGTAGCATAGCCATATAATATAAATGCTTCTATTTATGAGTTAACCACACTAGAAACTACTATTTCGGCAGCAGATACGTCCATCTGCCTTTGACATAAAAGAATTATGTGTGAGACAAGTTCATAGAGACAATAGAGTAGAAAAATTTCCATGCCGTCAGTTACGTCCCTCTGCGTTTGCACGACAGTATTGTCTAATGTTACTCGCCTGTTGTCTTTGATATTTGTGCCCTTTCTTCAGGCTGCTCATGCACTTAAATACTTTGAGTATTGCTGTTTATCTCCTCCTCATTATTGGAAAACTGACTCTCCCCCCCCCCCCCCCCCCACCCCCAACCCCCTCGCCCCCATTTTGTCCTTTGATGTAGCGTCATTTAAACATTTGGCGTGGAGCCGTAGACCTTTGGTGTAGCGTCAGTTAAACATTTGGCGTGGAGCCGTAGACCTTTGGTGTAGCGTCAGTTAAACATTTGGCGTCATGCCTGTCGACTTTCGGTGTAACGGCATTTACACTTCCATTTGGCTACATCTGAAAACCCAGGTTAAGTGTAATGCCGTTTATACTTTTAGAGGAATGGCATTTAGACCTTTGGTATAATATCATTTAGACCTTAGGCGAGACACCACATAGACCTTTGGTGTAACTTCATTTAGACTAGCACATAGTCTTCTCGGATAAAGACGAAAAACTCGGAGGGCCCGTGTGCAGGTTGAGCACGAAGCTATCTTGGCAGTTGGAAATGGAGAAGAGCAGGCTGAACAAGGCCGCTGCCCGGGCAAAATTAAAGAAAAACAGCAAACTAATCCCTACCACATAAACACACGGAAACAAAAAAACAAGAAAAGTGGGGTGTAAATGCCGAGAGCATCGAAACCTCCTAAAATAAAGACCTAAAACACAGTAAATACAAAGGCAGGCACAGGGTACCGAGAGAATCAATTCGTCATAATCCGTCCGTCGATTTGCGCGCATATCATCGATACGATGTCAACAATGCAACAGTTCGCACCACACCCCTTCATAATTTAAGGAAAAAGAGTAGTCCTTACCGTATGTATACGCACGCAAGTTATGGTCATATTATAGTGGGAGAAGGAATGGTCCGCCTCGGTATTCTGTGTGTCAGGTATTTATCACCATAATATGTCTACAATCACAACTGATGATCTTCCCGGCAGGAAGAAATGCCAATGCAATTGAAGATGGCCCTGACCAAACCCTGGCATACTCGCAATCTTGAGGAAATACAGCTGGTATGTTTAGTCATGTCCCCATGTCAACATTTGTCCCTGTGTAAACAAGGACAGGCTGTAATATTCTAGATCATCCAAGAGCAACAGAATAATACACCTGAAAGCAAATAGGGAAACATACAGAAGATCGATTTTGTCCTCCACAACTTGCCTCGACAAGACACCTTAGCTATTTCTGTGCCATATTTCACTAAGGTTCCATGTCACTTCATGTATGCCTGTTAAGTTGCTGTGTTTATTGAGTTGTGATGTATGTCTATATAATGATGCGTAAGATATGTGTACCATGTATGTGTTGTTAAACATTCATTGAAATAGAATATCTTTCATGGGGTAATAATTAAAGTGATTTTTATCTTATCTTAGAATGATCACTCTCTTGTACAAATCATTGTGAAATAGCAGTCAACAAAATATTCAAGTCAGTAAGAGACACCGCTTGATAGTTCGGCTGCGATCGAGAGAGAGAGAGAGAGAGAGCGGGAGAGAGAGCAGGGAAATGGATAGATAGATAGACAGACAGACAGACAGACAGACAGACAGTCAGACAGACAGATAGATAGATAGATAGATAGATAGATAGATAGATAGATAGATAGATAGATAGATAGATAGATAGATAGATAGATAGATAGACAAGCAGATCCCTAAATATCACCAAAATTAAGAAACCTGAATGGCTTATATAGCCCTATAATTCTTACATAATCATACACGAATACTTTAATGGAGAATGCATGTATCCCTACTATAAAAACTTCAATGAAAAGGCTTGTATCCCAATTCATTAACTTTTTAAAGTAAGATTTTGCGTGTTGTTGCATTATGTCATGAAATGTTGTTCTACCAGATTGTGGACCATCTACAGAAGATGAAGAGTTTTGTGGCCTACCCCGTGTCCTTCCAGAAGCTTCTGGCCACCACTGCATGGTATCTGGAGTAAGTCTGTGATCAATCCTTGAAATTCAACCAGGAAAAAAAAGGGGCTTTTGTCTAGGGCTGTTGTTACTTGTGCGTGCGGTTTCCAAGCGTTTTACGTTAGAGAAGCGTAAGTACACGCATCTATCCCTAACCCCGTCCTTAACCTCAACCCTAAATCTTATCGAGTCCCTAACCCTGCCCCCTTACCCTTTCAACCAAAAAAACAGGAGGAAAACAAAAAGAAAATCTGAAAGAATAATTAATTAAGGCTGTTGTTAGGAGTATTTCGGGGGGAGCTCTCTAGCTCTGGAGTCACGAAAGGCTTTAAAATACGTACCCCTAGCACAAAAAACTTGGGGGACGTAGGTACGTGTAAGAACATTCTTTGTCTAAATGATGAAAAATATATTTATTGTTTCTTTATCGTCATCATCTATATATATATACTTTGGTAACTCGAAACTTTGGTCACCTAAGGCTCAGGAACCGCATCACACTCAGGCTTCAAACTTTGCGCAACAGCATATTATCAATGCGAAATTAACATGGGCTATATTAGAAATTATGTAATGTTCAAGCTTCTACGTTTCATTTTTCATTGTTTCGTCGGCATCATCTTCTAGATCTACTCTTTCGAGTCATCATGGTTTGCCATTTTAAGGCCTCATTGAAGCTGCGCATGCGCATTATAGGCCCATGACATCATCACTTTCTGAAAATTTTCGGTGCGCACCACTGCACACTGTGTACTGTCCTATCGCTGAGTTTTGGGGATGACCCTACGCATCTCGGCTTTTGTTCTTATTCCTTTCGGTCTGAAGTGATGTCCTTTGTTGTTGCATCCCTTCTTATAAGCTAGCTATGCAACATTAATGCCTTTCTTAGTTCACAGGAGTCTCAAGTTTTGCCCCAAAAAAAAAATAACCACACAAACCTGTTCACCGAACACGCACTCAGCTAGTCTTTTATAATATTAACCCGATTTTACACTCGAGGTCTAACAGATCCCAGGCATTCACTCTTACATCTGTTGTTAGAGGGGCGAGTAGTCTCATTACAAAGCCAAATAGAGAAAATACTGAGTTGGATTCACGCTAAGGAATGGGTTATAATGTGAAATACAACGCTCCTCTAATAACACTAACAGTCTCTTCATCATTATGTCCCCAACCGAATGTAAAATGTGGTTAAGCTGAGTTTTCATATTATACGGAATGACAAACGGCGTCGGGAACGTCAAAAACCTTGAAATAGTGAACAAAAAATGAATGCGTTCATGTGTACAGACATTCGTAATGTCCGGTAGATATGGTTTCCATAGGCATAATGTCCGGTAAGTATGGTGTCTATGGGCATACTGTCCGGTAAGCACGGTGTCCATTGACATAATGTTCGGTAGGCACGGTGTCTATTGACATAATGTCCGGTAAGCATGGTGTCTATTGACATAATGTCCGGTAAGCATGGTGTCTATGGGCATAATGTCCGGTAGATATGGTTTCCATGGACATAATGTCCGGTAAGCATGGTGTCTATGGGCATAATGTCCGGTAGATATGGTTTCCATGGGCATAATGTCTGGTAAGCATGGTGTCTATGGGCATAATGTCCGGTAGATATGGTTTCCATGGAGATAATGTCCGGTAAGCATGGTGTCTATGGGCATAATGTCCGGTAGATATGGTTTCCATGGGCATAATGTCCGGTAAGCATGGTGTCTATGGGCATAATGTCCGGTAGATATGGTTTCCATGGGCATAATGTCCGGTAAGCATGGTGTCTATAGGCATAATGTCCGGTAAGCACGGTGTCTATAGGCATAATGTCCGGTAAGCATGGTGTCTATAGGCATAATGTCCGGTAAGCATGGTGTCTATGGGTATAATGTCCGGTAAGCATGGTGTCTATGGGTATAATGTCCGGTAAGCACGGTGTCTTTGGGCACAACGTCTGGTAGGCATGGTGTCCATTGACATAATGTCCGGTAGGTTTGGTGTCCATTGACATAATATTCGGTAGGTTTGGTGTCCATTGACATAATGTTCGGTAGGCATGGTGTCCATTGACATAATGTCCGGTAGGTTTGGTGTCCATTGACATAATGTCCGGTAGGTTTGGTGTCCATTGACATAATGTTCGGTAGGCATGGTGTCCATTGACATAATGTTCGGTAGGCATGGTGTCCATTGACATAATATTCGGTAGGCATGGTGTCCACTGACATAATGTTCGGTAGGCATGGTGTCCATTGACATAATGTCCGGTAGGCATGGTGTCCATTGACATAATGTTCGGTAGGCACGGTGTCCATTGACATAATGTTCGGTAGGCACGGTGTCCATTGACATAATGTTCGGTAGGCACGGTGTCCATTGACATAATGTTCGGTAGGCACGGTGTTCATTGACATAATGTCCGGTAGGCATGGTGTTCATTGACATAATGTCCGGTAGGCATGGTGTCCATTAACATAATGTCCGGTAGGCATGGTGTCCATTAACATAATGTCCGGTAGGCACGGTGTCCATTGACATAATATTCGGTAGGCACGGTGTCCATTGACATAATGTTCGGTAGGCATGGTGTCCATTGACATAATGTTCGGTAGGTGTCCATTGACATAATGTCCGGTAGGTGTCCATTGACATAATGTCCGGTAGGCATGGTGTCCATTGACATAATGTCCGGTAGGCATGGTGTCCATTGACATAATGTCCGGTAGGCATGGTGTCCATTGACATAATGTTCGGTAGGCATGGTGTCCATTGACATAATGTTCGGTAGGCATGGTGTCCATTGACATAATGTTCGGTAGGCATGGTGTCCATTGACATAATGTTCGGTAGGCATGGTGTCCATTGACATAATGTTCGGTAGGCATGGTGTCCATTGACATAATGTCCGGTAGGCATGGTGTCCATTGACATAATGTTCGGTAGGCATGGTGTCCATTGACATAATGTCCGGTAGGCATGGTGTCCATTGACATAATGTTCGGTAGGCATGGTGTCCATTGACATAATGTCCGGTAGGTATGGTGTCCACTGACATAATGTCCGGTAGGCATGGTGTCCGTTGAACGATAGGCATGGTGTCCATAGACATAATCTCCGCAGGCAAACTGTCCCAGTATTTTCCCTTACATCGTGTCCAACATTGTCTATGCTTTGCTTTGTTTTGCTAGCGATCTGTCAGCCCCTTTACAAGACAACCCAGTGACCCGCTGTGTCAGCCTTTGGGAGAACTTTCTACTCCAGTATTTTTCCCCCTTCCATTCTTCACCTCACTGCGTCATATGCGTGCTCCTCTCTCTTGTCGTCTTCGTTTGTTTTTCCAGTCATGGGGGGACATTCACAAAGTATGTTGACTCGATTGTGACACCCATACTCCCCCCCCCCCCTCTCCCCCCCCCAATCTCATATGTACGCATACATTTTTGGCCCCGCCCTCTCATTTGTAAGCGTGTACGGCCATTATAATGGTGAATGTCCATGCTCAGACCTTGGTATTCTAAAAGTTTAAAAGGTATTTTGCTTGGAGTATTGAACCTGACTGTTACATTGAACTTGACTGTTACATTGAACCTGACTGTTACATTGAACCTGACTGTTACATTGAACTCGACTGTTACATTGAACCTGACTGTTACATTGAACTTGACTGTTACATTGAACCTGACTGTTACATTGAACCTGACTGTTACATTGAACCTGGCTGTTACATTGAACTTGATTGTTACATTGAACTTGATTGTTACATTGAACCTGACTGTTACATTGAACTCGACTGTTACATTGAACTTGATTATTACATTGAACCTGACTGTTACATTGAACTCGACTGTTACATTGAACCTGACTGTTACATTGAACTTGACTGTTACATTGAACTTGACTGTTACATTGAACCTGACTGTTACATTGAACTTGACTGTTACATTGAACCTGATTGTTACATTGAACTCGATTGTTACATTGAACCTGACTGTTACATTGAACTTGACTGTTACATTGAACCTGACTGTTACATTGAACCTGACTGTTACATTGAACCTGATTGTTACATTGAACTTGACTGTTACATTGAACCTGATTGTTACATTGAACTCGATTGTTACATTGAACCTGACTGTTACATTGAACTTGACTGTTACATTGAACCTGACTGTTACATTGAACTTGACTGTTACATTGAACTTGACTGTTACATTGAACCTGACTGTTACATTGAACTTGACTGTTAAATTGAACTTGGCTGTTACATTGAACTTGACTGTTACACTGAACCTGTTACATTGAACCTGACTGTTACAAAAGAAAAAGGGTTGAAAAGAAATCCAAGTTAATAATAATAGGAATAAACAATACTAATTTAACGTACGTTCCCAGATCCCCTCTCCGCCATGCATGCTATTCATACTCTTGGGGCAAATCATCCCCCCTCCCCCCCTCGATCTGAGTGTGCGTGCAGTATGAATGGCGTCATACTTACCAGGGTCAATGACAACTTTTCAGTGTCCCGCCCAATCGGGTGATCATCAGACAACGACATGTGGCCATGGACTTTTACTTCATCCTCAGCGGGAGAGGTTTGTACTTCACCCGCTCCCTCCCCCACTTCTATTCTACATGTTGCTATAAGATGTAATAGAAAAAGTGTCGTAATGGCAGTTGTACTTGCAGTTTTTGTTGTTGTTGTTGTTGTTGTTGCTACTGAGGTAGCTGCTGTTGCTGTTGGTGAAAATCTGACACAATCAATGTATATTATGTAGCACATGTACTATCAAAATGGGATAGGGCAATATTTGTAGCACATGAACTATCAAAATGGGATAGGGCAGTATTTCTAGCACACGAACTATCAAAATGGGATGGATCAGTATTTCTAGCACACGAACTATCAAAATGGGATGGATCAGTATTTCTAGCACACGAACTATCAAAATAGGATAGGGCAGTATTTCTAGCACAGGAGCTATGAAAAATGGGATAGGGCAGTATTTGTAGCAAAGGAACTATATGAAAAATGGGACGTGGCATTTTGTGTAGCACACGAACTTTGAAACACGGGATAGGCTATAATGTATAGCACAGGAACTATGAAAAACGGGACAAGCTAACACGATTATGATGATATTCACCAATATGCCCGGTGTGTGACTTGCATGTGTTGCAGCGCGGATGGAGAAACTGGTAGGCAGTCCGGACTATAGAGAAGCCAGCAAGTTTGAGTTCGTGGGACTAGCCAGGAAATTTGAAATCATTGGGGTAAGTTCTGGATTCTTCTCGATGACAGCACGGTCCATGTCACGCCCAGTGAATGTTGGTGTCAAATGCTAAATCAAAATATTTTCAAGGGCTGGCAGCTCTCCTGCTTATAATATCTGAAAACCAGGACTGAGGATCTGGTTTATGCCTGTATGTGGCAATATATCGCCAGCTTGGTTTTTGTTTGTTCTGATCACTTTTTGCGCAACTGAGAAATTCGGCGTTAACCCTATTAATGTCAGAAAAGATTAACTTTGTCGTACCAAGGGTGTTCAAACTGCAAATATTCATAAATTTACTGTCAGTGGCTGTTTTCTGATTTAGAAACCCCCTCAGGTACATGTGTACATTTTGGGAGAGCTGATATAATTGGCTATGACAGTCCAAGGATCAACAAAACTGGACAATTTAATAGGCTTATGACAGTAGTAGGGTTAAACGTTTGCGGCTTTAGTATTATGATAAGGGGTTAGAATAAATCTGAACTGTGAAACATCTTGATAAGTGCCACAACGTATTTCAAATAATTGTCAACGTGTGCGATCGTTATGCCTCTTCTACATACTTCAAGATTTGCAGTTGTTGTTGTTGTTGTTGTTTCAGAAAATAGAGATAAAACAAGCAAGGGTGCGATCTGATGCATGAAAAGAATATATGGACATAATTTTTCTCCCATCCACTGCCAACTGGTGAAACTGTTTCTTTATGATCTGTAAAAAAATCAACATCAGGATACAAGCGTGATCATCTGAATTTTTGCAGTCATTTGGATCAACGACACAATCTAGACATAATAGCTGAAGCGGAAACCGCTAACAACAAAGCAAGACACCTGATAATGAACAGCTGTTGTAGTTTCTCCCACACGGCCATTTCTCTCACAGTTTTACGTGTGGCACAAATGTTGGTTTTGGCGAGCGGGCTGGAGTCTGTGTCTTCACAGAACACGTAGTTGGTAGCCGCTATAGTTAGCCTGCGTGTTTGTAGATTCCACAGAAATATTTTACGTGGTCAAATTATCCCCTCCTCCAACACCCCCCTTTTTTTTTTACGTACATACACAATTTCCAGTCCTTATCTCAGGCCCAATTTTCAAAATATCCTTTTTTTAAAATTCAACATCCAGTTATCTCCCCTCCCCTCCCCCCGGGCTTCTCAACACCCCCTTCCCCCTTGCTGACATAGACTCTGTCTATCAGTCTGTCTGTCTGTCTGTCTGTCTGTCTCTCTCTCTCTCTCTCTCTCTCTCTCTCTCTCTCTCTCTCTCTCTCTCTCTCTCTCTCTCTGTCCGTCTGACTGCCTTTCTCCCCATTTCTTTCTTTCTCTCTCTGTCACACACACACAGACAAGTATCCCACTCAGAGAGAAACATGGACATACATTCAGACAGACAGTTAGACAGAAAACAGGCTGAAAGATAAAGACATCTGCATCCACATACACACACACACATACACAGAGTGAGAAAGAGATAGAGAAGGAGTAAAAGAGAGCTTCCCTTTGTTGGGCTGTCCAACCCTTCCCTCTCCCTCCCCAAAAATGTCTTGGCACCCCACCCCTCCCCAAGGTTGAAAATCACTACCCTAGCTGCAAGCAGACATACAGTACTAGACACACTAATATGAGACAGCTAGAGCGTTCAGCCTGCAGAGATTTCGCACAGCCACCTAGCGGCAAATGCGCGGAAGTCATGAACAGTGCCGTATTTTGGAAAGCCAAATAGGGAAAATATTGAAGTTTGTTTACTGTTCAGTTATCGCTGTAGGCCTTGATTGACGTCACTTATCTTGTAATTTTAACTTCAATCACGATGGGAGAACTCTGCTTTTTTTTTTTTTAGTGGAAATAGCACCGTAACAAAGTAGCTTCATTAATTTATCATTATATCAAGCATTCTATACATGCAATGCGCCAGAGGCCCTCCCCGGATCAGCGCGCAAACTGTGTGCACGATTTTTTTAGAGGCGCGAAGAAGGGGGGATGTCTCATCTTATCGTTTCTAGTATCTTTGCCGCAGGTACCCGATTTACCCGAGATACTCATGTTACTTCTCTTTCAGGAGGAATGCACGAGGGACCCCGACAGTTGCCGTGAGTACTCGGTGATCGCCGACACGTACTGTGAAATGCTATCTGTCAGTCTGGAAGATTTACACAACGTCACGATGTTCACCAAAGATCAGGAGTACGCCCCTGAGCACCTGCGATTCTTAAGGTTAGTTACCCTTAGGTCAGCGGGTGGTTGGTGGGCATGGGCGTTTCTGGTAGGGTCTTCCTCTGTAGTTGTCACTCTGTTCTAGTCTATCTTCTTGCTGTTTCCTAGCACAATAATTATGGCGGTTTTCATGTCGGACGTGCTCTCTCAAAGTCCAAAGTCAAACCCTTAGGTCACGACCCCGCAGACCATCGGGCTCTATCTATCTATCTATCTATCTATCTGTCTATCTATCTATCTATCTATCTTTCTATCTATCTTTCTATCTATCTATCTATCTATCTATCTATCTATCTATCTATCTATCTATCTATCTATCTATCTATCTATCTATCTATCTGACCGGTTGTTTGTCCATCTTTCCTTCTCTGTCTGTCCGCCAATCTATCTGTCTGTGTCTGTCTCCCGGTGCGTTTGTCGGTCCGTCTCCCAGTCCTACCTACCTGACCAGTGTCCACTCTATACTTCCTCCACTGCGTCTGTCTATCCGTCCATCCGCCTGTTTGTCTGTCTCTCTGTTAGCCCACCAATTCACCCCCGTCGCTCCCTCCCCTCCACAGCAACCTGAAGTTTCTGAACAAGTTTCCAAAGGTGAAGCTGTTACAAGAGGCGGCAGGGAATCTGAATCTCTTTCACTTCGTGTAAGATGACTTTATTTTTTTGGGCTGTTGTTACAAGTACGTACGGTCCCCCAAATTTGTTTTGCGCTAGGGGTACGTATTTTAAAACCTTTTTTGACTCCAGACTAGTGAGCTCCTCCCGAAAAACTCCTAACAACAGCCTTAATTAATGATTCTTTCAGATTTTCTTTTTGTTTTCCTCCTGTTTTTTTGGTTGAAAGGATAGGGGGGCAGGGTTAGGGATTGGATAAGATTTACGGTTGAGGATAAGGACAGGGTTAGGGATAGGCAGGCTACGTATATTATGTACTGGCCCCTAGCACAAAACACTTGGGGCACGTACGCACTTATTACAACAGACGTTGAAGAATTGGTTATTGGTGGCCGTTAGCTCGGCAAGGCGTAGTGTCGGCATCCACATCTAATAACAGCCTTTTTTTTAATTGGGGGGGGGGGGGGGGGGGCGGTGTCTTTTATCAGCTTTAATCAATGAGAAAGATTACGATATTGCAGTACCCCCCCCCCCCCCCCCCCCCGGGGCCATCCATACAGTTCGTACGCTCAGAGGAGGGGGGGGGGTGGGGTGGGGGGCGGTGTCTTTTATCAGCTTTAATCAATGAGAAAGATTACGATATTGCAGTACCCCCCCCCCCCCCCCTTGGGGCCATCCATACAGTTCGTACGCTCAGAGGAGGGGGGGGTGGGGTGGGGGGAATGCCTCCAGCGTATTGCTGGCAGAAGGGTAGGGGCGGATCTGTAAATTGTACGTACTCTTGGTTGTTACGGTAATGGCCCTAAAAGTTGTGATGATGATGTTGTTGTTGTTGTTTTTTCAACAAAGTATGATGCTGTTATCGCCCGTTTCATGTCTTGCCATCTCCAGCAATGACACGCTAGTGACTGGGAATTTGGAAAAATCTGCCTTTGTTTACATCATCAGTTACGTGAGTATTTGCCAGGAAGGCCCTCCCGTTTCAGATGATCGTGGTCTATCATCTTGATGGGATCTATCTCAGCTATCTGTCTGTCTGTCTGTCTGTCTGTACATCTGGATGATAAGCAATGGCTGGACGGTGAACACGTCAGCATTTTCTCTATTCGGTTTTGTTAGTAGGCCTTTTAAGACACAGCAAATGAAGAGAGAGAGGGAGGGTGGAAGAGAGAGTCCAGAGAGAGAGAGAGGGGCAGAAAGGGAGGGAGAGGGAGGGAGAGAGAGAGGGGGACAGAGAAGGAGAGAGAGGGGGTCAAAGAGAGAGGGAGAAGAAAGAGAGGGAGAGAGAAAGAAAGGGAAAGAGAGAGACAGGGAGAGAAAGTATGAGTGAGAGAGAGAAATGATGGAAGAGAGGGAGAGAGAAAAAGAGAGAGATTTTGTGTTTCCAATTCGAAGTTCTATTTCAAGAACAAAGTTAGTGCAGAAATTGATGAGACCTGTTCTAGATAGTCAAGTTCCACACTGATGTGTCCTCTGTGTTTCAGGGCTCATGCGCAGTTCTGGTCGAAATACCCCCATCCGCCAGAGTTATAGCACGTCATGGTGAGTAGTCTGTGTGCTGCTGAGGGAGGGGGGAGCAGGGGGGCTGCCAACTGCAGGTTTTTTTTTTTTTTTTTGGCATGCCGGAACCTGGCTGGATCATCTCAGAGGGGCTGGGAAGAGTGAAGGGGGGGGGGGGGTGTGGGCTGATTGATTTCTTCATGATTGTTCCTCATGGTGTAGATTTTGTCTTTATTGGTGGTAGTGGTGGCGGCTGGATATGGCGGTGGATGAGTTGGTGGTGCGGCGGATGTCCATGGTGATGGTAGTTATGGTAGTGGTGATTGTGGTGGTTGGGGTCGTAGACGGTGACGGTAGTCGTGGTGGTGGTGGTGGTGAGGGTGCTGGTGATGGTCTCGATGGTAGTGATGATGGCGGTTAATGATTACGGAGATGAAAACTGCAACAAGACAGCATGTGGCATCTACAGACGCCTGGTCCAAAGCTTCATTTTGGTGGAAAGAGAAACATTTTCATACACATACAGAGAGGGAGAGAGAGAGGGAGAAAGGGAAGAGAGGGGGGAAGAAAGAGAGAGAATGGGAGAGAAATAGAGAGAGAGAGAGGAGAGAGACAGAGAGAGAGAGAGAGAGAAAGACAGAGAGAGAGAGAGAGAGAGACTCTGCTGCTTTCTCATACTTTTGTGTGTTATGATATTTAACTGTTACTGATGATTTGATTTCACAGAGAAGGCAAAGCTTGTAAGTTTACATAGACGTTTCTATTTGAGTTGTTGTTTTCTTAGGGGAGATTCTGGGAGATGAAGGAGATTGGTGGGGGAGTGGAAATCGTGGGGGGGGGGGGGGGGGGTGGCAAGCCTACCGAGCGTACTACAGCTTTCTTACATGTTTGCAGTGTTATTCTGTGTGAGGCAACCATACAACATTGGTCGATTTACTCGTTGTAACACGGGGATGTCTCCATCTGTGACGGAGGGAGGGTGGAGGGGGGTTGGATGGATGGATGAAACAATGGATGGAAGGATGAATGAATGGATGGGTGAGTGGGTGGATGGATGGCTGGATGGATCTATGGATGGTCTTATGGATGGATGGATCTATGGATTGATGGATAAATGGGTAGATGTGTGGTTAGATGGATGAATGGATGCATGGGTGAGTGGATGGACGGATGGATGGATGGATCTACAGATGGATGGATGGATGGAAGGGTGGATGGATGGATGGATTCGTTAGCTTTGCCGTTTTTCCTGTTACCATTTTAAAAATGCTTTCAACTTGGGCCACTTTTGTCAGGCCTGGTCAATTTTCTGCAACTTTTACGATCACCCTTCAAAGTCTCGTACTGTCTTTTTCATTGTGATTAGCAAAATTTTGACCATTAGTATTTGAATTAATTACGTTTTCGGCATGTTTGGTAAGACTAATCAAAATTTGATCACTGTTGTTGGAATTAGCCAAATTTTCATCACTTTTCTTGAAGTTGATCTCGTCTTCTTTTGAGAGCAATTAAATTTTAGCAACTTTCAGGGGGATTACCCAAATTCTGATCACTGGTCTTGGCACTGATAAAATTCTCGGCACGTTTTGTTTGGAAGAACCAAATTTTGCCCGCTTTTGTTATGTCAAACCGAATTTTGCCCACTTTTGTCAAGTCAACCCGAATTTTGCCCACTTTTGTCAAGTCATACCAAATTTTGCCCACTTTTGTCAAGTCAAACCAAATTTTGCCCGCTTTTGTCAAGTCAAACCAAATTTTGCCCACTTTTGTCAAGACAGACCGAATTTTGCCCACTTTTGTCAAGTCAAACCGAATTTTGCCCACTTTTGTCAAATCAAACCGAATTTTGCCCACTTTTGTCAAGTCAACCCGAATTTTGCCCACTTTTGTCAAGTCATACCAAATTTTGCCCACTTTTGTCAAGTCAATCAAACCAAATTTTGCCCGCTTTTGTCAAGTCAAACCAAATTTTGCCCACTTTTGTCAAGTCAGACCGAATTTTGCCCACTTTTGTCAAGTCAAACCGAATTTTGCCCACTTTTGTCAAGTCAAACCGAATTTTGCCCACTTTTGTCAAGTCAAACCGAATTTTGCCCACTTTTGTCAAGTCAAACCAAATTTTGCCCACTTTTGTCAAGTCAAACCAATTTTTTTAGGTTAAACCAACTTTTTGCCACTTTGTTCGGTGAAACCAAACTTTGGTCAATTTTTTTTTTATGTCGAACCAAATTTTGGGCACTTTTGCCAAGACAAATCAAAGTGCATGTATTTCTCTCCAGGAACTAGCAAAACGGAAACCACCGAATATTCCTGCGTCACTTCCACCCATTATACAGCAAGGACGAAAAGTAAGTCTGGCTTGTTTCTGTTCTTTGTACGGGCGTGTGTGAAATGTATATCTTCCATTTTCAACATTATGTCAAGTTAAAAATCCAGTTTATTTATTTATCCAGTCCTATCTACATGGTAGAAATAAAAGCTTTACGAATTTGCAGCTACGCCTTTCTCTCTACTACTCGTTTAACAGCAAATGTACAAACCTTGGAATTTTTACATTCCTCTTACTGATGATCGTCTGAATTAGCTCCCCCCCCCCCCCCCCCCCCAATCCCCTCCACACACACACACACACACAAGTCCTCATCCAGAGATTCGAACTCGTGATGACGTCATTAAACATTATCGTGATGCACCATTGACGACTGATGCAGACTGCACTAGTGAGGCAATGTTCAGCGAATCATGTTCGCGTTCAATGAACAAAATATCCACTGTGCACATTGCTGCAATTATCGCTCGCTGCCACAGCCCCCTTCTTTAAAAAAAAAAAATGTCCCTGCTGTGCCTGTAGAGATGTAGTTAAGGCCTGGATAGACAAACAGTACTGGACGTAATGCCGGTATTCCTGCAGTCCTTTCTCCAGACCATCGAGCGAGAAGTGCAGCACAACAGGAGCCTGGCCAAGAAGTGTGAGAGGGAGATCAGAAGACGCAGTACTAACATTGTGGAGCAAACCAGCGAGCTATTAGGCATGGGAATTTTACCTCACTGTCTGTTTGTCTGTCTGTCTGTGTCTGTCTCTTTCTCCCTCTTTACTTATCTATCTATCTATCCATCTATCTATCTATCTATCTATCTATCTATCTATCTATCTATCTATCTATCTATCTATCTATCTATCTGTCTATCTATCTTATCTATCTATCTATCTATCTATCTAACTATCTATCTATCTATCCATTAATCTATCTATTAATCTATCTATCTATCTGTCTGTCTGTCTATCTAGCTATCTATCTATCTGTCTGTCTGTCTGTCTGTCTGTCTATCTATCTGTCTGTCTGCCTGTCCGCCAGTCTATCTGTCTGTCTTCCGGTCGGTCTTTCTGACTGTCTGTTTGCCTGTCTATCTCTCCGCCGGCCTATTCGTCCGTCTGCCTATCTGTCTGTTTATCTACCTATCTACCGATATTTATCTATCTAATCATCTGTTTAATTATCCGTCCGTCTCTCTGTTTATCACATTGTCTGTTTGTCTGCTTGATCCTTTCTGTGCTGCCTGTGTCTTTGCAGATTTACTTCCTGGTTCCCAATGAATATTTCTAATCGCAATTTCGTCATGAATGATTACATCACGAAACATTCCAAATCTAGCCCTAGAATATGGAAATAGACTATGTGCCACCACCACTCCCCCAGCCCCTCCCCCCGCTCAAAAAAGAAAAAAAGAAAAAAAAAACGGCCACCGGTACTGCGCTGTGGCGACGAGGTGTCTGCTCCAGTTGTAATTGGGCTGCAATGACACTAAGGCAAATTTTCCTAAACGGGAAGTATACAAAATGCAAAATACAAATACTGCTTTGTGGAATGGCAATAATATAGAGAAAGTATAAAAGAAACCAATATGCGCATTCGGCAAAATTATTGCTCACAGTAAGGACAATGTCCACGTAAGTACCATGTCCACATAAGGACAACCGTTCGTATAATTGGCAACTGTTTACCCAATGACATCACAGACGATACTCGCAAACAGCACGTTTGGATTCAGTCTGGAGAAAGCACGCTGACACCATAACGATCACACTGCACTAGGACAAAGCAAGACGACAGACAGAATTTAATAGACGGGCAGGACGGGAGGAGAGCCTGGCTCAGGGTGGCTTCACCCACTGACGACATTTCTTTGGTTGTTTCCCCTTCTTTCTCTAGATTCTACTCGGGTTATCAAAGAAAAGTTGAGCCGCACCAAGGCAAGATCGTTCCACTCCATCTCAGATGAAATGGTAGGCAAGCTTATTTGAAACGGAGATTTCCAAGCGTCTGACAGAAATCATATTTTAGAATTTCAGGTGTCTGACATAAAGTATATTTTTAGAATTTCAGGTGTCTGATTAATTACATTTTAGAATTCCAGGTGTTTGACATAAATTATATTAGAATTTCATGTGTCTGACATAAAGTATATTTTAGAATTTCAGGTGTCTGACATAAACTATATTTTTGAATTTCAGATGTTTGACATAAATCATATTCTAGAATTCCAGGTGTCTGACATAAATTATATTTTAGAAATTCAGATGTCTGACATAAATTATATTTAGAATTCCAGGTGTCTGACGTAAATTATATTTTAGAATTTCAGGCGTCTGACATAAATTTATTTTTTTTTAGAATTTCGTGAGTCTGACAAACATTTTATTTTAGAATTCCAGGTGGCTGAGACATATTTATATTTTAGAATTTCAGGTGTCTGATATAAATTACATTTTAGAATTTCGGGTGTCTGACATAAATTTATATTTTAGAATTTCAGGTGTCGGATATAAATAACATTTTAGAATTTCGGGTGTCTGACATAAATTTATATTTTAGAATTTCGGGTGTCTGACATAAATTTATATTTTAGAATTTCGGGTGTCTGACATAAATTTATATTTTAGAATTTCAGGTGTCGGATATAAATTACATTTTAGAATTTTGGGTGTCTGACATAAGTTTACATTTTAGAATTTCAGGTGTCAGATATAAATTTACATTTTAGAATTTCGGGTGTCTGACATAAATTTATATTTTCGAATTTCAGGCGTCTGACATAAATTATATTTTAGAATTTCAGGTGTCTGACATAAAGCACATTTTAGAATTTCAGGCATCTAGAATAAGTTACATTATAGAATTTCACTTGTCTGACAAAAATGACGTTAAGTTTCCCTTGTTGTACCCACCCCCCCCCCCCCCCCCCCCCTTTCCATCTCCTTTGCTTTTTTCTTCGTTTGTTTGCTTCTCTATTTCTTTTCTCTCCGACAATCTCTCGCTCCTCTGAAAAGCTCTCTGTGGAAATTTCTGCTTTGTCTTCTTTCTTTCCCTCTCGCTAACCGTCCACCCTCACATCCCCACCCTCACATCCACCCCTCCGTTTGAATTGCCATGCGAAAATTAATTACACTTATGACGTCTGTTGGCAAAAAAAAATCCTGAAATCTAGAATTTGCGTTCATGTTTAAATCCTCTGTCGAAGAAAAAAAAGTTAAACACCAAAGAATTTTAAAATTTGTAAGATGTCTCTTAAGACCATGGGTGAAAAATTGTTTTCTTTTCGAGGGCCTCAGACATGGAATTCTCTGCGTCTGTCTTTGAGAGAGTCTGAAAATTTGATGACTTTTAAACATCAGCTGAAGAATCATTTTTTTACAGTCTCCATCTAGTTGTTTTTGTTTTTCCTGAGTATGCCCGTGTATTGTGTGTGTGATTTATATGATATAAATATAGTAAAGCGTTTAGAACCTGGTTGTTAATGAGATGAATAGATATGTAAATACTATGTATTATTATTATTGTTTAAAAAAAGGGACGGGGGATAATTTCCCTGATTTAAGGTCCTTTGTCAGAATGTGTGAATACACCATTGAAATACACCATTGAAATATATGTATTATTACTGTAGCAGCTGCGGTACTGTTTCAGGACACGCCTGGACGCCATAGATCTGATCCTAAATCAGTTTTGAAATTCTCCCTGGAAGATGTGATACTTAATGAAAAGGCCTCCCTGCCCTCAGCCACGTCAGTTGTGTCTTTTAAATCGGTAAAATCGGACGGCTCAGAAGGGTGAGCTGTTCTTCTGTTGCCGACGTCGTGTGCAACACTCATACATACATACCGCCGGTTATTTGCCACATTGTTGTGTATGTATTTTTGCTTTTTTCAGAAAATGAGGATTGAAATTTGGTCGGCAAAAGGACTAAAACGCATAAAACATGACGTCACAAACACATATCTCGAAAACGGGCGTTTTTAAGCGATTGGAATGACGTCACTTATACATAATGAAATTAGGAGTGAGAGAAACACTTGCATGACCAATCAAAATCCAAAATATCACATACAATAATAATGGCAAATATCCTTTGATGTCACACACAACGTCTTTTTTTTGGAATACTTTTTTTTCTGCCCTTTATCTTTAATTTTTTTAAATCATTTTTGTTTTTCGTTTGTTCTTTCTTACTCCCATTACAGGTTACCTGAAAATGCCATTATTGTCTATTGTGCGACCCAGTGGGCTTATGCAAATGTTTATGCAATATAAATCTAAGTTTACTAACAGTTAATAATGTCACGAGTGGAGTGAGCGATAGTTAATAATTACGGGGGGAAAGGAGGAGAGTAAAATTAACGCACGTAGACAAGTGGGGGAAAGCGTGCATGTTATGAGTGGTGGGGGGTCTGAATGAGGCGAAAGCGCTGTATTACTATCACTGCAAGTTAGAAGGTCCTACTGAACGGACGCTAGTAAGAGCCCAGCGGGCGAACATAAGGGGAGCAGTCGGAAGACGGATGAGAGTGGTTTTTCCAGTGATGACTGGTAGGTAGAACGTTGATTGATAATTATGATTGATGTATTATATTATATTCGTCTATTACCATGATGTAAATAAGTATATGTGAGGAATGTGGAAGTCCTTGATATTGGATATAGCAATGTGCGCCATGAGCGATAGATGAAAGTGAGTTCATGGATTTGTAGCACGAGTGAGTATTGTGTACTCCGATGGAGGTGTGTTACCGTAAGATGTTGGTGAGTGAAAGGTGAACTATTGTGTGTACGCTTCATGGGTTGTAAGGAGAGGTGGAGTGAATAGAAATGGTATGGCATTATACCAATGTAATGTTATTCTTGTAGGTGTCGGGGACGGGCTAAAGAGCCGCCTCAGTGAGCACAGGGGATAGGCCAGCATAGGGCCGGAGGCCACACATAGGCCAGAAGTGAGGCTGTCGGTGCAGGACAGTAGAGGCACATAAAGTCGTGGCAGTCAGGCCACGGACAGGGACGTAGATATGAGCGTGAATGTGATAATGTACTATTGCCATGTTGATGGGCTAGTGAACTGATAATGTACTATTGCCATGTTGATGGGCTATTGAAATGATAATGTGTTATTGCCCTGCGGAGGTGCTAGTGGAATGCTAAGGTGTATGACAATAGGAAGGTGATATTGAGAGACTGCTGTGCCAGTGAATTATTAATGTGCTATTAAGACCCTGAGGGGAGAGGCTGAGGCCGAAGTGCCTTTAGGAAGTAACTACCGGGTTGTGGATCTGAGGGAAGAGTGCATGTGAGAATAAGGCCGTTGTACGGCAGTTAATTTCAATAATATAATGTATGTAATTGCGCTATTATCTGTATAATTATGTTTAATAAATGTGTGAGTCTGATGGGTTGTTCTGTTAAGTGTTAAACTTATTTGTTCGTGATTGTTGTCCTGTCATAAATTATTACATCTCCCAGTCTGGGATTTGTGACAAATAACAATAATAGTAATATAAATGCACACGTATACAGAGCTCACTTTCCATTTAAAGATGGTCAACTTTAAGATTAAAATAGGCTCTAGGCCATTTACAACTCTCTTAAGTCTTAATGGACGCGCTAGGTAGATCTTGAATGTGTAGATTTATGTTTGTTTGTCTAACATCGTGACTTTGCTTTTGTTTTGTTGACGGAGTAGAGAGTCCCGGCCTACCAGGAAGTCCTCCTTAATCGTTGGATCAAACATGGACTTTGAAGACGCAGGTAACTTTGTCACTTTTCACCTTTCACCTAGTCAAAATTTGGCAAAAAGAAAAAGTTGCATGTATCATAGCCTCGCGTAAGAAATAGGCAGTGGTTAGGTTTACGGCAGATTACGCTCATACCCCAATAGAAAAAAACAAAGAAAGAAAGCGCTGCTGTACGAAAGGGAGTAAAGCCGAACAATGAAAAATTGTGAGTTGTGTTCACCGGCTGCCGTAAACGTAGCCACTGCCAAAGAAATAATACCCGTTTGGGTCACGCGAGACTTTTCTACGTACTTTTTCTTTTGGAAGCGCATATCCGTACAACATGTTGTATAGATATGGACAGTGCATGTACAACGCACACAGTTCGATGACGTAGAACACACACCGGAATACTATATTACTGACCTTGTTAATTTGCATAGTTTTTAAAAATATGAATCGGCTTAGTAGCAAAACAATCCTACTTGTGCTCGAAGATTGCGTGATCTGCGCTAATAATAAAAATACTTGAGTGTACGTCGATCACCAATGGCTACCCCAACCCCTTTTCGCCTGATTAGTCAATCTGACTACCGCCCATTGATACAAACTGACTAGACCCTCACGCCCCCAGGTCCATCTGACTATTCCATGTGTTGTCACTTTAAATTCGTGGACACCATACCAAGTTTTGTTTCAGTAAACCTTCACCAGTCGCGCTTTTTGGTAAACATATTGTACGGATATGCACTGTCCATATCCATACAACATGTTGTACGGATATACACTTCCTTTTCTTTTTCTCAAATTTTGACTTTGCATATATAGCCTTTGCTGCGACCCCACAGTTTTTCTGTGGTTTTTATAATATTTCGCTTACCTTTCACCAAGGCATTATTCATCCACTGCAGGATGTAGCCCCTGCGGATAATGATTTCCATTCATTTCTGTGTCATGTTTTCCTCATTCATGTTGTTCCTTCTCTCTGTTTTATGTCGTCTTGTCATCTTCTTCCTGGTCGTCCTCCTGCACTTCATCCGGACCTTGATCGCCATTCACTGCAGCGTTTTGTCCACCAATTGTCATTCATTATTATGAATATTATATGAGACTAAATCATATATAACAAATTTCTGCCCTATCAAGAAAAGCCTAAGCCCCTACCAGCAGATTTCGATCGGCCAACAAATTGGATGATGACGTCATGGCACTGAGTTTGAACGAGTCAAAACTAGTCGACCAGTGCGCACGAACTCACTGAAGCCTCCTGTCGTGAGGTCATCATCCAAGTAGACATCCAATCAACATCGGCTGGTGTACATGCCTAGGTTCAGTCGTTCCATGCCCCAGGCAGCTCTCCTACAATTCTTCATGTCTTACTGCTTGGCGTCAATTGCGGGGCATACACACAGTTATCTTCCCTTGTCCGCCATTGCCCTTTCCTGAACTTAACGGTCAATTTTCTAGTCTCTTCCACCCCACCCCACCCCCGCCACCCGCCACCCCCCACAAATGCCTCACGGGGATATCATACTAAGCCCTGTCAGATACAGTCAGATGCTGGTAGGTAGACAAGAAGTGCACACCATAATTTCCTATATTTTTTAGTAAATCAGGGAAGGTCCTATCATACTAAGCCCTGTCAGATACAGTCAGATGCTGGCAGATCGGAAGTGCATACCATAATTTCCTATTCTTTTTTTGGTAGGTCAGACTCTGTCAGTTTCTGCCATTATTTATGTTGTGTACATTTTGCTGGCAGCACCTGACTGTGTCTGACAGGGCTTTGTAATATTCCCCCCTCCCCCCACCGTCTTTAGGAATATGGTGTATCTGAGACCCCACGGCGTACAGGTGGGAATAGCAAAAAACGCATGAGCGTTGGTGAGCACGCACGTGCGGATTTTAAATTTTTAAAACTATGGGAAGATAGACAATGACGTCATCGAGGAATGCCTGGAATTTCAAGAAAAAATTCCCAGAAATAAGATAATTACAAACGTTTTTAAGTGCCTCTAGACCCATGACGTACAGCGAAGATTAAAGAAAATAGATCCATCTTTCCTCAGAAACATTTAGAAGTTAAATGACTCATCCGTGGGCAGCTATGTCCATCACATGAACATTTAGACCTGTTTTTCCGACTTGTCCACAATCCAGTCTGTTCCATTTTCAGCAAAAAAAGCGTTCAATTTAAGGAAAAGATCCCACATACACGTGGAACACGAAACTGGTGACGTCACGTCTACCGGGCCGATCATCAGATTAAAAAGTGAACACGACGACGGTAGCGACTGCTGTAAGTACAGTTGTTTTTTTTTTTTGGTTACTTTTTTTTACTTCCTGGCTCTGTGAAAGAAAACTGGACTTCATTTTGAGATTGTAATTTTGGCAAAGTCATAATTAATATCGGAGACACAGGATGCCGAGACGAATCAATTCGTCATATTCTGTCCGTCGACTTGCGCGCGTATCATCGATGTCAACAATGCAACAATTCGCTCTACATCCCTTCATAACTGAACGAAAGGAGTAGTACTCGCCGTATTTATACGCGCGCAATTTGTGGACATAATGACAAGAAATGGTTGGTCTCTCTACCCTGTGTCTCGGGGCATGTCGGGAGAGGTAGCCACCTGGTTCTCACCACAACAAATCTGCAAACTCTTTCCTGGGACAGTCGCACCCCCTCCCTCTCCAAACTCTCTGGTACGAACACATACACACTGATTACCTCCATTCAGTTCCATAGTCATTTCTCCAGACTGTTCTCTTCTCTCACTCTGTCTCTTGCCAGATCGTTATCCTCCTGCCCAGGTATTCTACATAAAACACGTCTTGTCCGGGGCTATGAGTCTGGACCAGAGACATGCTACTATTTATACTAGACTGAACACGGCACGGAGTCCCAGTGACGCCGCGCATGGACGCCATTACAATATGGCAAAACATGGCTCGAGATCACCACACTGCCAGATCATAACCATCATTTTTTGAAATTACATTTTTCTTTATAATCCACCTCGTCTTTTCTTTCACTGTGTGTATGTGTCATATTTACATTTCAGAGGCCCAAAATCCTACGTGTGTTTAAATCGGTTGTGTCCAGGCTTTTTTACATCTGGCTTTTCTGTGACTCACCCTCTATGGTCGGCGGTTTTTCTTGTCATAATCTTACTATAATTGAGTCTGAGGGTGAACCTGTAAGCAGGTAAAAATTCGCGACTACGGCATCAAAAATTATGAAACTTGGTGTAGTGCATCAATTTTTGACGAAGAGTTACGCGGACACATCCCTTTTGAACAAAAATCAACCTTTACTATTATTCATATTAAAAAATTTTTGAGCCGCAAAAAACAGAGTCTCATATCGGATAGAACAGAAAAGTGTGACCGGAAATTGCGTCCTTGACCTCTCTTTATTCATTGGTAGTAGAAAATCAACATAATCACATCTGTATATTTCTGCGTGAAATTGTGGAGTAACAGTAAGTTCTATTAGTCAGTGCATCGAATCCAAATGCCATTTTAATGTAGCCTAGATCTAGATATATGGCCGGCTTGATACACGGAAAATTCGCAAGATTTGTCTTGCCCGGATCAGCTAGTTAGGAAAATGGCGGCCGCGCCCCCTTACTAGTTGAGGCTGTTAATTGACTCACTACTATAAGCCGCTCTGAGCGGTTCATTCAACAAGCGCTCAGTTCAAATTAAAATCACATTGTGAAATTAAATAGTTTGTTAAATTTCCAATGATTTGGCATTTCTCTACATTTATAAAAGGTCTTTAGCGCTATCGTACTGATCCCCATTTCTTCAGACATGGTGTTATGAAAACTGGTGATTGTGAAAGAAACTTGCTGGGAGTGAATCGGTTAATTTCATCATATCTTTCCTCCACAGTTAGTATCCAACTAGGGAAGCGAGACCTGGAAGACATTTGTTCTGTCGATTCCACCGCCAGCCCCGAACAGCTCAATACCGTCTCCAGCTCATCGAGCGTCAAGCACAAGGACTCGACAGCGTACGTTTTCATAAGCTAAATCAGTGGTTCTCAACGTGGGCCATATCGTCCCTCCTTTCTCCCCCTCCCGTTCCCCGGGGCTATTTTGATTTCCAAGGGGAGAGGGCGCCTTAGGATTGAGTACCTAGTCTGCTCGGATAAGGACGAAAAAATTCTTAGGGCCCGCGTGCACGTGCGCACGTTAAAGATAAAGATACCTTGGCAGTTGAAAATCGAACTGAGCAGACCGAACAGGCCGCTGCCCGGGCAAAAATCAAATAAAATACATCCACCCCCCCCCTCATCTCCCAGCCCCCCGCCCCCCCAAAACGCCGAGCGACGACGTGCCTGCTCCAGCTGTAACTAGGTGCAATAACACAAAGGCAAATTTCCAAAATGGGATTAAAGTAGTTTACAAATACAAATACAAATACAAATACAAATACAGTTACAAATACAAATACAAAATACAAATACAGTTACAAATACAAATACAAATACAGTTACAAATACAAATACAACTACAAATACAAATACAAATACAACTACAAATACAAATACAAATACAGTTACAAATACAACTATAAATACAAATACAAATACAAATACAAATATAGTTACAAATACAAATACAAATACAACTACAAATACAAATACAAATACAGTTACAAAAACAAAGAAAAGGGCAACGAGGGGTGGAAACGATGAAAGGAAGTGATAGGATGACAAAAGCATGATTGGAGGACGACTTGGGAGGCAAATACAGAGCAGCCAAGGACTTGTTCAGGAGCACACGTAGATGAGTTTTGTGAACAAAAAAGGCCTATTTCTTTGAGTGCATGTGATACTGAATGTTTTCTGTTTTAGGATGAATCATCAATACTCATTTTTGTCATTAGTAAAGCTTTGAACAATCTAGCATCAGAATTTATGTGTAGTCTGTTTTCTTGTGCAATGTATCTGTTGGGTTTGAGTGGGTATTTTATGGGGGGAGGGGTGAGAAAAGAAAATCTCGAGCCTAACGGGGGGGGGGGGGAGGGGGGGGCGATTTCCTGAAAAAGGCTGAGAGCCACTGAACTAACTCTCTTTCCATGAAAGTTTATATTTTTGAGTCCTTGTGCAATGGGTCTTGTAAGAGGCTTCCGTCAGCTTTGGCAGAATTGCTCTTGGAAAGCTAGACAGTGTAAGAGGCTTCCGTCAGCTTTGGCAGAATTGGTCTTGGAAAGCTAGACAGTGTAAGAGGCTTCCGTCAGCTTTGGCAGAATTGGTCTTGGAAAGCTAGACAGTGTAAGAGGCTTCCGTCAGCTTTGGCATAATTGCTATTGGAAAGCTAGACAGTGTAAGAGGCTTCCGTCAGCTTTGGCAGAATTGGTCTTGGAAAGCTAGACAGTGTAAGAGGCTTCCGTCAGCTTTGGCAGAATTGCTCTTGGAAAGCTAGACAGTGTAAGAGGCTTCCGTCAGCTTTGGCAGAATTGCTCTTGGAAAGCTAGACAGTGTAAGAGGCTTCCGTCAGCTTTGGCAGAATTGGTCTTGGAAAGCTAGACAGTGTAAGAGGCTTCCGTCAGCTTTGGCAGAATTGGTCTTGGAAAGCTGGACAGTGTAAGAGGCTTCCGTCAGCTTTGGCAGAATTGCTATTGGAAAGCTAGACAGTGTAAGAGGCTTCCGTCAGCTTTGGCAGAATTGGTCTTGGAAAGCTAGACAGTGTAAGAGGCTTCCGTTAGCTTTGGCAGAATTGCTCTTGGAAAGCGAGATAGTGTAAGAGGCTTCCGTCAGCTTTGGCAGAATTGGTCTTGGAAAGCTAGACAGTGTAAGAGGCTTCCGTCAGCTTTGGCAGAATTGGTCTTGGAAAGCTAGACAGTGTAAGAGGCTTCCGTCAGCTTTGGCAGAATTGGTCTTGGAAAGCTAGACAGTGTAAGAGGCTTCCGTCAGCTTTGGCAGAATTGCTATTGGAAAGCTAGACAGTGTAAGAGGCTTCCGTCAGCTTTGGCAGAATTGCTCTTGGAAAGCTAGACAGTGTAAGAGGCTTCCGTCAGCTTTGGCAGAATTGGTCTTGGAAAGCTAGACAGTGTAAGAGGCTTCCGTCAGCTTGGGCAGAATTGGTCTCGGAAAGCTAGACAGTGTAAGAGGCTTCCGTCAGCTTTGGCAGAATTGGTCTTGGAAAGCTAGACAGTGTAAGAGGCTTCCGTCAGCTTTGGCAGAATTGCTCTCGGAAAGCTAGACAGTGTAAGAGGCTTCCGTCAGCTTTGGCAGAATTGGTCTTGGAAAGCTAGACAGTGTAAGAGGCTTCCGTCAGCTTTGGCAGAATTGCTCTTGGAAAGCTAGACAGTGTAAGAGGCTTCCGTCAGCTTTGGCAGAATTGGTCTTGGAAAGCTAGACAGTGTAAGAGGCTTCCGTCAGCTTTGGCAGAATTGCTCTCGGAAAGCTAGACAGTGTAAGAGGCTTCCGTCAGCTTTGGCAGAATTGCTCTTGGAGAGCTAGACAGTATCGGTTCGTACATGGTAAACAATGATGTTTCGATGATTTCAGCGTTAGACAGAGAACCCATCTGTAGCAGTGATTCTCAAGATTTTTCGGGAATTGCCCTCTCAGGGTCCAAAGTTTCTTTCATCGCCACCCCCCCCCCTTTTTATGCCCCCCCCCCCCCCCCCTCCAAAATGAAACTACTCAAAGCCGACATATCCGTTTCACAAGAAATCAGTCTACACACAAAATATGTTGCAAAGTTTTTCAAAGCCTTTGTAAACGACCATTGGCGTGTTGCATATTCATAGAACAGAAAGCGTTCTTTATCAAATGCACTTTAATGGTCTTTAAAAAATGCCTTTTCTGTTCATAAAGCCCGTCCATGTTATGTGCTGTTCATTCAGTCACTGCCGTGTGAATTTGCTCCTAAAATAAGCTTGCATTAATGCTTTTGCCACCCCCCCCCCCCCACCCCCATCGCCCCTTCATCATTTTCGCCCCCTTGTTGCCCTTTTCCTTCTTTTTGCCACCCCCCCCCACCCCCGGAAATCAAAATTGCCCCCTGGGGGCGATATCTCCCACGCTGAGAACCACTGATCTATAGCGAGACCGGAAAAAGTCCAGTAGTCACATTGTCTTCATTTAGATGTCACCAAAGGTATGACATTTAGATGTCGCCAAAGGTATGACATTTAGATGTCGCCAAAGGTATGACATTTTAGATGTCGCCAAAGGTATGACATTTAGATGTCGCCAAAGGTATGACATTTTAGATGTCGCCAAAGGTATGACATTTAGATGTCGCCAAAGGTATGACATTTAAATGTCGCCAAAGGTATGACATTTAGATGTCGCCAAAGGTATGACATTTAGATGTCGCCAAAGGTATGACATTTAGATGTCGCCAAAGGTATGACATTTAGATGTCGCCAAAGGTATGACATTTAGATGTCGCCAAAGGTATGACATTTAGATGTCGCCAAAGGTATGACATTTTAAGAATGTTTGACAAAAGCTTCCCGGGAGTTTAGGGTCCATTACTAAATAAATAAATTGTCCCCTTAGAATGACAAGGTTGTCACTCCCTTCCGTCAACTTCCGAGAAATGGATGACTGAAACTTCATGTGATCATAGCTTGTAGTGAAACGAACTTTTTTTCCTTTCAGTAATACGTACAAATTACCAGTCGAATCCGCTTGATACTTTGATACACAACGGAGATGGCCTGTAGTAGTAGTGTGTAGTGTGTAACTAACAGTTCAGCCGAAAGGGAACATACAACATCTTGTCCTTCTAAGGAGACCAAATTATATCATGATTACTGTCACAAGTTTGAAGGTTTTGCTGGGTGGTCCCTGCCCACCTGCCTCCTGTACGTTTGAACATCAGCCTGGGATTGTTTTAACAGAATGACAGATTGCAGTATGTGGGACTCGTTTAGGTTTAAGGTTAGGGCCTAGATTAGGTTTAGCTATTTGGCCACAACGGTATTTTTGCAGGCGACATGATCACAATAAAATAAATTATTTGAAAATTGGCCATCAGTTGAGATTAAAGATCCTGTCGTGAGGCGTGTGTGTGTGTGCGTGCGCGTGCGTGCGTGCGCGCGTGTGTGTGTGTGTCAATAATGGCCTGAACACCCTGTCTTTCATTTGTGCTTAAATCTAAATGGTGTACCAGTGATCCATTTCTTTGATAATGTGATCAATGCGACAGAGCGTCTTTACGGCCAAGTGCCTGAGCTGTGTCTAATGCAAGACTGCTTGGTGGTTTGCAGTGAAGATCTCCTTAAATCCAAACACTGGACTTTGCCACAGGACTCGGTGGGAGTGGGTGGGGGTGGGGATATTAGCGATCTCAATTTTTTTTTTAATGCTCGTGATGATTTCCCTGTCGTGCGTGATGTTTCTCTCTCTCCCTCTCTCTCTTTCTGTATGTGTGTGTGTGTGTCTACTCTCTCTCTTCCTCTGTGTGTCCGTCGAGTCTTTCTCTCTATTTGTACGTATGTTTCCCTCTGGCCATGTGTGTGTGTGTGTGTGTGTGCGTGAGAGAGAGAGGGCAAATTAATTGAGAGGGGGGTTCCAGGTAATGATCAGAGCTATGAAAAAGTTGCGAAAATAGAAAGTTGAACATCGCCCCCCACCCTCCCATTCTAGAATGGTTATTTCGGCTGTACTTTGTCACCCACTTCAATGTAAATGTAAATCTGTAGTTTGACTGCAAAATATTGAACTTTCAGTAGCTACCAACATTCACAGTGGAAAGTGAAGAAAATGCTGTTTAAAGGAGATGTTGTGGTAAGTCTGTTTGTTCATCTGTCTGTTTGTCTTTTCATCCGTCATGAGTCTTTCCTCTCCCCAGCATAACTTCTCCCTCCCTCCCTCCCGGGAATGGTCGGTGGGCACTTCTGGCCAAGCTGTCCTCCTGTCCTGTCATTCGGTTACAGTCTGTCTGTCGTCTAGCTTTTCCCTGGCACAGTCTGACCGTTATCGTGACAACCTGCGTTCTCTTAACTCAAACGCAAACTCAAAATCCCCCCTCCCCCCACCAAACTCATCCTATCTCCGTGTTTGTGCCATCTAGGCTCTATTTCCACTTCCCCCCTTCCCCATCGTCACATACACATTTGCCAATACAATGGCCCGATTCAAACTTACGCCAAAACTGCAAGCCCAACGCTGTCATGGAAACAAAACAAACCAGCAACAAACTGGCCATCCGTACCGGCTATAATAACCTAAACTACTTTATAACACATGATTATTTCACCCAGACCAACACTTAATTAGTTCCTCAAAACAACGAAAAATGAGATAGGTCTCTATGTTTGCACACTAACTATATTGCAACATTTGAAACCTGTCTTTGCCAGCAATTTGATATGCCACGACATTAGTTCCAACTCCACTTTTTGCACAACTGAGAAATTCGACGTTAAACATTAATTTGCGGCTTTAGTGTTTGTCGCGGATCGGGATTTTGGGGAATATAGATCAAGAGGTCCGCTTCCCAATCACACGAGCACAAAAAAAAAACAATTAAACAACTTTCACTCTAAAAACTAAATAAATCAATTTGAGTAACAGACTGCAAAGTTTATATATCTAACAAATTCAAAGATAAAATATACAATAGATAACGAATACAATAGCAACTGAAAATGCTCAGCTAAGCTGAGGAGCAACTATGAAGTACTTAAGGCAATGTAATATGAAGTTATCTAAGTCACAATAAATTTACATTCAAAAGAATCCGCGCCCGAGGGCGACGGATCCTGTAAGGTTTAAAGTTCTATCTCTCTTCATACTAAAACATATTTATATAGCGTCTCTGCCAGGCGCGCTCTGGTGTAGTTCACACGTGGTCGCGGGAAATGCATGTGGTCTGGCAGTACTGGTCAACAGTCTACATGTGTAGGTGGCTGTAAATTCAGCATGGAATTAAACTCTTTAGCTCACCATTCGGCCCTCACAATGTGAGGGCTGTTGATATTAGCGCTGTGGGTGTAATGCTCAAACAAGTAGGCTTGGGCTCAGGAGCGTAGATTTCTGACAATGCTCCATCACTGTACATATCAGCTCAATCGCTGCGTCTCTATGACTTCTCATCTGGCTGAGAGCTCGCCGTCCACCTCGTAAATGGATTGTCTACATGTGGCCCAGAACTAAGTTCTGTATGGCCTTAAATACTGGACTGCATCTGCAGCTTACCGTCTAATTCCTGGATTGTGATTGGTGCAACCACTTCTAGCTCAGCTGCCGAACTGAGTTATTTTAAGTAACAGCCCTACGCAACGACCTTGGGTCGACATCAAAGGTCGAATCACTCAAGACAATAAAATGTAATTTTATGGCAATAAATTCTTAACATGTTCAAAACCCCGAGCTTTTACTCTGGATCACGGATTTTCTGTACGTCAACAGACATCTCAATAACATTTAATTCCTATTCACCCCTTCCCTCTCTACTAAACCTAGTTCAAAACACGAGATATAAAAAGTGCTCAGTCATGCACACCTACGCTGTCCGTCTATCCTTCCCCACACCTTCTGTCTATCTTTTAGGGAAAAAAACTGTTCAAAACAAATTGTTTACGAGACCACGTTATGCTGGCTCGCACAATAATTACGTTTGTAAAAATTACTCACTGCTCTCTCACAAAAATTTAGTCAGTGGAAACATTTATGAATTAAATCTGTTCTTGACAGTGTTATGATAAAGAGTTAGAATAAATCGAAACTGTGAAACAGCTTGATAAGTGCCACAACGCATTTTAAACAAGTGTCAAAGTGTGCATTGGTTATAGATCTGTCTCTTCTACATACTTAAAGATATCCAGTTTATGTGTTGCTGTTTTTTTCCAGAAGATTGCAACTAGAATAAACAAGCACTAAATTCGTGGTTTTTTATCACTGTTTGAAAGATCCTCATTTAAAGATCATCACAGCCGTAGGCTTTTGTGCGTCTGTCAAATGAAAAAAATAAAAAATCGGTTATAAGAGTCCAAGTCGGGTAACAGCGCAGACTTGTGGCAACTGGCACGGGACTCGTCCTCCTCTCCAATGTATCACCACCGCTGCGTAGCCAAACACTCCCCCCAAACACCTGTTCAAGTAGATCCGAAGTACCTGAAGTCCTGGCAAGCCGGAGCAAATCTAAAATGCCTGTTTGTTTTTCACTGGTCATTTGCCCGTCTTTTTGCAGGTTTATGTTTGGTTTAGGTCTTTATTTTAGGAGGTTTGCTTTTTTTTTTTTTTTTTGGCATTTACATCTCAGATTTCTCGCTTTTATTTTTCCTGTTAATGTCTTGTGAGTTTCTTATGGTAGGGATTAGGTTGCTGTTGGGATTTTTTTTGCCCGGGCAGCGATCTTGTTCAGCCTGCTCTTCTCGATTTCCAACTGCCGAGGTATCTTTAGCGTGCGCAACGTGGACAAGGGCCCTTCGAGTTTTCCGTCCTTATCAGAGAAGTCTAGGTGCTCGATCCTACCTGCCACTGGATCAGGGACAGGATGTTTTCCCCCCAAACTTCCAACATGCCTGCACCGACAGGGACTCAAACTTGGTATCTTCGGCATGAAAGGCAAGCGCCTTGCCTCTAGACCAAAGTGTCCTCATTTTTATATGTTTATGTCTGAGTGTCTGTATTTCCTTGTCTGAGCTGTCTGTCCACTGAGTACGCGCTCAGTCCAGTCAGCGAGCATTCCTCACACAGACTGGCTTCTCTAGTGGTTACACAAGTGATCTCTTTAGTAAGCACGGTTATCAGCACCCGAGACCAATGCACATTATCCTTATTTGTTTTATTTATTCCACCATATTTTTTTTTCGGCTGAATGGGCAATAATTGTCATCTCCGCAATACAGTATTTTGAATAGAAAATGTATTTATTTATGGTATTTTTGTATTTTGTTTGTTTCCTTAATCCCTTTTGTGTCATTGCATCCCAGTTACAACTGAAGCTGACACGTCGTCGCCACAGTGCAGCGCTGGTCGGATGTATTTATTTATTTATTTATTTTTTTTATTTTTTTTTTTTGTGATTTTCTAAGATGTAACTGTTTGCTTATGTCGCCGCCAGGGGCCTTCCTTTTGGAAAGACAGATATACCCTCACCAAATTGACCAGTTCATGAACATAACAGAATGATGTGGACAAATCCCATCCAAATCTGTGCACCCCATTCCTTGACTCATATCAGCTTTGAATTTCTTTCGTAAAGTACTTGGCTAGACCAAGACCAGTTCGTCGCTTGCATGATGCTGACTTTCTCCACAGGGTCCAGAATGGTTGGATTACAATGACGGCCCCTACACACCACCTAAAGAAGTCTGGTCACTGGTTAGTACATGTACATGTACTTACGTTCACTATAATATACCAGGGAGTTGGGAAAAAGTAGATTGTGTAATTTTACTTAACATAATTTGTATGGCGCGGGGCGGATTTGAGAGATGGAGAAAGAGAGAAAAGAAAGAAAAATCAGGGGAGATGGAGAGAGTAAGAGTAGGAGAGAGAGAAAGACAGAGAGTAAGAGTAGGAGAGAGAGAAAGACAGAGAGAGAGACTAAGAGGAGGAGAGAGAGAGAGAGAGAGTAAGAGGAGGAGAGAGAGAAAGACAGAGAGAGAGACTAAGAGGAGAGAGAGAAAGAAAGACAGAGAGAGAGACTAAGAGGAGGAGAGAGAGAAAGAGAGGGGGAGGAGAGAGAAAGACGGCGAGAAAGAGAGAGACAGAAAGGGGGGGGGGAGGAGATGTTTCTTGGAGTCTCACTGCTCTAGGCAATTACACCTCACTTTGCATTTTGCGCTAGGGGCGCGTACGTACACGTATCTATCCCTAACCCCATCCTTATCCTCAGCCCGAAATCTTTTAGAATCTCAACCAAAAAACAGAAGGAAAACAAAAAGAAAATCTGAAAGAATAATTAATTACGGCTGTTGTTAGGAGCATTTTGGCGGGAGGGGAGGCGGAGGAGGTGAGCTCTCTAGCTCTGGAGTCGCAGAAGGATTTAAAATACGTATCACCAGTGCAAAAAAACTTGGGGGGGGGGGGGGCGACGTACGTACTTTTAACAACATTCTTCCAGGTCAGCCATGGCGCTACCGTCATCATGATTCGAAAGACGCTGTTGCTGAAGTACCTGCGGAAGACGTGGTAGTAGCGATATCAGCGACAACAACAACAGCAATTGAGGAACCCAGGAAGGACAGACGGATGAACTCCGGACGACGTTTTCTCTATTGCTTTGGTTCTTCTAGCAACATTTTCTTCTGTTTAACATCGCCATTTGTTGCTCGAAACTTGGTTAATCCTCTAACGCCTTCACTTAGAGAATTTGAAAGTTTTATCCAGAACTCATGAGTTAGGCAAATCTACATGTATTTTAAACTAGACAAATAAAATGCAAAATTATCAATATAAATCACGAAAACTTCGTCACTTACAAATTAGAAGTTGTGTCCAAAAAATAAAAACAAAACTAGGTCAAATTAGGTGTTGCAAATGTTGTGCTCTGGCACAAGAGAGAGTTAAAAGCACGAAGTTAGACATTTTTAGGCCCGACGGGACGTGATGTGAACTGCCTGCCCTACTGAAAGCGACATAAAAAGGCCTTTTGTCTTCGTCAGACGTCCAGAATGAGACCGGACATTTTCACGCCGATAAATCCAGACATTCAGTTAAAAACTCATAATATAAAATTTTGAAGGCATCATAGTCATTCATAGTCGATCAAGGACAGAGATTAAGACATTGGAATTTATAGTGTGAATCCCACAGGTACATTTAACAAATGATAAATAATTTGCGTTTAGTTCAATGACTACTCAACTCATTTTCCATCCAGCCGCCTGCAATATTATTCTATAATGGGGCTAGATGATGAACAGGTAAACACCCAAGACTTTATGGATATTGGACCAAAAATTATGAAACTTTGTGGATTACCTGACTTTTTTTTACGATAATCTACGCGGACATATCCATTTGGGGGCAAAATAATTATAGTCTTTGATTTTGCGTTTTTTTTTTCTAGCCGCAATAAAGAGACAAATTTTTGCCAAGTAGAATGAAAAATATGACCGGAGAATTGCGTGTGACTACGTGACCACAGCTCTACGCAGGCCACTTTAGGTAGCCCCAATAATATGCATCATGTACATGAAAAAGAAAGAAGGGCAACAAAAACAAAACAAAAAACCGCCTGGACGAGTTCAAGTGTTTGTAATGAAAGAACTTTGGGCTTGAATGCAACATTAAATTGTCAGGCGATGGAGAAAATCTACAGTATTTAACCTACGCTTGAGGGAAAACCAGTCGAGGTTGCCCGCACGAGGGGTGCAGCACAGAAAGACGAATTGACGGACTGAAAACGTTTACATTTTTTTCTTTCGTTTCTTAACTCAGAATTTAACATTTGATAAACTTTTGACATTTCTCACCAACTCATCTCCGCATCTTTATCGGACTCGTTGTCATTTTGATATGTTTTGTTTTGTTTACGACGTCATATATTTTGAGACATTAAACTAACACAAATGATTGGTTGTTTGCGTTACTGTGTTAAGGATGGTGTGGGCTAGTATTGTCTTGGTGTTCATCTGATGCTGATAAAAAAAAATAAAAGGCTGTTGTACGTACGCACCCCCAGCGTTTTGCGCTAGGTGCTAGTAGGTATACCTGCCTATTCCTATGCCCGACTTTATCCTCAGCCTAAATCTTATCGAATCCCTAACCCTGCCCCCCCCCCCCCTTCAACCAAAAAAATAGGAAGAAAACCAAAAGAAAATCTGAAAGAATAATTAATCACAATAAATTAAGGCTGCTGTTAGGAGTATTTCGGGAGGAGCTCTCTAGCTCTGGAGTCACAAAAGGCTTTAAAATACGTACCCCTAGCGCAAAAAACTTGGGGGGACGTACATGCTCGTAACAACATTTAAAAACAAAAAACAGCTGGCAGTTCTTTGGCACCTGTCCCTGCTGTCTAGCGATGGTGGATGAATACACAACACAAAGAGTTATTTGCCCTGGGAATGCATCAGTAGACTTAAGACATAATCCATGGAGCTGATAAGACCAGTGGCTCCTTGCAAGTAGAAAGTTCATCCGCTGCTCAAAATATGGATTAGCAAGTGAAGGGTCCCATGAGAAAATGACTTACTCGCCAAATCCGAAAAACAAAGACCAAACAAACAAAAAAAACAATAACAAAAAGTTACTTTTAACAATTGAAGTGTATATCCGTACAACATGTTTTATGGATATGGACAGTGCATATCCGTACAACATGTTTACGAAAAGCGCGACTGGTGCAGGTTTGCTGAAACAAAACTTGGTATGGTGTTCACGAATTTAAAGTGACAACACATGGAATAGTCAGATGGACCTGGGGGCGTGAGGGTCTAGTCAGTTTGTATCAATGGGCGGCAGTCAGATTGACTAATCAGGCGAAAAGGGGTTGGGGTAGCCATTAGGGATCGACGTACACTCATACTAGCGCAGATCACGCAATCTCCGAGCAGAAGTAGGGTTGTTTTGCTACTAAGCCGATTCATATTTTTAAAAACTATGCAAATTAACAAGGTCAGTAATATAGTATTCCGGTGTGTGTTCTACGTCATCGAATTGTGTGCGTTGTACGGATATGCACTGTCCATATCTTGTACAACATGTTGTACGGATATGCGCTTCCTTTACTTTAACTATTCACTGCATTCTCCTCTGCACAGCAAAACAAAAAGCAAGCACTCACAAACAAAATAAAACATTTTAAAAAACGCATATTAGCCGTGTTATATTGTGAAAGAAGAGACTCTTGTTACTTGTGTGTACGGTCCGGAAGCGTTTTGTACTAGGGTCCCGTACGTATACCTGCCTGTCCCTAACCCAGTCCTTATCCTCAACCCTAAATCTTTTCGAATCCCCAACCCTGCCCCCTTACTCTTTCAACCAAAAAAAAAAAACGAAAATTTGAAAGAATAATTAATAAAATTACGGCTGTTGTTATTTCACGAGGAACTCTTTTGCTCTGAAGTCACAAAGGGCTTTAAAATACGAACCCCTAGCTTAAAAAAAATATGCGACCGTACGTGCAAGTAACAACAATCTGGAAGAAGAGATGTAATGCGCTGGCCGAAACTGGCTTTGAATGGGGTGTTCTCGTTCTGTGAAAAATGCAAAACAATGATGTTCAATGATTTAGTGAAACAATATTACAGAAAATCTGAGGGATCTCAGGATGGTTTGAAGCAGTACTGTTTCTGTATTATTTCTTGCTGGGCCTTTGCTACATAAAACTTTTTCTTTTGCCATATTTTGACTGTTCAATGATTTACTATGGAAACGTTCTGGTATTTCATATTTAAAGTATCCGCATGATCAACTGAGATTCGCGCTACTTAAATCAAAGGCTAAAGCTGGCTTGCCAAGGCATCTTTAACGTGCTCAAAGTCCACACTGGCCATCTGAGTTTTTGGTCCTTATCCGAGAAGACTAGGTGCTCAATCCTACCTATCATAGGATCAGAGACGGGAATCCCCCCCCCCCCCCCTGCAAAGAAACTCCAACATACCTGCTGCACCGACTGGGGATCGAACATGGTACCTTCGGCGTGAGAGGCGGGCACCTTGCCACTGGACCAACCAAACTCTCTGTGGTTATTAAAATATCGTTATCAAGGCGCACAGGAGTGATGTTGTGCAAAACTGTGAATCCAGCAAGTCAAAGTAGACTTGACGTGTGACAACAGTGTATTGCCATTAGGAAGGACAGAAAATGAAAATGTAGGAATAGAAAGGGATGGGAAGGTTTCGACATGAGATTCTATTGTGAGAGGATGAACGACTTTCTATTTTTAATGTGCTTTCATGGTAACTCTGGTGCGTGAGTGAGGGACGGCCACTCATAGTAGTTTATGGACACTTGGCCGAGTACCATTAATTAGATTATTTCCCTTGTAATACTAGCGCGGGACCCGTTATTCACATCACGAGGAAAAGCGCGCATTTTGATTGGTGTCAAGGGTTAGGACTAGAATTGTCGTGCTGGGTCACGGTTTGTTTATTTCATGGTCTCGTTGATTTTAGCCAGTGCAAATGTCCTTGAACTATTCTCGTGGACAGTTTGTTTTTGTAACGCTTTTTCTTAGAGATGGAAAGAAAGTGGGGCAGGATGGAATAAATGGATGAGTTAACAGTGACGGTGCGGTTCTCGACCCCGTGATTTTGATAAACTTTAACAGGGGTGAGAAAAGGGAGTGAGTAAATTCGTACATAAAACGTAGAGGGTTTAGAGACTTTAGTAAGGGTTTTGATATGTTAATTTGACCTTGTCTGTTACTATTAATAGAATCTATTAATACTACGAGCTGAGCTCGAAATGGATGCACCAATCAAATTTGGGCAGTTGGCTGGGGAATTGCATATGGCCGCGCGGTATATAACCAGAGCCATTCCATGTTTGGGCACTCCATGCAGAAATTTCCATCTGTGAAGGCAGTCGGCGGGATTCAGCCTGAGAGAATCAGAAGATTGTTAAAGTCATGTCTATGTGCTTGATAGACACTGGAATGAGACCATACGCTCTTCAGAAATCATCTACTGCTATTATCTCCAGCTCCCTGATCTCGTATCAGGGACCAAGCGTAAGTGTCTACCTATTGATTCGACGATGAACGTGAAGCTGACCTTAATTTTCCAGTAGAAGTGCTACCGAAGAAAGCAAGACTACAATGTATTTTACTTGCAACTAGATCTAGCATGAGTGTCTGGTATACACATTTGTAAATTGAAATTGATGTGTCTGGATGAGGCTGGGGATTGCCAGCCCATCCTAGAGTAGATCTAGATCTAACTTAACTACGTCAGTCTGTATTGACGAGTTAGATCCTTTACAAGCGGTAGGCACAAGTAACTGAGTTAACATTGTCGTCTGAGACATTAAGATATTATTTGTTAGATAGTAGGTAGCCTATATCTGAAAGATAGATAAGTAATAATTAAATTGTGAATGAGTCAGAATGATATAATCTTTTAAGAATCTAGAGGAGACTTCTAGTGGTATATTATTGAATTTTCATTTGATGCTGCTGATGTTGTCTTTTTAGTATGTAAGAGCTAGACGAAATTTGTTAGGGAATTTAAAGTAATAAATTTGTGGCCCTGCAAGGTCCTTGATAAAACTTATTCGAATTGTTATTAGTATATGTGGCATGGTATGGAAGAGTAATTTCTAAAAACCTCTCGATATTTTAAATGCAGTCGTAACACCAATAATTCCATATAACCCATCCCCGTAACAATTGGTCAGTTGGAAATGTTGACCACCGGGCTTCCAACTCTTATATCATGGCTTTAAGTTTCTTACAACTCGCTCCTTCGTTGTTATCCACCGACAGAAAGACGGGAACCCGAATTCATTGTTGAGAGTAGGCAATACCCTATCGGTACAAAATAGGTACTCATGATAACGTTTGTTATCAATGGAGATACGTCGTATTAATGGACGAAAGTATCCGGCACAAATTTGTCCAATGTTGTTAGTCCTGACACTTTGAAAATTTATATTAAAACTATTACCGGGTTTCTGGAATAAGTAGTCAGTTAGAATTGTAGCAGCAAGTTTCTACTTTATAATGGTACCAATTTTGTTGTACTTTGATGCACATATCCTATTGAAATAATTAATAAGAGGGTCTCGGATTTAAAGTAAACTATGAGTTAGACGCATGTTATCCCCGATAAATCCAACCTGGGTCAAATTTATTCAATTATTGCTGGAGGGGTCGTTAGAGTAATTTCTACAGTTTACTGGGATACCTAACTGACTTTTGTGTGCACCCTTTTAACCGTACTGTAAATTCGATTGTGTTAGGACCCTAACCGGTTATGTTGTTCGGCTGGACTCAATGTCCGAGCCTTTCACTTGTCCAAAACTGGACTACGTAATAGCTCTCTCGGACGTCCGCGCTGGCTCATAAATAAGATGCGAGTTCGAGTGGTCAGCACACTCCATCAAAGACGCCGAGACTAGAGCCGACAGCACAGTGAACCTAGACCGGCGGCGGCCTGCCGTGGCGCGCCTCGCCCAAAACATGGCCTAGTCCAGTTGCGCCAGTAGCAGAGAGACTTTGGGTAAGTTGGAGACTATTATATTAGAAGTGACTTTAATTTGCGCACCCCCCCCCCTCTCTTGGATGCCGCGTAGAGAATGCTGATCTACAGAGACTATTATGAGTCCGGCTCAACGGTAATTGCCATTGTCATTAGACGTGTAAGATGCGCGGTGCAGTGCAGTGTCTTGATATTGTGACTTTATTGTCAAAGTTAACGTTTGCGGTGCTAGATGATAATGATGGCTCGCTAACCAAGCTATCACGATTTCCTTGTGTGCATATATATAGTGTATGTGTAGCATTGCCTTGTTGTAGTACTCAGTGAGGATTTCCTGACATGTTAATGTGGATGGCTTATTTATGTTATAGCGAGCGGCACTACACACTTGATTGTATTACGGGTATTTGTGTACCTTGCCAGTACCACTATGCTATAGAGAGCAGTGTGATTGTGATTGCGTGTTTAGTGTTTAAGATGTGTAATTAATTACATGTATTGGAGATGTATAATATTAGTTGGGCCTCACATGGGTGAGCCCCAGGATTGTTCTATGTGCGGCGATGGATGAACAATGTTTCAGTGAGTCTACACATGTTGCAATGAGTCTCGCCGACATATATATATATATATCATGTGCATGTATTATAGTTATCCAGATGTATTATGCTTCTATGAGTTCGTAGGTTGTGTGAAGGATATAGTTTCGAATGTACACATTACTTTATGTATCTAGTGGTGTGTCATACGCATGTTAGCCTGGCGGCATAGCTCCGCGGCTAAGGTCAAAGGGCATGACCCTTCAGTATCGATTAGGAAGGGAAGTAACCAATACAATAGCCCTGGGGCGGGTTAGTACTAATAATGGGAGTGGGCCTATGAGGATGGCCTGCATTGGGATGCAGCGTCTGTGTTATGGACGGTCAGTGGGCCATGTTGGCCACTGCGTTATTAAATGGAATGGCCACTCTGGATGTGTTGTACACCGGCTCAGTGGAGCGAAACTATTGTGTTCTTGCCCCTTCATTTGTTATGTCCTTCATACTTTGATTAGTACATTAATTAGTTTATGTTGCCAGTGTACTAGGAAACTCCTTGTGTATATGATAGCCACTTGTAGTTGTTATTCATTAACCTTAGCGCTATTTTATTCCATGCATACATATCCAGTTGGTTATTGCTTAAATTCTATATTATGTTGTTGTTGTTTGATTTAATACTTAATACTATTGTGAGAGGATGAACGACTTTCTATTTTTAATGTGCTTTCATGGTAACTCTGGTGCGTGAGTAAAGGACGGCCACTCATAGTAGTTTATGGACACTTGGCCGAGTACCATTAATTGGATTATTTCCCTTGTAATACTAGCGCGGGACCCGTTATTCACATCACGGTGAAAAGCGCGCATTTTGATTGGTCAGTTGGAAATGTTGACCACCGGGCTTCCAACTCTTATATCATGGCTTTAAGTTTCTTACAACTCGCTCCTTCGTTGTTATCCACCGACAGAAAGACGGGAACCCGAATTCATTTTTGAGAGTAGACAATACCCTATCGGTACAAAATAGGTACTCATGATAACGTTTGTTATCAATGGAGATACGTCGTATTAATGGACGAAAGTATCCCACACAAATCTGGCAAATGTTGTTAGTCCTGACACTTTGAAAATTTATATTAAAACTATTATCGGGTTTCTGGTATAAGTAATCAGTTAGAATTTAGCAGCAAGTTTCTACTTTATAATGGTACCAATTTTGTTGTACTTTGATGCACATGTCCTATTGAAACAATTAATAAGAGGATCTCGGATTTAAAGTAAACCACGAGTTAGACGCATGTTATCCCCGATAAATCCAACCTGGGTCAAATTTATTCAATTATTGCTGGAGGGGACGTTAGAGTAATTTCTGCAGTTTACTGGGATACCTAATTGACTTTTGTGTGCACCCTTTTAACCGTACTGTAAATTCGATTGTGTTAGGACCCTAACCGGTTATGTTGTTCGGGTGGACTCAATATCCGAGCCTTTCATTTGTCCAAAACTGGACTACGTAATAGCTCTCTCGGACGTCCGCGCTGGCTCATAAATAAGATGCGAGTTCGAGTGGTCAGCACACTCCGTCAAAGACGCAGAGACAAGAGCCGACGGCACAGTGAACCCAGACCAGCAACCCGGGCCCGTAGCAGCTCAGAGGCTTGCCGACGCTTGCCATCGCCACCCCGCCCCATAAGGCATGAAGCGGTAGCACAGGACCCGGAGAAACTTTGGGTAAGTTGGAGATTATTATATTAGAAGTGACTTTAATTTGCGCACCCCCCCCCCCTTTCTTGGATGCCGCGTAGAGAATGCTGATCTACAGAGACCATTATGAGTCCGGCTCAACGGTAATTGCCATTGTCATTAGACGTGTAAGATGCGCGGTGCAGTGCAGTGTCTTGATATTGTGACTTTATTGTCAAAGTTAACGTTTGCGGTGCTAGATGATAATGATGGCTCGCTAACCAAGCTATCACGATTTGCTTGTGTGCATATATATAGTGTATGTGTAGCATTGCCTTGTTGTAGTAGGCAGTGAGGATTTCCTGACATGTTAATGTGGATGGCTTATGTTACAGCGAGCGGCACTATACACTTGATTGTATTACGGGTATTTGTGTACCTTGCCAGTACCACTATGCTATAGAGAGCAGTGTGATTGTGATTGCGTGTTTAGTGTTTAAGATGTGTAATTAATTACATGTATTGGAGATGTATAATATTAGTTGGGCCTCACATGGGTGAGCCCCAGGATTGTTCTATGTGCAGCGGTGGATGAACAATGTTTCAGTGAGTCTACAAATGTTGCAATGAGTCTCGCCGATATATATATATATATCATGTGCATGTATTATAGTTATCCAGATGTATTATGCTTCTATGAGTTTTGTAAGTGTGTGAAGGACAGTTTCATTTTAAGGAATGTACACATTACTTTATGTATCTAGTGGTGTGTCATACACATGTTAGCCTGGCGGCATAGCTCCGCGGCTAAGGTCAAAGGGCATGACCCTTCAGTATCAATTGGGAAGGGAAGTAACCAATACAATAGCCCTGGGGCGGGTTAGTACTAATAATGGGAGTGGGCCTATGAGGATGGCCTGCATTGGGATGCAGCGTCTGTGTTATGGACGGTCAGTGGGCCATGTTGGCCACTGCGTTATTAAATGGAATGGCCACTCTGGCTGTGCTGTACACCGGCTCAGTGGAGCGGAACTATTGTGTTCTTGCCCCTTCATTTGTTATGTCCTTCATACTTTGATTAGTACATTAGTTTATGTTGCCAGTGTACTAGGAAACTCCTTGTGTGTATGATATAGCCACTTGTAATTGTTATTCATTAACCTTAGCGCTATTTTATTCCATGCATACATATCCAGTTGGTTATTGCTTAAATTCTATATTATTTTGTTGTTGTTTGATTTAATACTTAATACTATTACTATGTATGTCCACCATTGATTGCCTGATTAGTGTTGTCATTATATCCTAATCATATTTTTGTCTTTTTCTCTTGTTCCAGCTCATGGCTGGTTGGGCTTCTTTTTCTTGGCTTCTTTTTCCTTTTCTTGGTAGGGTTTTCCCTATGCCTTTTGGTAGCGATACCTTTGTTAGGCTTTTGAATAAATAAGATTGCTAGCAGAACCCTGTGTTTGTTAATCCTGTGTATCCTTAAGGGAGTTACTATTGAACCCACGCAGTAACCACATTAGCCACTCGTAGTTCATCCAACACTATTACTATGTATGTCCACCATTGATTGCCTGATTAATGTTGTCATTATATCCTAATCATATTTTCGTCTTTTTCTCTTGTTCCAGCTTATGGCTGGTTGGGCTTTTCTTTTCCTTGGTAGGGTTTTCCCATGCCTTTTTGGTAGTGATACCTTTGTTAGGCTTTTTGAATAAATAAGATTGCCAGCAGAACCCTGTGTTTGTTAATCCTGTGTATCCTTAAGGGAGTTACTATTGAACCCACGCAGTAACCACATTACCCACTCGTAGTTCATCCAACACTATCATCATCATCATTGCCTTTCTCACCCTGGATCAGGGTATAGGCCACCAACAAACACCTTCCATCCCTCTCTATCATGGGCCAGCCTCTTTACATTATTCCAAGTCTTTCCGCTTCGTTGCACATCATTTTCTCTGGCTCTTCTCCACGTTCCGCGCGGCCTTCCTCTTGATCTCTTGCCCTGGGGATTCCAGTCCAATACCTTCTTCGTGATGCTGTTTCCTGGCCTCCTGAGAGTGTGGCCGATCCATCTCCATCGCCTCCTACCAATTTCCTCTCTGACTGGGTTCTGTCTTGTTCTTTTCCATACAATTTCATTGCTGACCTTGTCTGTCCATCTGATCTTAAGTAGCTTCCTCAAACATCTGTTGATGAAAACTTGGATTCTCTTTATGCAGGCCTGGGACGCATTCCAAGTCTCACATCCATACAACAGGACTGACTTCACGTTCGAGTTGAATATCCTCAGCTTTGTTTTTAGAGATATATCCTTGGTTCTCCAAATCTTGCTTAAGGATGTGAAAGCTGCCTGTGCCTTTCCAATTCGTGCTTTGACTTCTGCCTCTGTTCCTCCCTTATTGTCAATGATACTACCAAGATAGCAGAAGGACTCTACATCTTCCAGTGGTTGATCTCCTACTGTGACTTGTTCGCTTAGGGGTGCAACAATTTTTAGGACCTTCGACTTCGCGGGATGTATCCTCAATCCAATAGATTCTGAAATTTTGTTTAGAGCTGTAGTCTTTACTTGCATCTGGTCGTGTGTGTGCGACAATAGTGCCAAGTCATCTGCAAAATCTAGATCGTCCAGCTGTGTCCATGGGGTCCATTGTATGCCATTTCTTCCTCCACTGGTGGTTTCTTTCATAAGCCAATCAATCACCAGGATAAACAGAAATGGGGACAGCAAACAACCCTGCCTAACACCAGTCTTGATATCAAAGCTGTCAGTAAGCTCACCATCATGTACGACTCTGCAACTTGTCCCCTCGTACATGCTCTTGATAAGATTCACCATCTTCTCTGGGATTCCATAATGTCTCAATATTCTCCACAGTGTTTCTCTATCGATGCTATCAAAGGCCTTCTCGTAGTCAAGGAAGTTCACTATCAGTTGGGAGTTCCACTCTAGCGACTGCTCTACTATGATTCTCAGCGTGGCGATCTGGTCGGTGGTTGATCGATTACTCCTGAAACCAGCTTGCTCCTCGCGAAGTTTTTGGTCTGTTGCATTCTGTATTCGCTTGAGAATAATCCGATTGAAAACCTTTCCTGGGATGGAGAGAAGTGTGATTCCTCTGTAGTTACTACAATTGCTGAGGTCCCCTTTTTTTGGGAGCTTCACGAGGTGTCCTTCCTTCCAGTCCTTTGGAAACTTGCCTCCCATCCAAATCCTCGAGAATAGTGAGTGCAGACCCTCTGCAGCCCCAGCAGCATCTGCCTTCAGCGCCTCTGGTGGGATCTGGTCTGGTCCAGCTGCCTTGCCTCGATTTAACTGCTTTATGGCATCATTAATCTCTGCTTTAGTCGGAGGGTCGCAACTGATCGGTAAATCATTTCTTGCGGGTAGAATGTCGGGTGGGTTGCTTGGTGGAGGTCTGTTCAAGAGGCTGTTAAAATCATCCAACACTATGACATCAAAGAAAGCATATATTCCGTGGCAGATTAAAAATTTGACTGTCTTCGACATGATGACCTGGAGCAAAAACGAGCAGCTGTGGAGTATCTGTAGATTCTGTGCTCTGCTGTACACTGAGCTCTAACCGCTATCAATTTCCTGTGTTGAAGGAACTTGGCAAGATCCAGATTACAGAGATAAGATTTGTGTGTTAAGTGTGTTGGTCTGTGTGTCTGTCTCCACAATTGTCCTACCTGTAGCTGGAACTGTCAGGCTATAACAATGGCGAACTTGTGGAAATCTGTTTCTCTGGCACTTGGATTGATCTTTGTTGTCGGAGGTAAATATTTTTGTTGATATCAGATTTGGTTATTTTGCATAATGTGATATTTTGCATGACATCATCCCAATACCGCCTTGTTCTACCTTATTTGACTGATCTTTTGACTCCCTATATATAATACATGTAAAATCACGACATCTTAGATCATCTGCAGACACTAAAAAGTTTAAAATTCCCAAGATGTCCCTTAAGGCCAAGGGTGAAAAATCGTTTTCTTTTCAAGGGCCTCAGATTTGGAATTTTCTACCTCTGTCTTTGAGAGAGACTGAGCATTTTATGACTTATAAACATCAGCTGAAGAGTTATCTTTTTACACACTGAATGTCCATCAAGTTTGTTTTCCCCCTAAGTATGCCTGTACATTGTGTGTGTGTAGTTATATGATATAAATGTTGTAAAACGCTTAGAACCTGGTTGTTGACGGATGAAGCGCTATATAAATGCTGTGTATTATTATTGTGCCGTGTCAGGTCAGAAAAATCTGCTACCGGTAACATGTAATCCAGTACAACCTGTTTCATGAACTGGTACGCTAGCATGGTATCAGTGGGCGTGCACCTGTCGGTGCAAACGGCCAGGGCGGAGGAGGTTTCATCTAACCCAACGGCCACATGTTAGGGCACAATGTGACCCTCAGTACTTGAGTCCTTCATATTGGCCCCCGGTAGCGGTGTGGTCATAGGCTTGTTTGCCTAAATCACAGACGAAGAATTAAGCAAACTTCCCGGACGCAGCTTCGAAGCTGGCGGCAGCAGGCCAGTGGTTGATTGATAGGGCAGATGGCAATATACCGTCACTCTGGCCTGGATATCGTGACACAGAGCATCCACCAGTATTGGTGTTCTTTGGTTTGGGTCTTTAACCCTAGTCAGTTGGGACTGCGAGGCTGTGGAGTAGCCTACAGGCAGCCGGTCAGGCAATATGACTGTCCCTCTGGCATTCTCCTGCACCTGGATACATTTCCAGTCGTCTTGACCCTGTCTTGCCACTTGGATAAGTTGTGTCCAGGCGAGAGAGTGAGTCTGATGTTTGCGCAGCTCTTTCTCACTAAAAACAAATTCTTTGCGCCAGTCTTAACACTCACCTCGTCTTCTTTCATCTTTGTCTCGTCTTCTTTCCTTTCAAAATTCCAACGGCGATGGGCAAGTGCGGTGGCAGCAGGTTTGGATAGACTGGAAGCTGTTAGCACAGACCTACACGTTGGTGGCTGTGGGCTATGGTCGCTTCATCGTCGATTGAAGTGGAGGCGTGGGGAGGCAGCACCCACAGTAGCTGAGCAGCCTTATTTAAGGATAGCACTGCTCACCTCAACTGAGGAAGGGGCTAGAAAAGGTGCCCTAAAGAAAGCCCACTTCACATCACACTGACTGGTATACCGCGACCAGTGGGGATCCCTTTTTGCGGTCGAAACAAAAAGAAATTCAGCTTACTCAGGCTAGGAGCCTGGAATATACGCACGCTACAGGACAACTCAAACAACCCGGAAAGACGCACTGCACTTATTGCCATTGAGCTCAGCAGGTACAACCTGGACATAGTGGCACTCAGTGAGACCAGACTCCCTGATAGTGGCCAACTCAAAGAGCTCAGTGGTGGATACACCTTCTTCTGGAAGGGCGCAGTCGAACCGAGACAGCATGGTGTTGGGTTTGCAATTAAAAATGACCTTGTCAGAAACTTGCAGTCCATGCCAATTGAAATAAATGACAGGCTAATGACACTCAGGATCCCAGTTGGGAAAAGCCAGTCAGCCACCCTCATTAGCGCATATGCGCCCACCATGACAAACCCAGATGAAGCCAAAGACAAGTTCTATTCTGATCTAGAATCTGTCATATGCTCTGTCCCGGCAGCTGATAAGCTGATTCTCTTGGGGGACTTCAATGCTAGGGTTGGCTCCGAAATCTCAGCGTGCCAAATGTTTTGGGCCCTCATGGAGTTGGTTCATGCAATAACAATGGGTTGCGCTTACTTACTTTGTGCGCTGAATTTGGCCTGTTCATTACCAACACAAATTTTAGTCTCCCCGTGAGAAACAGAACGTCATGGATGCATCCCCGCTCAAAGCACTGGCATCTCATAGACTATGTCATTGTGAGGAAGACTGACAGAAAGGATGTCCTTGTAACAAAGGCGATGTGTGGTGCCGAGTGTGGAATTGACCACAGACTCATTGTTTGCAAGCTCAGACTAACATTGAGGCGCAATAGACGCCCTCAAGGGAAAGCGCCACCTAAACGCCTAAATGTTTCAAAACTCTGCTCAGCTGAGAAACAGAGCGAGCTCTCATCAGAACTCTCCTCAAAATTGGATTGCGTGACTTTTGACCCTGAGAACATTGAACAGAGCTGGACTGACCTAAATACGACTGTACACTCTTGCGCCAGCAGCACAGTTGGTTTTCCTGTCCGCAAGCACCAGGACTGGTTCAATGATAATGATAATGAAATCAAAGTGCTCATCAAAGAAAAAAATAGTCTCATCCAAGCTCACTGCAGCGACCCCGCTTCCACAGCAAAAGCTGATGCACTGCGTGCATGTAAGGGTGTACTCCAGAAGAAGCTGAGGAAAATGAAAAATGACTGGCTTGAAGAGCGAGTAAGAGAAACTCAGAAATATGCCGACACAAACAACACTAGAAAGTTCTTTGAGAGCCTCCGAGCTGTGTTTGGACCATCCCGCTCTGGCACTACGCCACTTCTTGCGTCAGATGGTTCAACACGCATTGTTGAATTGAATGCCATAATTCAGCGTTGGGCAGAACATTTCGGAGGTGTGCTAAATCGGCCATCAAATATAAATACTGAGTCCATTGACCGCCTCCCTCAGACTCCTATTAATGCAGCTCTTGCCAAGCCATTCACAGCAAATGAGACCCGAACTGCCACAAATCAGATGTCCTTTAACAAATCACCAGGCGTGGATTCAATTCCTGCTGAGGTGTATGCCTTCGGTGGAGAAAAGCTTATTGAAAGGTTGACCGAGTTGTTCAATCATATGTTGAAAGCAGGGAAGCTGCCACAGGACTTCAAAGATGCTTCAATCATCCATCTGTACAAAAACAAAGGGGACAGCCAAGTCTGTGACAACCATCGGGGAATCTCTCTACTTTCAATTGCTGGCAAAATATTGGCAAGAATGCTTCTGAATCGCCTTCTTGATCACCTCTCGTCAAATGACTTGCTTCCCGAGAGCCAATGTGGCTTTCGTAAAGAGAGGGGAACGGCGGATATGATTTTTGCTGCCAGACAGATTCAGGAAAAATGCATGGAACAAAATAAAGCGCTGTATATCACATTTGTTGACCTCACAAAAGCATTTGACACAGTGTGTCGTGAAGGCCTCTGGAAAATCTTGGCGAAGTTTGGGTGTCCACCCGAATTCATCACAATAGTGCGCCAGTTTCATGATGGCATGCAAGCTGCAGTCAAAAGCAACGGCAGTGTTTCAGAGCCCTTTGCTGTCACAAATGGGGTAAAACAGGGTTGTGTCTTAGCCCCAACTCTGTTCAGCATCATGTTCTCTGCAATGCTACAAGAAGCCTTTAGCTCTCCTCCTCAAGGGGTAAGCATCAAGTACCGAACTGATGGCAGTCTATTCAACCTCAGGAGACTTCAGGCAAAAACCAAAACCAAAAGTACTCAAGTCTGTGACCAACTATTTGCTGATGATTGTGCACTTCTGGCACACGATGAGGATAGCATGCAAAACTGTGTTGATAAGTTCTCTAGTGCCTGTGACAACTTTGGCCTCACAATAAGCACAAAGAAGACGGAAGTGCTCCATCAGCCTACTCCAGACGACAAGTATCCTGTGACCCCAAATATCAAAGTCCATGACAGTCTTCTGAAGGTGTCGGAGAACTTCGCCTATCTTGGCAGTACACTGTCTTCCGCGGCTCGTGTTGATACTGAAATTCTCTCAAGAATCAGCAAAGCCAGCTCTGCATTTGGCAGGCTTCGAAAGAGAGGTATGGGATGTTGCCGGCATTCGCACAGACACTAAGCTGAAAGTGTACAATGCTGTGGTCCTTCCCACCCTACTCTATGGGGCTGAAACCTGGACAGTGTACCAATCGCATGCCAGAAAGCTAAATCACTTTCATCTGGCCTGCCTTAGAAAGATCCTAAGGATCAAATGGCAGGATAAAATTCCAGACACTGAGGTCCTCAATCGTGCCAAGGAATTGAGCATCTTCTGCCACCTGAAAAAAATTCAGCTACGTTGGGCAGGACATGTTGTCAGAATGCCCGACTCCAGACTCCCTAAGCAAATCTTCTTCTCTGAGCTCTCCAATGGAACGAGGAATGTTGGGGCCCCAAAGAGACGTTACAAAGACACTCTCAAGCAATCACTGAAGGCCTTTGCCATTGATGTGAGTGAGTGGGAAAAGCTCTCGCTTGATCGTGCAAATTGGAGGGCGGCCCTTACCAGAGGCAGCAAAGCATGGGAAGCTGACAGAGTCCAGCAGGCTATCAAAAAAAGAGAACGGCGCAAGAAAAGGCCCAGTGGTACTGAACCAACGGAGCACTCTTGTCATTTATGCGGAAGGGTCTGCAGGGCAAAAATAGGACTTATCAGTCACATGAGAAGCCATAAGACATGAAAGAACAGTCTTTCCATTCTGTCCTCTGTGTCCTTTAGTTCTCTTTATTGTCCATGTGTTGAAATTCTCAACAATTTCTGTTCTTTATTCCTCTGGTGTTGGTAAGGTCATCATCATACCTGACGGACGAACTATTATTATTATTATTATTATTATTGTTATTATTAGGTTATTTTTATTATTGCCGCGTTTCGAGAAAATCATGTGATAAGGTTTGCGAATAAACTGTACAAAATGATAGTCAACTTTAACATTTTAAGATCTACTCCCAAAAGTGACAAACCTTCATGATTTTGGTAGGAATGATAGACTACACTTTGTCATCACATCTTATTGCCTGATCTCAATTTGTGTTAAAAGTAGAGATAGACTATCCTCAAGGTGTGATTTTGAGTGTGTGTGTGTGTGGGGAGGGGGGGGGGGTTGTTTTGAGATGAAATGCTCTCCTTAATCAGACAATCACGCTGCACAGTTCAACAGTTGCATTGTTTTGTTTCGTTGACTTATGAGTTTTTAAAGGAAAAATCCCACATCCACCTAAATCACCATTTTAGACTACTTAACTGTTATTGGATCGTATTCTAATTACAAAGCCAAATAGAGAAAATACTGACTTGTGTACACTGATTAGCTGTAGTTTTCTCTGTAAAATACTACTCTCCGCTGACAACAGCTACCACCATATTCGAAGTCAAGTTTTCTTTGATTTTCTAAAAACACTGAAAAATGACTGAAGCATTTATGGAATGACTAAGATAACAAAGGATAAGTGCGCCGACGACTGGCAAAATTTACTCAATTATTGACATATTGATGTCAATTGATTGTATATTGATGTTCGTATTAATGTATTCGTATGGGTCTCTCCATGACTGACCCAACGCTTGTGCGGCGGTTTATTTACTATAACTGAAACGCTTTTTTGCAATAGCAAACATATTGTCGATGGCAGATGTACTTGTATATATAATGTACATTATATGTGACTGTTTTGCAAATTTCCCAAATGGGATTAAAGAAGTATACAAAGTACAAAATACAAAGAATAATTATTGATTAATCCGACTACTCATAATTATGAATACACCTGATCATTTTTTGGGATATCCAATCGGCAGTGTCTATGACGTCATCGCTTCCAGCAAGACGAGGCTCGTGTCTCTCCCTGTGTGGAGACTTTAACAATGTCACGTGTCCATCTGGATATGGATGTCAGTCAAACGGCTGTGGATCCCAGTGTTATAGGACAACGTTTGTGCAGCCTCCCGGTAAGTCAATCTCCTGGATGTTAAACCAGGCGGTCATTAGATAGACTAGCGGTTCTCAAGCTTTTTCAGACAGTCGCCCAGTGTAGGCTTCAAAGTTTGTTTCATCCACTCCTACATAAATCTCTACTCAAACCCAACACAAACATTTCACAAGAAGAGACAGACTACACACAAATTATAAATTGTCAGTTTCATTACGTCAAGGGTACGAGCAATAACGTTATTTCAGGACCCGATACAAAGCTTTCAGAATCAGGACTGTGACGTATCTCAGATTTCAAGATTTGATTCGACTCTACCATAATTTTGTCGGAAATTTGCCATATTGTTGTATGTGCATTTTTGCCTTTTCGAGAAAATGGGTATTGAAAGTTTGGACAGTTGTGTAAAATCAGAGCCAAAACGCATACATGACGTCACAAATACATATCTCGAAACGTGTCTAACGGATTGGAATGACACGTGTACATAATGAAATTAGGAGTGAGAAAACCACTCTCATGACAAAACCTCAAATTCGGTAAATGTCACATACAACATTATGGCAAATACCCCTCGACTTAACGTTTGGCACAAAACGTGTTCATGCTGTCACACATCTCAAATTTCAAGGCTTCCCATAGATAGTTCCATATTTTATGATAAAAAACATGAAGATAAGATTTCAAGGCCCTGAAAAAAGGGTTTCTGAGTTCAAGGCCTGACTGTCTTTGTTCCAGGTTGCCCTGCCTTTGACTGTTCCTACAACTGTCCACTGGGCTATGTGAGAGATGACAAAGGCTGTGAAATCTGCCAGTGTGACTACAGCCGACTTTCTGCTATTGTTCTTATTTGCGATATTAAAATGTCGTCTCTTGTTAGACGCCTACTTTTGTTTAATCTTCTTTGACACAGTTCCACGTGTCTACAGACATTTTTCACTTTAAGACGACTCACTTTCATGTTTAACTAAGACTACTTACCAGTGAATCATGCGACATGCAATATACCATCGGCACAAAATTCCAGCTCAAAATCCTGTGTTTGTAACTCTCAGAATAAAGTGGTCGTTTTCGTTGGATGTTGCTGTGTTTGTATTATTTCTCACGAAGTTTAGGTCAGTGCGTTTGATCTGCTTCAGTTTATTGAAATCCAATTTACTTTCTGTTTGTCTGAGTCTGCCAAGGGTATACATTGGTTTGGAGAGATGCCATACTCAAAATACATTCATTTCTCAGTGGTGCTTAGCAAACACTCACGTAAGCACCCCAAGCTTTTTTAGCTAGAGGCGCATACGTATGTATACCTGTCCCTAACCCCGTCCTTATCCTCAACCCTAAATCTTATCGAATCCCTAACCCTGCCCCTTACCCTTTCAACCAAAAAATCCGGAGGGAAACAAAAAGAAAATCTGAAAGAGCAATTAATTAATATAAGGCTGTTGTTAGGAGTATTTCTGGAGGAGCTCTCTAGCTCTGGAGTCACAAAGGACTCTAAGATACGTACCCCTGGAGCAAAAAAAGTTGGTGGACCATACGTACTTGTAACAACATTCATATTCTGAATGTAACAACATTCATATTCTGAAGTTGGTAAGGATTGGAAATCTAGTGTAACGGCTCTTCCTAGTACACTATCGATAGTGTATTTTCTTCCGTATAAATCGTGTTAGATCTGTTTTAAAAACTGAATTAAATTTAACAGCCGTAAATAGTTTGTTTATTTTTGTCTTGTGTGAAATTGTTGCCCGTGAGCATTTATTTTTAATATTTATAACGTAATAATTTGTACTTTAAAGTACGAAGTGCCATTTTTCATGAGTTTAATCTAGTATTTGATTTGATATGAAATCAGTTAGCGCTGATACTTTAGACTGGTCCATGAGAACTTTTATTAAGTTGGGTTGTTTTTTTTTGGGGGGGGGGGGGGGGGGTTAAAATGTAGTGAATATGAGAACTAAGAGAGATAAAGAGAGAAAAAGAAATAGAGAGAAAAAGAGAGAGAGAGAAAGAAAGAGAGTGAGAGAGAGAGAGAGGGAAAGAGACAGAGAGAGAGAGAGGGGGTGGGAGCAGGAGGTATCGGTGCCACGGACTGATGGACATTTCGTCTTATTGTTTCATCTCTAGGATGAATAACTGACGTCACGACAGAACGGATAGCGCAGCAACTCTTGCCTGGGGCATGAACTCTGGTGAAACTCACGGATATCAGTTGTAGCAGGAATTGTGCCATGTGCAGGAGACAGAAGAAATAAACGTGACAGCACACCAGAATATCGTCCAACTTTGATTTTGATCTGTTTGAACCATCCGTTATTCTTCTCGCTATTAGATGTTTGTTTTTGTTTGTTATGCTGGCTCTTGTCGCAGGGGTATTGGTAAATGCTGTGTCTTTATGTTCCTGTGTTTGACTTAGAGAGAGAGAGGGGGTGGGGGAGGAGGATACCATGGAGGCGCGGGTGGCCATAGGTTGAGAGAGAGGGAGAGGGAGAGAAAGAATACAAAGAGAGAGAGAAAGGGAGAGAATATAGGGTGAACAAGAGAAGGAGAGAGAGAGAGAGTGAGTCAAGAGAAAGAAAGAGAGGGATGAGAACATGGATGAGGAAGAGAAGGGGATAGAGTTGGAAGAGAGAGAGAGACTGTGCGTGTCACCAAATATGCAGATTAGCCTGAGGCGTCGAGGCCCCTCTAGATTTTGAGGCCATTATGCATCAAACTACCTGGTCTAACGGTAATCCGACACTGACCACAAATGGATACTTTCACACCGTGTGTGTATAAATGTGTGCACGGTTTTGTTGACATGAAGTGAATGCAGGTGTATCTATCGCAGTTCATTTTTAGATTTGGTATCTTTCTCTCTCTCTCTCTCTCTCTCTCTCTCTCTCTCTCTCTCTCTCTCTCTCTCTCTCTCTCTCTCTCTCTTCACTCTTTCTCCCTCTCGCTCTCTTTCACGCTCACTCTCCCTCCCCCCTCTCTCTCTCTTTTCCCTCTTCCTTTCTCTCACTCTCTAACCTCTCTCTCTCTTTCACTCCCTCCTTGTCCCCAGGACCAGTGTTAGAGCGGTGAAGATCCAGGCAGGAAATCACCAATAATTGCAGAGCTCAGGTGGTCAAGCGTAGAAAAGTATCAGCCGCACACAGTAGAAACCAGTGGCGGTCAAAGATGTCTTCAGCCATGTCTTTAAGTGAACGGTTGTTCTTGCTTGCCCAGCAAAGCTGAGCTGTAACATGATTGTAATGATTATTGCCTGACACAATTCACTGTGGTAATGGCAGTCAACAAAATGGAAATTTATGTTACTTTTAGGTATGACCATAATACATGTAGGCCTATAGCCCATTGAAATATACGGAAACAATCAACATCAGTTACTTCTCAACCATTTTCAGACAATCACTCCCTTAGGCTCCGAATTGTCTTCCATCGCCTGCCCCCCCCCCCTTTTTTCCACCCCCTCCCCCTACTTGTCACACCTCCCCTCCCCAACCACCAGAAATCTCTATCAATAAACGTGATCACCTGACAATACAAAACTATGTAGGTTTAGTTTATTTTAGCGAGCATCCTAATAAGTAATATAATCATGGAAAATAATGGAGAAAATAAGAGCTAAAATGGCCAATATGAAAAGGAACCGGACAGTCTGGACTGAGCTCAGAGGTGTTAAAGCACAATAGTCCAGTGGATGCACACAAAACGTCTTATTTCATGTTCGGGTCTGTCTGCGAAGGGTGAAAGTTAGGTTTCCACGTCTTGCCGTCCGTGCCAAAGATAAAGAGATAAGAACTGGTCATTAGATCCGCCGGGTGTCCAGCCTTGACCAGATTAGTGGTTTGGTTTAGCTGACACAATCCTAGATACGAAATCGCCAAACACAAGTCACAGTTGTTGCCTTGTCGTCCGTGTTTAGACTTGGTTTATCGTGAAACTTGATCTTCCTTTTAGACTGATCCTTATTTCATATTTCTGTGTTGTATTATTTCTAAATTCTCAGAGGAGAGAACATTAAAATTTTAATACTGTGCTCTACATAGCCCGGGTTAGTCTATATCTTTACTTTGGTCTATATCTTTACACGTACATTATTGGATGGTAACCTGCGTTAGAACAAATTGAAACTCTACCAGAGACATCTGGGCTACAGCTGGTTCCTGTACAGATCACTGTCTGTGATAGTGACTAGTGGTGTCTTCTATTATTCGTCGACTGATCAGCTGATCTTGATTAATTGATTTCGATAAAAATCATTTGATCTTTGAGAGTAATTCGTTTTCGAAGGAAATTCTGAAGTTGAAATAAAGTCAAGGACTTTTCCAAAATGTCCTACGCTGCAGTTCAATCTCTGATAGCTTTGTCTGATTCCCTGGATATTCCGGTGAAAACATCCCGGCGTTCGGTTTCGGGGAATTTCTTTGGTCCGTGGATCACTGACGGGAAATGGTCGCTCAGGAAACAAATGCCGGCGGGGTTGTCAAGAAAGCGTCGGACAAGAACACCAAGAGCTGTGGTCAGAAGGTTAACCCACAGAGCGTCAAATTCCGTAAACCATTCTGCGTATTTTCAAGAGTGTGCGCCCGAAGAGAATGCAAAAACACGAGATCTCTCCCCAAATGTTGAAAGAAACCAAAATAGTAGAGTTGGTGTTCACTTAGAGGTCCAAGACTCAAGAAGTCCCAGCACTTTGAAACTAACTACGAACGCTAAAGGACACCGTTCAGGAGAGAAAAGTGGCGGCAGGGATTCTACGAAAGACGTGACTGCGTGCCATTCTGCTTCTCAGAGATCTTCTCTTCCAGCACTCATAACCTTGACCTCTGACACTGGAGATCAGCAGGCAACCTTCAGCCTTGGAAAACAACTCGAATTTAACCCTACCAGACTTTATATATCCCGTCGTTCCGCATCACCAAGGAATACAGAACCTGGACCGTCAGGAACCTCGTGGAGAGCAGCAGCATACGGGGATGTCCACGAGCTGGATGACTTGAGAAACTGTCCGAGTGATGCCCTCCAGCGAGCTATAGACAAGCGGAGACCAATTCCTCCTAGTCTGAACCATGACGACATCTCACAGCACATGAAACATTATCGCATGTACCACACAGTCATGGGAACTGGCGTGTTCTCGTTGGCGAATCAAGAATCTCAACAGTAAGTGCCAAACTGTATCGTTAGATCTGACAATTTCACAGTCGAAATAATTTTGGCAAAAAGAAAAAAAGTTGTACGAAGCAAAGCAAAGAAATAATACCAAAAACAATACAATAAAATGCGTAGGAAAAAGGACGACAAATCCAGCTGTCGGTGTTTAAATATTCATCAGGAAAAAAAAACAAAACACTGACGTACAGGCTGCGCTCCGAACATCCGACTGCCTTAACGTTTCCCTTGCCTGTTGTTTTATCGTTCTGTTATTACTTCGTACACGAGGCTTTGCTACATACAGCGTTTTGTTTTTTGTCATGTTTTGACTATACTTCAAGCCTTGCTGTCACCCCACAGATTTTCTGTGTTTGTTTTTTTTTTAATACTTTGTCAATATCACACTATTTCAATCTTGATGGATCTAGAGTTGTAAAATTTATTGTAGCGTTCCATTATTGTTTTCAGCGTGGGGCTTTACAACTTACAACCTCTTTGTAATTTTACCTAGAGTTGTGAAGATCTCATATTTCCACCCGATACACAGGTTACCGAGACGAATCAATACGTCATATTCCCTCTGTCGTCTTGCGTACGTATCATTCATGTCAGTAATGCACCAATTCGCACCACACCCCTTCATGATTGAACAAAAATCGAAACACTCACCTTATTTACACGCGCGCAATTTGTGGACACGTAGTGGGAGAAGGAATGGTTCGTATCGGTATTTTGTGTCTCTGTTTCCACCGATTCTCTTCCTGGATCATTACAAAAGAATCCAGATTTTGTCACGTGTTGCAGATCTGCCAAAATTCGATTTTGTTTTACCCCAAAAAGCATGCAGGCAAGGAAAATGGCACAGGATAATCAGCTGTGTCAAAAACTAAGTAAATTTCAAATCTTCATCCAGACGAGACATCAAAACTCTGTCTACATCTCATCAGTTTAATTATATTTTTGCTCGTACACGTTTGAGTTTGAGTTTGGGTTTAACAGCACGATAACTACCCACAATGCGCCTTCCACGGGTTGTTGTTTTTTTTTTCGTACTCTTGCTTTGGGCTAATTCTCAGCCCTCAGATGCCAAGAAGTAAGATCAAATGAAAGTGAAGTTAAAAATCTAACGGGAAAAAGGCCCGTACAGTAAATTATATCTATACATGCATCTTGTAAATATGATTTAAAATCTGTTAAATCGACATGTAGAGTAGTTCGGCCTCTTTCAGAAATGACAGTAAACGATGTGGGTCCATGTCGGAATATAATTCTTCGTGGATCCGCAGGCGACAGTGTTTCAAATCAGTGATGTCATTTTCTTATACATTGTCTCGGGAGTCCAGTAGGGCTACGTCATGCATGTCAATTCACTAATGTGCACAGAGATTAACGTGAAGATAAACAGACTTGTCTTGTCAGGATAAATACAACATTCGAACTCAAGTTTTTTCATCATAAATCAACACACCTTAAAAAAAAACTTGCACTAATACTTGAGGTTCAAGGTTTGCTAGAAGTGCCAGAATACAAAGAATGACATAGATACGTTTATCGTGGTTTCTTATCTTATTCATTAATTTATTCCAAATATTATAATTCTCTAGGATTTGCTTAATTAAAATTTATATTATAACATGCATCTCAAGTCAGTCGGTGATAATTACTGAATAAACAAATAAATACGATATTTCCAGAGAAACACAATATTTAATACATGAGCGCTTGATTAGATTTTCCACTGTTTTTAGAATGGATCCCAATTGTTATTTGTTATAAATTGTCAATAATAAATGTCTAATGACTAGAATGTACTGTCTACAGGGAAATCAAGCCCGTTCAGTGGGGTGACGTGTTTCCTGACCAGTCAGCTTCCATCACTGACGTCCCTGTGTTCGGGTTCAGTGCCAACGACTTCCACAGAGAGGCCAACACCCCTCCGTCCACTGTGTCACAAATCCCAGACTGGGAGATGTAATAAGTTATGACAGGACAACAATCACGAACAAACAAGTTAACACTTAACAGAACAATCCATCAGACTCACACATTTATTAAACATAATTATACATATAATAGCGCAATTACATATATTATATTATTGAAATGACTGCCGTACAACGGCCTTATTCTCACACACACGCTCCCTCGGATCCACAATCCGGTACTTACTCCTAAAGGCACTTCGGCCTCAGCCTCTCCCCTCAGGGTCTTAATAGTACATTAATGATTCACTGGCACCGCAGTCTCTCAATATCACCTTCCTATTGTCATACACCTTAGCATTCCCCTCGCACCTCAGCAGGGCAATAACACATTATTATTTCCATAGCCATCAACATGGCAACAACATAGTATCAGTTCACTAGCCTATCAACATGGCAACAATATAGTATCTCATTCACTCTCATATCTACGTCCCTGTCCGTGGCCTGACTGCCACGACTTTATGTGCCTCTACTGTCCTGCACTGACAGCCTCACTTCTGGCCTATGTGTGGCCTCCGGCCCTATGCTGGCCTATCCCCTGTGCTCATCGAGGTGGCTCTGCGGCCCGTCCCCGACACCTACAAGAATAACATTACATTGGTATAATACCCTACCATTTCTATTCACTCCACCTCTCCTTACAATCCATGAAGCGTACACACACTAGTTCACCTTTCACTCACCACACATCTTACGGTAACACACCTCCATCGGAGTACACACTACTCACTCGCGCTACAAATCCATGAACTCACTTTCATCTATCGCTCATGGCGCACATTGCTATATCCAATATCAAGGACTTCCACATTCCTCACATATACTTATTCACATCATGGTAATAGACGAATATAATATAATACATCAATCATAATAATCAATCAACATTCTACATACCAGTCATAACTGGAAAGACTCTCACTAGTCTTCTCGACTGCTTCCTTTTATCTCTGCCCGATGGGCTATTATTCACAGATCCGCTCCCTAGGACCTTCTAACTTGCAGTGATAGTTATGCAGCGCTTTCGCCTCATTCAGACCCCGCCCCCACTACTCACAACAGCACGCTTAACTTGCTGTCTACTGTGAGTCCTTCTTACTCTACACCCGCTCTGTAGCAATCCCCTTAATTGCACTCACTCCACTCGTGACATCATCCCCCACCCCAAAAAAATTAATGCAATTAATTTCAAATCGCATCAAGATGACTGTCAACGAGTGAGCGTGAGCAATACCTACACTAAAAAAACTGACCTAGCCGTTCCCCTAGTATATAGAATACCGAAATCAGGGAAAAATATATGATCAATATGCCCTGCAATATGCATATATGTGTCACATCATAAATAGCTAACTAAACACAATATCTAATACAGAATCAAAAACCATTCAACCTATCAACCATTCTTCATATCATATATTTTATAATGTCAATATTTTAAAGTCGACTCATTCACAGAGATCCTGTCAATGTTCCTGTCCTCCGATGTATAAGCTCCTGAAATCTTCCCCTAGGCTCGACTAAGGTAGTCGGCGATATGATTGCTGGTTCCTGGAATTGGTTGAATAACGAAGGTGTACGGCTGTAAAGCCAATGCCCATCTAGACAAGCGTGGGCTGGACGAACGATTCTTCGACAAAAATGTCAGTGGCTTGTGGTCTGTCTGGATACAAAATTCTCGTCCCATGAGATAACGTCCTAATTTCTGGACGGACCAGACAATGGCAAGACACTCACGCTCTATCACAGAATACTTTCTTTCTCTCTGCAATAACTTCCTACTGACATAACATACAGGATGGAGACATTCGTTCTTCTCCTGTAGAAGACAAGCGCCGACACCAGAGTCCGACGCATCCGTTCTGAGGATAAAATTAGATCGAAAATCGGGTAATATCAGAATGGGTGACGATGATAATGCTGTCACCAAATTATCAAATGATGTCTGACATTCAGACGTCCACTGGACCTTATCGGGTTGTCCCTTCTTAGTAAGGTCAGTAAGAGAAGATGACAAGGAGGAAAAATTTGGAATGAACTTTCTGTAATAATTTAAAATTCCCACTAAGCTTCTGACTTGTTTCTTTGTTTTAGGGATTTGCAACCCTACTAACTTGTCAATTTTTGTTACTTCAGGTCTCTGAACGCCTCTACCCACAATATGTCCTAAGAATACTATCTCTGGACATGCCAAATCCATCTTTGCGGGTTTAGCCGTTAACCCAAAATGACGTAATCGTTGAAAAATTACTGTTAGTGTCTGAATATGCTCAGACCATGTCGACGTATGGCATGCTATATCATCAAAGAATGACACGACATTAGGTATGTCCTTCAACACTAATCTCATTAATCGTGCAAACGTCGCTGGCGCGTTTACCAACCCAAATGGCATGACCTTAAATTGGAATAATCCAATGGGCGTTTGAAACGCCGTGTATTGTTTAGACTCCTCAGTAAGCGGGATTTCCCAATACCCTTTCGTCAAATCTATCTTGGAAAACCACGTGGACCCGGCCAATGAAGCTATTAATTCCTCCTGAAACGGAATAGGCTCCCTATCGCCTACCGTAATAGTGTTCAATCTTCGAAAATCAATACAGAACCGCACCGATCCATCAAGTTTCTTCACGAGGACGATGGGTGATGAATACGGCGATGTTGATGGTTCTATCACATCTAACTTCAACATCGACTCAACTTCCTTTATGACTCTATCTCTCGAAGAAAAAGGCAACGGATACGGTCTAAGAAATACTGGCTTATCCGAAGTCAACTTTATTTGGTGCTGGATCGCCGTAGTGCGACCCGGCAAATCCGTAACAACATCCGGAAATGACGCTAACAGGGTCTCAAGTTCCCTACTCCTTGAACTCGTAAGGTCAGGGTTAATTTTTACGTCCCTGTAACCTTGTGTCGGAGTTAACTCCGGCAATTGAATTTGTAACTCCTCCTGCGCCTCGGTGTCGCTTACGTCACAGTCCAACTGGTCTACGACCCCCGTACAAGCAATAGAGAAGACAGTCTCCTCTGGTCTTGTCTGTGCACACAGATACTGTGGTCTCTCATAAAATCTCTGTAGCATATTAACATGGAAAACCTTACTCGTTCCATCAATGTGGATAGCGTAATCTACCTTTGAAACAACTCGCTCAATAACATAAGGACCTTTCCATGTCATCAATAACTTATTATGGTCCGTAGGTAACAACAACAGAACCTTGTCTCCTGGCTTAAAAATTCTCAGTTTGGACCCTCTATCTTTATAGTCTTTTGCTCTTTTCGAAGCGATACTAGACGCTTCTTCTGCTATAGTGCGCGCTGCAGATAGTCTTTCTCTTAAATCACCAAGGTACTGAAACCTTTTTAAACGGTTCCGAAACCGTGGGGATCTTTTGACGAGGAGCCTGGGGTGAACGACCCTCATGCGTCGTCTTTTGGCACGCACTGCACGTCTTACAATATAAACGTACATCTCTGTATACTGACGGCCAATAAAAATCTTTCAGAACTCTCTCCTTGGTCCTAGCACTTCCCATATGACCCGCTAATGGAACATCATGGGCCAGACGCAATACTGTAGCAATTAACGACCGTGGCACGACGACCTGCTTTTGAACGGAAGCCACTGTGACGTACATACGGAACAGAATGCCCCCCTGGACAAAAAAAGAAGATGACCCGTTCTTATATCTCCTCGTTTTCTCGGTTCGCGCTTCCCCAAAGCATGGGTTTAATGATGGGTCCTCCCTTTGTAATTTCGCCAAGCGCTCTGGCGTGATATCTAGGTTGACCGCTGGCGTAGCCAAAGGTCTAATCTTGTCTTTATCGGCTACCCGTCGGCGTGTTTCGACCGCGGCGCAAAAGTCAATACCTTTTGATTGCGACCATGCTTGCACGTTCTCATCGGAAGGGGAAACTACCCGTGATACATTCCCAATGATGAGCTGGGCGCCTGGAAAACAACCAACGACTGCTTCGACTTCCCCGCTAAGGAAAGGTGTATCTATCATTATTCTTGCCATGGGTAATTTCTCAATGGCCCCCGAAAATTGGATGCACGGGACAGTCTCACCTGTAAGCTGTGAATCCCGAATGCAATCCCTATGCACTCCCACAACGGTAGATCCTGTATCTCGTAAAACCGAGACCGGTTCGTCCCCAACAAACCCCGGATAAACCCTAAGACCACCTCCTGTATGACATGAATTTATAACGGGGATCTTTCTCCCACAAGGTAAAACACCGGAAGATAATAACTTCTCACAACTGGGACACTTAGAATACTGTCCGCCTCCGTTGTTCGATGTAGCGCACGCAGCCGCATGATGAAATTTATTTGGGGAACATGGACTGGAGCTACTGTCCACGTTCGCCGCTATCCTACCTGCAGGGCAGTTCACGCTGATGTGATCTGCTCTTCCGCAGTTCCAACACTTCGCGGCCCTACACTCGCGTGAAAAGTGACCCACGCGTCCGCAAGTCCAACACTCCGCTCCCTGTGCTGCTCTGGGCCTGGGTCCCCGTGACCCCTCGCGACCGGAACTAGAGTCCCTATGCCGTCGGTCATCGGCAAAGGTCACAACTCGCCCCCGGCCATTACCGCGACCTAGCCCTCCTGCTCGGTCAAACTTACCGGATCCATATGCCGGTGATTGGTGATAGCCCCTACGCTGCCCCTGGGCTTGCCCGCTATAGGCACCACGCTGACGCGACCTGTCCCTAAGTCCTGCCGGCGACCCCTCGACAACGGCGACGTACCCAGCATCTTGGACGTACGCCCTGGCGACTGGTTTGGACGGATGCGCCGTACGGTATGCCTCCGCCAACTTAGACGCCTCCTGCACCGTCGCGGGTTCGTTCTCTTTCAGGAAAGCCACCAGATCTTTGTGGCACGACGCGTACAGCTGGTCACGGATCATTAAGTCTTTCAGTTTAGCAAAATCCGTGCCCACATGCGCCAAGTCTACCCAGTTCGCGAAATACTCCGTCAGTCTCGCGACGAAGGCAGCAAAGTCCTCCCTGGTATCTGCACGTGCTCGCCTAAACTGCTCCCGGAAATATTCCTCGGTACGCGCAAATCGGCGAAGCAGCAAAGCCTTCAGCTTATCGTAATCTTGTACGTCTTCGCGCTGTAGCTCTTTAAAGTATGTTAACGCTCGCCCCTGCAATAGCGACGCCAGGTACGTGGCCCATAATTCCTTATTTTCCCCCCATTGCAATTGTGCGTTCAGTTCGAACCTGTAAAGGAAGGCGTCTATGTCGTCCTTCCGGTCGTCGAACGTAGGGAGCTTAATCCTAACGCCACCTTTATTGGCTACCTGCCGCTCAACTGTTTCTGTTGGCGCACTCTTTTTGATTTCCAACTCCGCTATTCTTACTCGCGCGTCCGTCTCCCGCTCTTGAGCTTCTATCTCCTTTAACCTTAACTCCCTCTCCTGCTCCTGAGCCTTAGCCTCTCTTTCCTGTTGCTTAAACTCCCTTTCCTCCTCCTGAGCCTTAGCCTCTTTTTCTCGCTCTCTATCCTTAGCACGCTCATCGCGCAAATCCGCCTGCTGTTCTTTAATCCAGCCGCGTAGCTCCTCTCCCTCCAGGCCAAGTTCCTTACCCAACTTCATTAGTTGTTGGAGTTCCGCCATTTCACAGATTTATGGTTATGGTATCTATTATGCGAACGACCAACCTGTCGGTATGATCACTAACGATACGACCAGAGACCTGAGATCACACCAGATATAACAATACCCAGTTCAGAATACAATTCAGAAATTTACCTTTACAGCACAACTACTTCTATATCTACAAAATGTATAGCACTATTAATTATAAAAAGAATAGAAAAGACAAGAATAAGGAAATTCAGTAGAAGGACCACAAGTACGTCAAGGACAACGAACCAGACTAGGACAAAGCTTCTACAAAAAAAAACTATAATGGAAAAAAAAATGCAACCTACTACGCCGATTACACAACACGGTACAAACAAGAACAGAGTCTGAAAAAAAAGAACGTATCTACAGATAGGGAGGAGAAGGACAAGAGAAACGTCTTCCTAAAACAACGAGGAAGATAGAACGCTACAATCTAAACAAAAATACAGGTCCCTACAGAACTGGTCACTGTGATGAACGAAGTTCCAAAGTTTACCACACCTTTTTAAAAGGATAAACTAAGTTCAACACAGCAAACCCGCGCCACCGCCCGTACAATCTATAACGACAACAACAGCAAAAACAGGGAAAAAGACAGATTAAAGGAACAGCCCACAATCCAGGGCACAAAAATTTTGACTTTCACTTAACTTTTGAAATTTTGAGTAAAACTCCTCCCTTTAATCGGAGCTCTGGCTGCTCGTCTCCTCAGGCTGCACGCACACACTCTGGAAAGTTTAAATACAAATTAATACCTATTCATAGCAATACATGCATCAATATACATTCATTATTATACATAAATCATATCATGAAATGTCCATTCATCCAACGAACAAGACAGCACAATTACCTACTAACTAACTACAACTAAATATTACGAAAATGGACGAGTCACAATGGACGAGCCCCCAATGTCACAACGGACGAGCCCCCAATGTCACAAATCCCAGACTGGGAGATGTAATAAGTTATGACAGGACAACAATCACGAACAAACAAGTTAACACTTAACAGAACAATCCATCAGACTCACACATTTATTAAACATAATTATACATATAATAGCGCAATTACATATATTATATTATTGAAATGACTGCCGTACAACGGCCTTATTCTCACACACACGCTCCCTCGGATCCACAATCCGGTACTTACTCCTAAAGGCACTTCGGCCTCAGCCTCTCCCCTCAGGGTCTTAATAGTACATTAATGATTCACTGGCACCGCAGTCTCTCAATATCACCTTCCTATTGTCATACACCTTAGCATTCCCCTCGCACCTCAGCAGGGCAATAACACATTATTATTTCCATAGCCATCAACATGGCAACAACATAGTATCAGTTCACTAGCCTATCAACATGGCAACAATATAGTATCTCATTCACTCTCATATCTACGTCCCTGTCCGTGGCCTGACTGCCACGACTTTATGTGCCTCTACTGTCCTGCACTGACAGCCTCACTTCTGGCCTATGTGTGGCCTCCGGCCCTATGCTGGCCTATCCCCTGTGCTCATCGAGGTGGCTCTGCGGCCCGTCCCCGACACCTACAAGAATAACATTACATTGGTATAATACCCTACCATTTCTATTCACTCCACCTCTCCTTACAATCCATGAAGCGTACACACACTAGTTCACCTTTCACTCACCACACATCTTACGGTAACACACCTCCATCGGAGTACACACTACTCACTCGCGCTACAAATCCATGAACTCACTTTCATCTATCGCTCATGGCGCACATTGCTATATCCAATATCAAGGACTTCCACATTCCTCACATATACTTATTCACATCATGGTAATAGACGAATATAATATAATACATCAATCATAATAATCAATCAACATTCTACATACCAGTCATAACTGGAAAGACTCTCACTAGTCTTCTCGACTGCTTCCTTTTATCTCTGCCCGATGGGCTATTATTCACAGATCCGCTCCCTAGGACCTTCTAACTTGCAGTGATAGTTATGCAGCGCTTTCGCCTCATTCAGACCCCGCCCCCACTACTCACAACAGCACGCTTAACTTGCTGTCTACTGTGAGTCCTTCTTACTCTACACCCGCTCTGTAGCAATCCCCTTAATTGCACTCACTCCACTCGTGACACACTGATTTGTCTTCGTCCAAAGCCAGGCCTCCCACCCCCGCAGTTGGAACAGTCCACCCTATGTTACAAACTCTCCCAAGACCGCGGAGTAGGGCCAGCGCTGAGCAAGGTAATTGTCACGCCAGTGTTACTGAGGACATGAACAAAGAAAGTTCGACAAAGTCTTCCATGGAAAATGGCGCCAACATGAACCAAACCTTAAACAACAACATAAATCAAAACAGAAACTATACGGTAGAGAATGGAGGAGATGATTATATCACTGATTACAGAACATATTTAAAGTCTCAGCGAGCAAAATCGCAAGTTCCAGTGGCGGACGTACCAGACACAAACTATGATACGTCTTTTCAACATGACAATAGGAGAAGGGGAGAGACCGGGCGTAGAGTTTCATCTCGTGAAATGCGACAGTTGAGAAGATCGCCCATACTGACTCCACTGAGGGAGGTAAATGATTCTGCTATTTCTGGAGACGATATTCAAGAAAAGCAGAGAGGTATCGAGGAAGAGGCACGTTCTAACCTCGAGAAATTTGGTGGCAAATACCCCGGGCTGTTTTACCGCAGGAGAGTGATCGCCTCTAGAGCTCTCCACCCCAGGAACCTCTCCAGGGTACCAAAGCTGGTGGTGGATGCTCAGAGACTGAGAGAGTCAGTCAGGGAAAAGGCTGATGAGGGGGAACGAAATCTTCAACTTTCATCTTTGGACGGCAACCATAGGAGTGGGAAGACATACGCCAGGTACATTGTGGAAAGGTCAGAAGAAGAAATGAACGAGTCTCGAAAACCTAACAACAACAACAACGACTGCACCCCAAACCATGAAAACGGTGACCTGTTCAACGTAAAGTCTGACACTGGAAATGACGTAAAAAGCCCTGATGATGATGATGATAAAGAGGTTGCTAGATACTCAAGATTGGCGGAATCGGGTGGGAAATATGGTGTTGTGACTGCTACGATTTCAAGAGTTATGTTCGAGCGTTACGGTCAGAATCTGCGGCATGGGCCACGTCTGACACCAGCACCAACCAAGACGTTAAACACAAAACATCACAATCCTGTCCTCGAGACGTCCGTCCATCTACTGTAGGGGACAAAGCCACCATGTTGACCAGCCGTAGCAAACACTGGTGTCCAGGTGAAAGTCGCATCAAGTCCGGTCTGAGAAGGTCACGGAGCGATTTAGAAAAGGAAAATCAGTTTCCCAGAGATACAACTTCGGCGACATTGAGATTCAAACCCACGTCACCAGCGACATCTGCCTTTGTCATAGCCGCCCCACCCAGTTCTCTGGGATTTGACAAGCGGAGTGTAGTTCTTCCACTGGACCAGTTCATGCAGTTAGCAGGTCGAGAACAGGGCTTTTCTGAGTGGAGTCGCTGCCTGAATAATGCACCCACTGCAGGAATTGGACTCAATACCAAATCTGGCGCAAGCAGCCGGCCTCGGGAAGATGGCTTGCTGAGGGTGGTGTCTTTTGCAACGCCTGTCAATCAATTCATCTTCGCCAAGAGAGTTGCCAGCCAGTCCGCGGGTGATCTTAGGTCAGAATATCCCTGGCAGCTGACAGACGCCACTGATCCATGTTGTGTGGAGAACACACGCAGAAAATTCCGACTTAAGCTCAGCGATTTTGGATTGAAAGGAAAAGGAAAGAAAAAGACATCAAATGAGACAAATGAGAACGATGCGGTTGAAAACAAGGTCCGTCAGACAGCGAAAACATCTGATGACCTAGTTACTACTGAGTATACAGGTGAGCCAGACGCTCCTTCATCATTAGACAATACAAAAAGTCCTCATCATGGGCAGATAACTCAGTCTGAAACATCTGAATCTTCCCTGGTTGTTAAACCTGAGACGACTACGCCATTGTTGCCAAGTCTCGTGCCGGAGAAAAAAGCACGAGTGTCGGGAAATTCTTCCCCGGGAAAACGCTTTATCAATTCCCTTGACGAAGATGCTCATGCTTGTCTTAGACAGCAAGTTCTTCGTTTACTGGAGCTAAGACGCTCCAACTCAGCATTGGCCCGCCCTATTGACTCCTCATCTCTACATTTCAGCTCTCAGGCCGCGGACACACGCCCTCAGTCCAGTCTCAGTATCCGATACACACAAAACAAATCCTCTTCTAACAGTAACATTTCCGTTGATGTTCCTACGTTGGAACTGCTTCGTGCTCCTACACCTGCAACAACAAAACCAACCCCACTGATTTGTCCACCATCAATGCCAGATGGGGAAAAAACCGACCAACTAGGCCTACAGACAAATCCCTCATCACGTGACTGCGCCTGTCGGTTGCCAGAGAACTCTAGTGACAATGATCCTGAAAAAGCAGAATTGAAGTCATACAAAAACCGGTCTGGATCAAGACATGCTGGTACCGCAGTGGTGGGGAAAGACGAAACTCTACCTGAAGTGAAACCAATGCGTCCTAAAAGTGTCCTGACGCCTCCTGGACGTCGCAATTCTCGTCCTAAAACTGTCCGATTTTCTAGTGACGTCAAATTCAATGACAACTCTTAGCCTAAGCCCACCTATGCCACTTCGTTATGTTGCTGTTGCGCTGCAGCTTTCGAAATCTGCACGAATGAATGAAAATGAGCGCACATGGGACACCCTGACTCATTAGAGAGTCAACGGGATGTGAAACTAACACACGACAGCAACATTAAAGCAACACGACAACAAGTCGCATATGTGGGCCTAGTCTTGGGGAGAGAACACAGAAAACTCTTCAAGCGCGAGAAAGCTAGCCCATCCGGACACAGAAGCGCCTGTATCTGCCGAGAATGCACATAGATAAAGCCCAAAAAAACCAAACGCTTCACTAATCACGACACTCCCTCGTGTTTTAAGACGTGAGTCGACATCCATTAATTTTTGTTGCAGCAGAAGATTGAAAAGTTCAAGTAACTATACGATACACTATTGTCTTCTCGTCAGTTTGCTTTGTATCGTTTGGGTTTTATTTCTCATGCAGGGCTTCGCTACATACAACTTTTTCTTTTTGCCCAATATTGACTTTGCTGATAGCTCTGCTGCGACCCAACGGTTTTTTCTGTGGTTTTTATGATACACTACAGAGCAAATGGCTTCAACGCCTGAAATGAAAAATTGACTTTCAATACTTCAAAACACGCTTGATTTTACAAGCACCGCTACGCAGCAAGCTTTGTAGTACATGCGTTTTCTATGAGTGTCAAAAGGGTTTGAGTGGAATACTTCACCAAGTTATAAAGCCCTTGTCTGGAGGTGCGAGCTTTCTCGCGCTTGAAGCGTACTCTAAGTATTCTTCCGGGCTGGTGACGCAATGAGACGAGACTGCTTTTGTCTCGTTTTAAGTGTGAGATGTGAACTATGAAGTTAAACGAGACCTCACGCACTGGCGAGACTGCAACAAGTCTGTCTCACTAGTTTGGGCGCGACTAATCTGCCTTGAGTCAGCTGTCAGAAAGAGGGGCCCCGCCCACTGGGTTAAAACTGTCGCAAAACTTGACCTGACTCAGTAATGTGTCACCTCTATGTATTTCTCTGCAGAAAGCTTTATCACCACCGAAAGAGAAATCTGGTTTTCCAGATATTTTACAAAGTATCATAAGTTCGATGTCCTCAAATTTCCTCTCTGGTATCTTCTCTCCTTTCTTTATCTTCCGTTGTCTGTTCATTATGCTTTCTTTCTGTTTCTTTTTTATTCATCTCTCGCGTGTTCGATATATTTTGTTCATTTATCTGTTTACTCATTTGTTTACTGCTGTTGTGCTCATTCATTCATTCATCCATTCATTGTTTCATTCGTTCTGAATGTTTGGGGTCACTGATTGAGACAGTCAGTCACTTGTTGTTTTTTCTCTCTATGGGAGGTATGATACTAAGCCCGGTCAGACACAGTCAGATGCTGACAGCAAAATATGCACAAAGAAATAATGGCAGAAGCTGACTGTGTCTGACCGGGCTTAATATGATAGTGCATAGGCTCTTCCTGAATTTACTAATAAAATATAAGAAATTATGATGTGTACTTCTTGTCTGCCAGCAGCTGTGTCTGACTTGGCTTAGTGTGATATCTCCCTGAGTCCATAATTCTGTTATTAACCAACCAGTATAATACATTGATAACCTAATTTTCATGTTCAGATCAGCGCTATTTGATTTTTTTTTGACTGTTGGTTTTTGTCATTTACTTCCTCCACCGTAGCATCTTTCACTCCTGGATGTTTGTGTATATTACATTTCACTTTCTCTTCACACCCACACTTTCCTTCTCCCACTGCCTTGTCTCCCCAGGGATCTCTCCTCTTTCCATCGTCGTTTTTTTTTTCCCCTTCAGTTGTTTTTGTTTGTTGTTTTGTTTTCAATTTGCAACCTTCGACAGTGCATACACTTTGCCCGTACATTGAGACACGCACAAGCATACAGCCTTATTAAAAATAGATCCAGACGGCAGTTTGTCTGTGCCCAACCAAAAGAAACCAATGCCTACTTTTAAACTGGCCGATGAATGTTTCTGAAAGCCATCTTTTTTTTTTCTTTTATTAAGTCATTTGAATTTATATAACAAAACCCGAGTCGATGTTTACAAAGAACACATCTTTAATTACAACATGTCTGATTGTTCATCATGCGATCATTTACTGCATGTGACACAGTTTTAGTTTCTAACAGTAGTGAAACCAGCGGCTGTCTCCAAATAAGAAATCACATGACGTTCATTTATAGTAAAATTGTTACTATTAGGAAGAAAATATCTACAGATCTACAAGATCTTTATGTGGGAAATGAATTGTCTCCAGTCCAATGTAGGCCTACAAAGCGTTTAGACAAAACCCCAATTTGTACAAAATTTCACATCTCTGGTCACCAAAAATATCTTGCCAGGGTCGGATTAAAACCTCTAGAGACCTCAAGCACTTCAAATATTTTGGTACCCCCCTATACATTACATGCACATGTAATTCAAAATATTAACAAAAATTGAGCAGACAATTTTTTTATGGTTTAAAAATAATAATAATAATAATAAAGAGAGTCGTATACGCCAGCAAACACTTTAATTGATTCATGTCTTGTTGGGGCCTCTTTTTGTAGACCTTGGTTCAGCTGCACCATTTGCAGTTTTGCACCATATGGTCCATGGTTAAAACTGCAATGAAACATTTCTGTGGTCCCCCCCCCTCCCCCTCCCCCCTCCCTCCCTCCCACCCCTCTTCTTTTTTTTTTTGATGCCCTAAGAGCGTTTGTTTTGCTTAATGGTTAATCCAGCCCTGCTGGTGACCCACGCGAAATTACCCCGTCCTTACAATGGTGGGTGGAAGTAGGTAGTCCAGCTGATTTTTATATTTTATCCTAACTCACCAGTTATTGTCTAATTTGATGGAGCTTGCTATCCTAAGAATTTTGATACCAAATTTACTATTCTGACTTAAAAGCTTTGAACGTTATATGGCATTTTCAAAAAAAAAAAAGTTTAAAAAACACCTCGAATTTGCTACCTTTTACAAACCTCGTGATAGTCCAACTTCGACCGCCCGTAAAATGAAAGTTCACTGAGTTACGGCACTGAAAATTATCAGTTTCCATGACAAGTGGGTGAACATTACACTCAAATTTGTTAGAGGAATACAAATATTTATGAGCATCTGATTTTAGTCATCAAACTTCATCCAAAGTCAATTTTTTGGCAAATTCTTATCAGTTAGACAAAAAGTATTATTATTATTGTTTGCAAATTAGAAATTGCGTCGACCTCGTGTCCGGCCAGTGTGTCATTGAGCGTCGGGCAAAAATCATGGCGGAATCAAGCATAGGCACGCAGGGCGATGACTGCGTTTGTCAAGATGGGGCACACGTCCCCGCGGTGAGGTATGGCAATATTAATATTTAAGCGTGGAGATTTTTCATAGAAATCTTAATTTCATTGTGTATTTTAACTTAACTGTACAGATAAACTGACGTAATTGGTCCCTCAAATCAAACAAATGTGCGGACCACGCCAAAGGCAAGATTCCCATTGAAGTAAGAAACATACGTGAATAAAAATTGAAATGGAGTTTAACATAAATTCTTTTGAGTGATTAAAATACTGAATAGAGAAATAGTTTTTAAAATCTTTTTGTATATACTAACTTTGCTCGAAATATTATTAAAACCACATGTACGTAGCCTAATTGTCCGCAAAGAAGATCAGCCAAAACAAAGTTTAGCAAAAAAAAAATAATAGCAATAATAGTAATTAATTTGCTTGGGAGACCAAGATCCTGGTCTCTCTAGATTCGGGGCTAGGGAGGCCAAGATTTTGGGAGGACTTCCGAATGCGTTCCATAACTCGACAAGTGCATAGGCATTGTCAGATTGATATGTAACGACGTGAGGGTCTAGACAGTTTGTATCATCGAGGCCGTAGGCCGATGTTCGTCTGGGCAGTAGTCAGAATGAAAGCCACCGGGGTAACTATGTACTGTTTTCACTCGGGCTATGGAACGCGGTGTGTACACGAGGGTGCTTTATCCCCAACAGACAAAGTTGCCGCCATGGTAAAGGCTGGGTGCTGACGCCTGTGAGGTGAAGAGATCGGGAATGATGCGTTCTCTTATTTTAAAAAATCGAGAAGGAAGGATCCGGCGTAGACATGCGCACTGGCCGGGAAAAATCTTGGTCTCTCTAGCCCCGAGTCTAGACAGACCAGGATCGTGGTCTCCCAAGACCACAGGCTAGGGAGACCAGAATCCTGGTCTCGCTAGACACGTCGAACTAACGGGGCTAGGGAGACCAGAATACTGGTCTCCCTAGCCTCTTCCATTTATTTAAGCTATCCGTAGAATAAAGAACAAAAATATTACGCAAAAGTTTATTTAAATTAGATTATACAATTTTAATTATGACACAAAAATATTTGTATTGTGTAAACTTGAATCCAGAATTGACATTAATATTCTTGTGTGATATATGAATTAATTCAGGTGAAAGCAGATGAATTTATTCATTTTGATAAAAATTAAGACAGATTCACATTGAAAAGTTATTTTGACCCCACAAATGAAAAGTTTAAAAAAGTGTTTCATTAGCATCAACAAATTAAGTGTTTGGATCATTTCATATCACGAAATTGCCCACTTTGTTACACTGCCCATTCTGCATGAAAAAAACTTAAATTCGTTTGTAATAAATATAAGTATTTTGAAGGCATGGATGGTAGCACGCATGTCATTTTCAAATCTTCAGTGGTGCCCCCACATCTGCATTTTGATTATCTTCATGTGTGAAAATGTGGCTGAAATTAAAGTACAGTACTAAAAACTTCTTTATCATATACGACCTTGTACAAATGTTCAGACTTTATTCAGCATAAAGTATATTTTTCTTACTTTGCTTTGTTGCAGGTTACACTTTCAGCTGTACATAAATGGTCTGCCAATTAAGCCACTGGTGAACATTTTACAAACAGGTGTCCTGGCTGCTCTTACCTGAAGTCAACAGTTGACACAGCTTATACAGCCTGGCACAAGAAGGGTTCACATTGTCAAACAAAAATCACAGTGGTGCCAGAAACGTCACGCTTTATACATGCAGCAGTAAGTACAGTGCTCTTTCAAGTTTATCACAGCTCAATACAAAGCCATTATGTACTCTGAAATTTTGCTTTATAACTGTTATTGAAATAATTTAATTTCTTCATGGCGCTTATTTCTTTAGGATGAGACTGGTCTGCTCTTTGTTAACAGTACTACAATCTTTAGAAGTTGAAAATGCACTTTATAATAATGGAGGAAAATGTAGATGAACATAATAATTAGCAGTAATTTCTTTAACTATAGTGTTTAAATTCAAACTGTGATATGGAGATTTCTGTCAGTTGGTTCAGGAGGGATTAATGGCTTCTGGGTTGAGATTGAGTTTACCACTGCATTTTCTCAGAAAGGAATTATCGATCTTCATGTTCAGATTTTATGTCTAGTCACAGTGTATATTAAATTATTATGTATTGCCGTTTGTTTAATTATGTAAAGGCATGAGTCTGTGAAGACACCAAGGTACAGAATTCCAGTCATGCTGTTAATGAATTCTGGTGAAAGCAGGGCAATTGTGGCTAGAAATAGAAAAATTTAAGTCCCTGCCGTATGAAATATTACAATATTATGACCCAAAAATAAAAAGGTTGGAAAAAAATTGCTTGATTAGCATCAGTGTTTAAATTTCTGATCACGTTATTATTTGCCCAATTTATTATTGTACATTGCCCATTCTACATAAGAAAAGCTTACTTACAGTTCTTACAAGTATTTTGTAATTATAGCTTGAGACAATATGTACTTAAGGGGAAGCACAACTGCCATTTTCAAATGATCAGAAATGCTGTGACATCTGCTATATTTGAGTTTCATCATGTGTGAAGAAACTGAAACTGAAAGTGTGATCTAACTCTAGTGGTAAAATCTTTTGACTTAAAAGACTTTGTAATATGTTAAGATTTTATTCAGAATGTATCAGATTTTCCTTTCTTTGCATCATTGCAGGTAAAAGCCGTACTTTGGGTGACTGAAAACTAAGCCATACACGCCATTTGCCATTGGGGTTTGACTTCCACTGTTCCAGCATGTGAAAACTTCACAAGCAAGAGTCCTCTATCTGCACACACCAGTAGTCAACCTGATTCAGCAAATCAGTTATGCTCCTTGATGTCTGAAGAACATCACAGTGGCACCAGAAACATCAAATACTATGTGTGCAGCAGTGAGTACATTTATTACAGTTTATTTCAAAGAAACATTGCTGCAAAGTAGTACAGCACTTCACCTCTGAATCTAGAAATTGTACTTTCATCACAGTTCAAGTCAAGGAAGCTGCTTCAAAGTAGTAGGCTACAGCACCTCACCTCTGGATCTAGAAATTGTATCTTTATCATAGTTCAATTCAGATACACTGCTGCAAAGTAGTGCAGCATCTTCACCTCTGGATCTAGAAAATTAATTTCTTAGGATACCCAATTTTGTGTCGAAAGTTTAGATTTTGCTTCCAGTTGCCATGTAGAGTTTGTTGTCCAGGAATGGAAACCTGGGCAAAATTGTCATTTCTGTGTTTAAAGTACACATACTGGGGCAGGACAAAAAATATCTTAGTCTCAAGACTTGAGCAGTGCATTTTTTAACTGCAGTATCGATTTTGTACATGATGTTTTCTATTTTAGAAAGTTGGTTTTTTTCATAAAATTTATTCAGTCATGGACTCGACAGTAGGGCAGTTACTGTATCATCACAAATTGATAAGCTGGAATAGATTTTAATATTAGCAACTTGAAATTGTATCCAAGTTGTAAAATTAGTATAAAATATCTTTACATTAATATTTGATGGTCCTGGCTGCCACGGGAATGTTGTCTGGTAAAACCAGTTGAGGATACTCTAGATTTTGAAATGAGCTAGTCCTTAGGCTAGTCTAGAAAAACAATGACCATGATAGGCATCCATCAATCATTGGTAGCCTTTTTATTAGTTTAATAGTCATGGTTTTCAGTACTTTTGCCATCCTGGAATCTGAAAAATCTGGGTAACCATGTAAAGATCAAAGCATTAGAGTATTATCCGATTCTTTGTTAATGGGGGAAAAATGCAGTTTAGACTGGTAAATTCATCAGTTTCTGAAAAGAAGTCACTTGGATAGTAGTCAGGGGAAACTGCAGCCGGTGCAACTGATAATGTGAGGGACAAAACTGCTCATTTATACAATATGATAAGATTGTAATCGACCCTGGTATATCCAAAAAACCATAATGCAATAGGGAATGCAAGCTGGCTTCAAAACTGATAACTTTATCTCTGACTTGCATCACAAAATTACTATACCTTCAACACAATGAATAGACGTTACCGCACTGCTAGTGGGATTACTTGTTCTGACCTTATAGCATTGTAGATATGATATTGGTGTTGGTCAGTATACCACATAAGGAAATTTCATTTGCCTCTCTTAGGAGGAATTGAAACTTGAAAAATCATGGAGAAAACTTTTTCCTGACATGTAGCAGAGCTGGCAAGGATAGCTTTTATAGTGTGTAAGTTCAGAGATTTTCTTGATTTGTCCCTTTTGCACCGGGCATAAGAGTGGAAATCTATGTGGCAGGCAAGGGGTTAAGGAAAAATGGATAGACAAATAAACTTTCCAGACAAAAGAGAGGAGACGACGCTGTTTCCTTCCACAAAAATCAAAATCATCAAAAAGGAATTCAAATCGCCCCTAAAAGCTGGTGTTTTTATTTTTATGGAGATTAAGTCCGTTGTATATCAGATCAAAATAAAAGATTCATCTTTGTGTAGTGTAGATTGGGCAGATTGAAGAGGGAGATTTATCAAATATTTGCCGTTAGGATTGTAACATCAAAATTTCATTGGGGGATTTTCTAGTGTCAGATCAGTGAAAGCCTCAGAATTGTCAAGTCTGCGTACTACAGTGTCATTTTCTACTTCTGCTGCATTTACGGAATCAGCCTAATTTATACTTCACCAATAATTCTGTTTTTTTGTAACGAACGAAATGGGTCCAAAGTTGTTGTTTTTTTCTGGCCTGTCGACTAAAAACAATAATTGAGCTTATGAAGTAATACTTACATTGATATAAAAAAAAAAAGTATTCTCATCTTTAACCGAGTTTATTTGACAAGTCTGAGGTTTTCATCTGCTACCATTAATGACAGTAAAAATGGTCGCGATGTGGGTTACATGGGGATATTTCGACTGACACTCTTTCGAGGTCCGCTCCCACAATCGACGAACACACAAAAATAAATACTTGCACTCTAAAAACTAAATAAATCAATTGCTTTCAATTTTAGCAGAACTGTAGGGCAGTTTAATTACAGGCATTAATGTAACAAATATAATTATAAATATAAATATCAATTCAAAGGCAACTGAATCTAACTAATGGAACTACAACTTTTATAAAGACTAACGAATTCAATCTAACTACTTGCAGGTCATATGAGTTATATGGCAAATAGAATCCGCGCACGTGGCGACGGATCTAACAGTTTAAATTCTATTAATTCAATGAGACATGTTAGGATATGGACATTTCCTCTAGACACGCCATGGAGAATGCTTGTACAACCATGCGTTGTCTGGCGGTAGCTCTGAAACTGTCTTCAAAAGTAAGTAGAACGGTTCACTTTCATCATTACAAATTAGTATGGACTCTCACCATGCGGCCCTCACTGGGAGTGAGAGCGCTGGATGTAAACGCTGTGGGTTTATATCAAACCAAGTAGCTTAGGCTCTGGAGCTTTAAATCAGGCCCCTCACAATGGACTGCTCAACTGCGTCTCTATGTCTCTCATCTGGCTGAGGACTATCGCCGTCCACCTCGTAAATGGATTTTCTACATGTGGCCCAGAACTAAGTTCTGTATGGCCTTAAATACTGGTCTGCATCTGCAGCTTACCGTCTAATTCCTGGATTGTGATTGGTGCAACCACTTCTAGCTCAGCTGCCGAACTGAGTTATTTTAAGTAACAGCCCTACGCAACGACCTTGGGTCGACATCAAAGGTCGAATTACTTCAATACAATATAATATAAATTTTATAGCAATAAATTCTTAACATGTTCAAAACCCCGAGCTTTTACTCTGGATCACGGTATTTCTGTACGTCAACAGACGTCTCAATAACATTTAATTCCTACTCACCCCTTCCCTCTTTACTAAACCTAGTTCAAAACACGAGATACAACAAGTGCTCAGTCATGCACACCTACGCTGTCCGTCTATCCTTCCCCACATCTTCTGTCTATCTATTATAAAAAAAACTGTTCAAAACAACTTGTTTACGAGACCAAGTTATGCTGGCTCGCACAATAATTACGTTTGTAAAAATTATTCACTGCTCTCTCACAAAAATTTAGTCAGTGGAAACATTTATGAATTAAATCTGTTCTTGACAACAATCTGTTCAACTGTTGGCTGAGCTTGGGCAGTCACATCTCAGGATCCTGTGAAAATTGGAACAGAAAACTAATTTTCACAGGACCCTACACCCAGCACCTCTAGGGTTGAAATTCTGGCCTTTTTTTTTTGGACTGTGGTTAGATTTTTTGGAAAAATATGAAAAAAATAGTTAAAATTCAGAAATTTGAATATCCCCCTCCCCAATATTGGTACTGAAACACCCTAGAGGTTATCACAGGTATATTTGGTCAGAGTTTGAAGAACAAGTCAGTTTCCGTGGAACTTTAGATCAGTAGGAATATAAATTATGGTTTAGGACATTGGGATGAATAAGTTTGGCATCAGCTTGTCTTGGCTATGAATTTGGCAACTGTGAAACGTTCAAGAGTTGAAATCTGAAGGATTAGGCCATAGCGATTTTGATAACTTCAGGACTTACATAGTTTTTTTTAAAGTTTTTTTTATAACTGTAATGGGGTGAACCATTACAGGGCTGAGAACATAGCTCATTGTAGTGAAAGGGAGATAAACCCTTTATTTTGATCAGCTGGACCACTAGACGTGGTCAAGGGGAAGTAACCACACAGAAACCATAGATAATCTCCCCTTATTGTTTATCACGCACTGAGATGAGTCATGCAGGTGTTGAGTAACATTGCCAACTGATGTACTCACTGCGCCAATTTTAAATCAGTCTTGGCGTGGTCTGTATTGTCCAGGATTGGTCAATTTAAGTGACCATCCCTGGTGCCAGAAGTAGAACCTTGTTATGTATCACTACATAATAATAATAATAATAATATATTGCATTTATATAGCGCCCAACTCCGTCGATGACAAGCTCTGGGCGCTTTAACAAACTCTTACACACACACACGCATACACAAAAGAAATTCAAAAATATTTACTATTGTTGCTGCCGAAAAACACCTAGCCTAGTTTGTCTGAAAGAAATGGGTCTTCAGATGGCATTTGAAAGAACCAATGTCATTAATTTCCCTGGTTGTCTTTGGAAGAATGTTCCAGATGGTAGGGCCAAGAAATGAAAAGGACTTTTCTCCTACAGTGGACAGATTCATTTTAGGTACTTTCAATTTTGTAGTGTCAGATGATGATCTTAGTTGACGAGATGGAACATAGTAATCAGTTAAATCAACTAGGTACGATGGAGCAGTATTATTGACACATTTGTGACAAATGGATGACAATTTGTACATTATTCTTTTCTCAACTGGCAGCCAGTGCAAACTCTGCAGAAGTGGCAGTGCTGAATCTCTTTTCTTTTTCTTCAAAACAAGTCTCGCTGCATTGTTTTGAGCAATTTGGAGTTTTCTAATATTTTTTTGTGAAATTCCAGCCAAAAGGGAGTTGCAATAGTCAAGCTTTGAAAGTACAAAAGAATTTACTAAAACAGCCGCAGTTTCAGTTGAAATAAGATGTCTGATTTTACCAATTTTCCAGATTTCCATGTATAGAATGCGAATGAGGTGACTAACCTGAGATGACATAGAAAGATTCGAATCAATGTAAACCCCTAGGTTTTTTACTTTTTTTGAAATTTCTATTGAATTAGTGCCAATTATCATCTCAGTTCTGTCCACTTCTTGCAGAACCCGCTCACAGCCTAATAAAATAACCTCAGTTTTATCCTCATTTAGAGCCAGTTTGTTTTGGTTCATCCAGCTTTTAATTTCTGTTATACAGTTTCCAGCCTGCTGCAGAAGGCTGTCAACATCGCATGGCAAGGCAGAACTGTAGAGCTGGGTATCATCAGCATAGAAATGATATTGTAAATTAAATTTCTTTATTTCATGTACAAGTGGAATAGTATAGATAGTAAACAAAATAGGACCAAGTGTCAGGGTTTAAGTGCTATAATTGCCGTGCTGGGTCACGACTTGCAAGGAGTTGATTTTTCACGGTCTCGTTGATTATAACCAGCGTAATTTTGTCCTTGAACTGTTCTCGTGAACAGTTTGTTTTTGAAACACTTTTTCTTAGAGATGGAAAGAAAGTGGGGCGAGATAGAATAAATGGATAAGTTAGGAGTGACAGTGCAATTCTCGACCCCGTGATTTTGATGAACACTTAGAAGGGAAGAGAAGGGGTGAATAAGGATAGATAGTTTAAGACGCTTAGTCGCGTTCAGAAATTCGTACATAAAATGTAGAAAGCACGAGGGTTTAAAGATTTCAGTAATTGTTTTGACATTTTAAATTGACCTTGTCTGTTTTTAGTACAAGGCCGTGACCAACTCCCACGTAGAATATATTAATACTGCGAGATGAGCTCGCATGGATGCACCAATCAGATCTAGGGATTTGGACGGTAATTTGCAGGTGGCTGCACAGTATAAAAGTGTAGCCATACCTATGTCCATGACTCCATACAGAAAATTCCAATCTGTGCAGGCGTCGGCACGATTCTGCCTGAAGAATCATAAGTCTGTTTGATTCATGTTGTTACGGGTTGGGTTATTAAGGAATTATACGTGTTACGACTGCATTTAAAAATCGAGAGGTTTTTAGGAATTACTCGTTCATACCATGCCACATACTAATAACAATCTGAATGGTTTTTATCAACAGACCTGCAGGGCCACAAATTTATTTACTTATTATTCCCTAACAATTTCGTCTAGCTCTTACATACTAAAAAGACAACATCAGCAGCATCAAATGAAAATTCAATAATATGTCACTAGAAGTCTCCTCTAGATTCCTAAAAGATTATATCATTCTGTCTCACTCACAATTTAAGTATTACTTATCTATTTCTCAGATATAGACTGCCTACTATCCAACAAATAATATTCTAATGTCTCAGACGACAATGTTATCTCAGTTATTTGTGCCTACCGCTTATAATGGATCAAACTCGTCAATACAAACTGACGTAGTTAAGTTAGATCTAGATCTGCTCTAGGATGGGCTGGCAATCCCCAGCCTCATCCAGACACATCAATTTCAATTTACAAATGTGTATGCCAGACATTCATACTAGATCTAGTTGCAAGTTAATATACATCGTAGTCTTGCATTCTTCGGTAGCACTCCTACTGGAAAATTAAGGTCAGCTTCACGTTCCTTGTTAAATCAACAGGCAGACACTTACACTTGGTCCCTGATCAGAAATCAGGGAACCGTAGATAACAGCAGTGGGTAATTCTCACAAAGAGCATATGGTCTCATTTCAGTGTCTATAATGGACATAGACGTGAATATAACAATCTTCTGATTCTTCTGGCAGAATCCCGCCGACCGCCTGCACAGATGGATATTTCTGCATGGAGTCCTCAAACATAGGAATGGCCACGCTTATATACTGTGCGGCCGGCTGCAAATTAACATGTCAAAACCCTTACTAAAGTCTCTAAACCCTCTACGTTTTATGTACGAATTTACTATCTCCCTTTACTCACCCCTTCTCTTCCCCTGTTAGAGTTCATCAAAATCACGGGGTCGAGAACTGCACCGTCACTGCTAACTTATCCATTTATTCTATCTTGCCCCACTTTCTTTCCATCTCTAAGAAAAAGCGTTACAAAAACAAACTGTTCACGAAAACAGTTCAAGGACATTTCCGCTGGTTAAAATCAACGAAACCGTGACAAAAAAACAAGTCGTGACCCAGCACGACAACTACAAGATTAACCCTGACATCCCCCACCCCAGTGAAAATTTTAAGAAAAATTTACACGATAGGATCCAAGAAATCTCAAAGTTATTGTGGTAGGGGCTTAAGTAGTACTGTAGAAAAACGAGCCTTAAGCTTGAGAAGAAAAATCTAACTAAGAACGTGCATATTGGATGGACAAAAAGCATACAATTATTGATGTCACGTTCTATAGAATCTATTCTATCGAAACATTCTTACTGCACCCAATCAAACTTCTCAGGAACATCTATAATAACAAATGAGTATATCACTGTATACTGCTGGATTAAAGTATAACTATTATCAAACAATGAAGCCTTACTGAAGGAATAGGCTCATAATTATCTAGTCAACACACATAATTGCTGCTTATATACACATTCACACACAATATATTGTTAATTAAAATACTGTGGTATCCAATGGCAGCAGTAGCTCTGGTAGCTTGGTTTGCCATGTCTCCATCTCATTGACCCGCTGACAAGGGCGTCAGGTTTGTCAGAAGTTCAGGTCACAGTCCGGAATGACGCTGGTGGAAAGAGGATATTCACAAAAAAAGGATTCTAAAACTGGTTCATAAAGTAATGAACAAGATAAATGTGAATCCATCCACCGTCTAGAATTGAGGGGGACAAGCACTATCCAACCCCAATACAAGACACAACACTCTTTAATAGGGGACTAAATTAGACGTGACAAAAACATCAGCTTGGGAATTGTCACCGCCAGGGATAGCCCGGATAACAAACCGGTATTCTTGGAGTGCAAGACTCCATCTGGTTAATCGAGCATTTTTAGCCCTGTTAGCCTTTAAGAATAACAACGGACGATGGTCCGTTTCAATTATAAACTCGGACATGAGTAGATATCGCGAAAATGCGTTTACAGCAAAAATGATAGCGAGGCACTCTCGCTCGATAATTGCATAGCGGCATTCCCTATCTAGCAACTTGCGGCTGGCGTATAGACATGGCCGCAAGGTATCGTCTCGTTCCTGTAATAACACAGCTCCCAATCCCTTGTCCGACGCATCAGTGCGGACAATAAATATTTGGTTTATATCTGGAAGTATGAGAATGGGGGAAGTGGAAAACAGTTGTTGAACGGTACGAAGTGTATCAGCACATTCGGTTGTCCATTTTACTTTATTAGGAAAATTCTTTCTTGTGAGGTCCGACAACGGAGCTGTAAGCGAAGAAAAATTTGGAATGAACTTCCTATAATAGTTAAGAAAGCCCAATAAACTACGAACTTCTTTCTTAGTTCGAGGGGGTTGGAGCTTTAAGATGGTAGTTATCTTCTTGTCATCAGGGGTCTGAACGCCGTGGGCAATTGTATGGCCCAGAAAATTAATTTCATTATATCCTAAAAACACCTTACTGGGTTTCGCCGTAAGGCCAGCTCGACGAAGAGCAATAAAAACTTGTCGTAGGGCTGCGAGGTGGCCCGACCAATTGGTTTCATAAATACAAATGTCGTCAAAATACGACAATACGGAATTCATATTCTGGAGCAATATTGTCATCATACGGGCGAAAGTGGCAGGGGCTGTAACTAACCCGAAAGGCATATAGCGCCACTGCATAAGACCCAACGGAGTCTGAAAAGCGGTATATTGCTTGCTATTCTCATCAAGCGGAATTTGCCAATAGCCTTTGGAAAGGTCAATTTTAGAAAAAATCGTTGCCCTCGCTAACTGAGCAAAAAGATTCTCCTGGTTAGGAATCGGTTCAGCGTCATATATCGTAACCTCATTAAGTTTACGATAGTCAATACAAAAACGCACTGTATCATCTTTTTTTTTCACTAAGACGATGGGTGAGTTATATGGACTCGTCGATCGCTCTATCACTCCCAGGTGAAACATGTTACGTACCTCGGATATTATAGTCTCCTGTGCGTGCAGCGGACGCGGGTATGGTTTAACAAAGACGGGTATATCCGTCTTTAATCTTATAACATGCTGAACCAATGAAGTATTACCTGGTAGATCAGTAAAGACTGTAGTAAACTCGTTAAGCAAATCTCTTATATCTTGTCTTTGTGATTCAGACAGATCTGGATTTATATTTACATACGAAGTGTTTTCAGAAGATCGAAGTGCGGGGATTGAATGCTCTATCTTAATAGGATCATCATCGTCAACTGAAACCAAGGCCGCATTGGCCTGAGCAACCACATTTCGGCGATTATTCTGACGATTATCATCGTCGGACAGGTACTGCTTTAACATATTTATATGGAAGACTTTGTCCTGTCCCCGAATCTTGATAAGATAATTTACTCGAGAAAGTCTCTTTAGGACTTTAAAAGGTCCCTTCCATGTAAGAAGGAGTTTATTTTTCGTCTCCGGAAGGAGAACAAGAGTTTGATCTCCGACGGCCAAGGTTCGCAATCGGCTACCTTGATCACGATATAGTTTATAAAGACTCGCATGCGCAGCTGAAGATTTTTGTGCGAGCTGACATGCGTTAAGAATTCGATGGCGCAAGTCTACAACGTATTGATATGCAGACCGCGTATCGTTGTCGTCGGTGTCTGATCCGGAGAATAAATCATGGAGTATGGCCATTGGACCACGCGGCTTGCGACCATACAATAATTCGAAGGGGGAAAAACCCGTCGATGCGTTTGGTAGTTCTCGGTATGCAAAGAGAATAGCGGGGAGTTGTCGATCCCAATCACTCGGCTTGTCGGCCGAAACTCGCGCAAGCATAGTTTTCATGGTAGCATTCCACCGTTCACAGCAGCCATTAGACTGTGGGTGGTATGGAGATGTCAATCTTTGTTTAATCCCGACCAATTCCAAGACTTTCTTAAAAAGCTCAGAGGTAAACTGTGGACCTCTGTCCGATAAAATTTCAACCGGAAATCCAAGACGCGAAAAAATAGTAATAAGGGCTTCAGCCACATGATCGGCTGAAATGTCTTTTAGTGGAATGGCCTCTGGCCAACGGGTTGCGTAGTCAATGACAGAAAGTATAAAACGATGTCCTCTGTCTGACTTGTGTAGGGGCCCAACTATATCTACGGCAACGCGCTCAAATGGTCTGGAGACCATAGGCATCTCCTGCAGAGGAGCCCGCGATGCTCTTCCTTTAGGAGTACGTCTCTGACATACGTCACATGTTGATACGAACCGGTTTACATCTGCGTAAATACTGGGCCAAAAAAATTGCGATAGTATTCGAGACTTAGTTCTGGCCTTTCCTTGGTGACCCGCCAAGGAAGTGTCATGCGCGAGACGAATAATGTCGCGACGAAAAGATCTTGGTACTACAAGCTGCATAACGGCCTCTCGCTTATTCCGAAAATTACGATATAATAAGTCATCTTTAATAAGAAACTTAGAGGTATCCGGCGCTGTAGGATCAACTTTAGTAAACAAATGTTTCAATGTGGGGTCTGAATGTTGCTCATCATGGAATGCATTAGACGTTATGTTTACTTCAATAGTAGGGTTACTCAATGCACTGTCTGCTCGTCGACTCGATTGTAGGCGTGTTGTCGCACAAGCAACACTCTCATCCTCAGTCCAAATTTCCAAGTTACCGATAGGAAACTTATTTACTTGAGGTACATTCCCTATGATTAAATCAGCCACCGGATTAGGCAGTACACATGCGGTAACAATACCTGTGAGAAAAGGTGTATCAATATAAACTTCTGCAAGACGGAATCGCTCTACAGATCCGCCAAAAGTAATACAAGTTACATCCTTATCCAAAAATTGTGTTGGACGGACTAGTGACTGTCGAACGCCGATAGTCGTGCATCCGGAGTCACGTAGAACGGAAGCGCGAATCGCGTTCACGCGGCCCTGGTAAAATGTTAGTTCCCCCGGTTCATGTAGGGCAGACATGACTGGAATAGCTTTTGATTGTCATGAAGATTCAGAATGACCGTCAGTCTCATAAGGTGTAGATTTAACCGAGCAGGCATTTGCCGCTTCCATTTTCACGTTACAAAATTTTTGGATCTGGCCTACCATATTACACCTAAAACACATAATACGATGAGGATCGTTTCCACGATAAGGAAGACTCCGCGGCCTATCATAATCATGATTATTATCAAAATGCACTCGTCGCGGCGGTCCCTGAGGCCGGTTATATTGTTGGCCTGGATAGTTGCCACGATAATATGGGCGAGGCTCGTAAAAAGAATAGCTTTGGTATCCTCGACGTGGGGATAAATTACTTCGATTCGGAAAATCCCTCTGTCTAAAAAAAGGCGGCTCTGATTGAGAGCGCGGATTTGGGGCCTGACGCCGAGTCGGCCTTGAACGATCGTGTCCGGTTGGCGCTCCTTTGCCCACGTTGGCATAACACGGTGCTGTAGTTGAAGGCTTTGCCAAAGGACGATTTGGGTGGGCGGACGCCTAACGTTCCGCGCACGATGTGATTTCTTCAGAGGATGTCGGTGCCCTCTCTTTAAGGTGGGCAACCAAATCGGAATGACATGCCGTATAGATTTGGTCTTTTAAGACCAAATCATAAAGTTGAAAATAATTTCCGGTAGTCACGTTCGCGAGCTCGATCCAGCGATCTAAGTAATGTTTCAGCCGATTCACATAAGTTGAGAAATTTTCAGATGGCTCAGGTTTACATGCGCGAAATCTCTGATGAAAGCCATCCTCGGTATGCTGGAATCGCTTAAGCGGTGCTGTTTTAAGCTTGTCATAGTCGTTGGCATCCTCTACTTTGAGGCTATGAAATACTTCTAAAGCCTTACCTGTTAGTAAATTAGGCAGGCATGAACTGTACATCGCCTGCTGCCATCCGTCGCATTTAGCGTGTAGCTCGAACCGATGCAAATATGCGTCGATCCGGTCGAGTTTTTCATTAAACGTCGGAAGTTTTGGTTTCTTAGCATAAGTATTGGTGGCAGTAGTGGGGGCCACAAGCGATTCTCGCTCTAATTTCTTTATTGCGAGTTCATGCTCTCTTTTTTCTCTCTCTACAGCCTCTTTTTCTCTCTCTCTTGCTTCTTTTTCTCGTTCTCTTTCTCTTTCCTTTTCTCTCTCTCTTTCTTTTTCTCTTTCTCTTTCTTCTTTTTCTCTTTCTCTTTCTCTTTCTTCTTTTTCTCTCTCTCTTGCTTCTTTTTCTCTTTCTTTTTCTCTTGCTGCTACCCGATCCTCACGATCTCGGTCTTGCTGTACTTGTCGTTCGCACCACGCGGCGCGTTCTTCTTCTGGTATACCCAGAGCTTTGGGAGAGTCAATGTATTTGAGAAACTCGGCCATGATATGTTAAAGTCTGTAATTAGTAAGTATTTACCTACTGTTACGTATATCGCGGTATCAATATTATTATCTCTAACAGTTATTCTCTGTTAATATTAATTCAGTGTCTTACGTTAGCACTGCTTCGCGAAAAGAACGTTCTATCTCTCTCTGTAAATTACAGGCAGTGTCTCTTCCACTGCAAAAACTTTATCTCTCTCTCTCTGAATATGAATTCTAGTAAGGCAGTGCCGACTATCCGTTGCTCCCACTGCAATAAAGTATATATATCGCCTTTAATGCGATAAATTAGTGTCTTGAGTGATCACTCTCAAAATTTATGTCTCTCTCAACGCGACGAACCAGTGTCCTCTGTTATCACTGTCAAAAATGTATCGCTCTCTCAATGCGATGAATCAAAAATATATCTCTCTCTCAACGCGACAAATTTGCAATATCTCTCTCTTCTTAAAACGCGCACACGCAGTGTGTTCTGTTACCACTGCAAAATTATTCTCTCTATATTCGAGGTGAAATTATCACGTGATCAAAAATTTATTATATCTCTCTCTCTCATATATCAATATCAGATTACAATTCAACGTGGTTTTAGCACGTGAAACACCTCAGGCATATATTGTAAACATAACAATGTTAGTATGCTAGTGTAAAGTTTATAAGGAAGCAAAAAGAAATACAATAAACAGGACGCTAGACTCACAAGTAATACGAACGATAACAGACCCTACAAGTCCTAACCTATTTTACAGAAAGTTTAAGAAAAAAACAGGAGAGACATCTTCCTAAAAAATGTAAGGAAGGAAAAGAAACGCCACAATCTATACGAATAATGGATCCCTAATAGAACTATTCACAGTGAAGCAAATCCCCCCGAGTTATCAATAGCCACCAAGGCACTCCAATATCCTTCGAAATGGCAAAGAAGATATGCTAAACTATGATCCCAACCAACTTCCCGCTCTTAAACTAAACATATAGTAAATGGAAAATAGCCTGGAACACAGAGCGTAAAGTACCTCGCCCTCCTCAAGACTGTCAAATAGATGGTTCACTTATCTTTCTTTTTGAGGAATTCAGATGGTAAATATCCTCAAACCATAGCTCGTTCCAAGCCCAAAAAAATGCGTTTCTGTCTCAGGTAGATCTGTAAGGTGAAAGGTGTCTGTCACGAGTGGAGTGAGTGCAATTAAGGGGATTGCTACAGAGCGGGTGTAGAGTAAGAATGACTCACAGTAGACGGCAAGTTAAGCGTGCTGTTGTGAGTAGTGGGGGCGGGGTCTGAAGGAGGCGAAAGCGCTGTATAACTATCACTGCAAGTTAGAAGGTCCTAGGGAGCGGATCTGTGAATAATAGCCCATCGGGCAGAGATAAAAGGAAGCAGTCGAGAAGACTAGGAGAAAGTCTTTCCAGTTATGACTGGTATGTAGAACGTTGATTGATTATTATGATTGATGTATTATATTATATTCGTCTATTACCATGATGTGAATAAGTATATGTGAGGAATGTGGAAGTCCTTGATATTGGATATAGCAATGTGCGCCATGAGCGATAGATGAAAGTGAGTTCATGGATTTGTAGCGCGAGTGAGTAGTGTGTACTCCGATGGAGGTGTGTTACCGTAAGATGTGTGGTGAGTGGAAGGTGAACTAGTGTGTGTACGCTTCATGGGTTGTAAGGAGAGGTGGAGTGAATAGGAATGGTAGGGTATTATACCAATGTAATGTTATTCTTGTAGGTGTCGGGGACGGGCCGCAGAGCCACCTCGATGAGCACAGGGGATAGGCCAGCATAGGGCCGGAGGCCACACATAGGCCAGAAGTGAGGCTGTCAGTGCAGGACAGTAGAGGCACATAAAGTCGTGGCAGTCAGGCCACGGACAGGGACGTAGATATGAGAGTGAATGAGAGACTATATTGTTGCCATGTTGATAGGCTAGTGAACTGATACTATGTTGTTGCCATGTTGATGGCTATGGAATTAATAATGTGTTATTGCCCTGCTGAGGTGCTAGGGGAGTGTTAAGGTGTATGACAATAGGAAGGGGATATTGAGAGACTGCGGTGCCAGTAAATTATTAATGTACTATTAAGACCCTGAGGGGAGAGGCTGAGGCCGAAGTGCCTTTAGGAGTAACTACCGGATTGTGGATCCAAGGGAGAGTGTGTGTGAGAATAAGGCCGTTGTACGGCAGTCATTTCAATAATATAATGTATGTAATTGCGCTATTATATGTATAATTATGTTTAATAAATGTGTGAGTCTGATGGATTGTTTTGTTAAGTGTTAAACTTGTTTGTTCGTGATTGTCGTCCTGTCATAAACTATTACATCTCCCAGTCTGGGATTTGTGACATTGGGGGCTCGTCCATTGTGACTCGTCCATTTTCGTAATATTTAGTTGTAGTTCGTTAGTAGGTAATTGTGCTGTCTTGTTCGTTGGATGAATGGACATTTCATGATATGATTTATGTATAATAATGAATGTATATTGATGCATGTATTGCTATGAATAGGTATTAATTTGTATTTAAACTTTCCAGAGTGTGTGCGTGCAGCCTGAGGAGACGAGCAGCCAGAGCTCCGAGGAAAGGGAGAAATTGAAATCTAGGGTGAAAGTTAAGTGAAAATTTTGTGCCCTGGATTGAGGGCTGTCTTTTCTTCTGTCTTTTCCTGCTGTTTTTCTGTTTTCGTTGTAATTGATTATACGGGCGGTGGCGCGGGTTTGCTGTGGTGAGCGTAGTTTATCCTCTTCGGGAGGTGGGCTAAACTTGGAACCGCGTTCACCACAGTGAACAGTTCTGTAGGGACCTGTATTTTTGTTTAGTTGTAGCGTCGATATCTTCTCTGTTCGGCAGGAAGACGTATTCTCTTGTCCCTCTTTCTACCTATCTGTAGATACGTTCTTTTTTTTCAGACTCTGTTCTTGTTTGTACCGTGTAGTGTAATCGGCGTAGTAGGTTGCATTTTTTTCCATTATAGTTTTTTTTTGTAGAAGCTTTGTCCTAGTCTGGTTCGTTGTCCTTGACGTACTTGTGGTCCTTCTACTGTATTTCTTCATTCTTGTCGTTCTATTTTCTTTTATAATTAAAAGTGCTATACATTTTGTAGATATGGAATTAGTTGTGCTGTAAAGGTAAATTTCTGAATTGTATTCTGAATTGGGTATTGTTATATCTGGTGTGATCTCAGGTCTCTGGTCGTGTTGCTAGTGATCATACCGACAGGGTAGCCGTTTTCATAGTATACATACCATAACCATAAATCTGTGAAATGGCGGAACTCCAACAACTAATGAAGTTGGGTAAGGAACTTGGCCTGGAGGGAGAGGAGCTACGCGGCTGGATTAAAGAACAGCAGGCGGATTTGCGCGATGAGCGTGCTAAGGATAGAGAGCGAGAAAAAGAGGCTCAAGACCGACAGAGAGAAGAGGAGAGAGAGTTTAAGTTAAAGGAGTTAGAGGCTCAGCAACAGGAAAGGGAGTTTAAGTTAAAGGAGTTGCATCAGCAACAGGAGAAACAGGCTCAGGAGAGGGAGTTAAAGTTAAAGGAGATAGAAGCTCAAGAGCGGGAGACAGACGCGCGAGTAAGAATCGCGGAATTAGAACTCAAAAAGAATGCGCCAACAGAAACAGTTGAGCGGCAGGTACACAATAAAGGTGGCGTTAGGATTAAGCTCCCTACGTTCGACGACCGGAAGGACGACATAGACGCCTTCCTTTACAGGTTCGAACTGAACGCACAATTGCAATGGGGGGAAAATAAGGAATTATGGGCCACGTACCTGGCGTCTCTATTGCAGGGGCGAGCGTTAACCTACTTTAAAGAGCTACAGCGCGAAGACGTGCAAGATTACGATAAGCTGAAGGCTTTGCTGCTTCGCCGATTTGCGCGTACCGAGGAATATTTCCGGGAGCAGTTTAGGCGAGCACGTGCAGATACCAGGGAGGACTTTGCTGCCTTCGTCGCGAGACTAACTGAGTATTTCGCGAACTGGGTAGACTTGGCGCATGTGGGCACGGATTTCGCTAAACTGAAAGACCTAATGATCCGTGACCAGCTGTACGCGTCGTGCCACAAAGATCTGGTGGCTTTCCTGAAAGAGAACGAACCCGCGACGGTGCAGGAGGCGTCTAAGTTGGCGGAGGCATACCGTACGGCGCATCCGTCCAAACCAGTCGCCAGGGCGTACGTCCAAGATGCTGGGTACGTCGCCGTTGTCGAGGGGTCGCCGGCAGGACTTGGGGACAGGTCGCGTCAGCGTGGTGCCTATAGCGGTCGTAGTCCCAGGGGCCCAACTGATGTTCTTCGGGACATGATGACGTCGCCATCATCGGGAGACGATGAGCAGATTTCGGTGTTTCAGTACCTTGTTGATTTAAGAGAAAGACTATCTTCAGCGCGCACTATAGCGGAAGAAGCTTCTGGTATCGCTTCGAAAAGAGCAAAAGACTATAAAGATAGAGGTTCCAAACTGAGAATTTTTAAGCCAGGAGACAAGGTTCTGTTGTTGTTACCTACGGACCATAATAAGTTATTGATGACATGGAAAGGTCCTTATGTTATTGAGCGAGTTGTTTCAAAGGTAGATTACGCTATCCACATTGATGGAGCGAGTAAGGTTTTCCATGTTAATATGCTACAGAGATTTTATGAGAGACCACAGTATCTGTGTGCACAGACAAGACCAGAGGAGACTGTCTTCTCTACTGCTTGTACGGGGGTCGTAGACCAGTTGGACTGTGACGTAAGCGACACCGAGGCGCAGGAGGAGTTACAAATTCAATTGCCGGAGTTAACTCCGACACAAGGTTACAGGGACGTAAAAATTAACCCTGACCTTACGAGTTCAAGGAGTAGGGAACTTGAGACCCTATTAGCGTCATTTCCGGATGTTGTTACGGATTTGCCGGGTCGCACTACGGTGATTCAGCACCAAATAAAGTTGACTTCGGATAAGCCAGTATTTCTTAGACCGTATCCGTTGCCGTTTTCTTCGAGAGATAGAGTCATAAAGGAAGTGGAGTCAATGTTGAAGTTAGATGTGATAGAACCATCAACATCGCCGTATTCATCACCCATCGTCCTCGTGAAAAAACTTGATGGATCGGTGCGGTTCTGTATTGATTTTCGAAGATTGAACACTATTACGGTAGGCGATAGGGAGCCTATTCCGTTTCAGGAGGAACTAATAGCTTCATTGGCCGGGTCCACGTGGTTTTCCAAGATAGATTTGACGAAAGGGTATTGGGAAATCCCGCTTACTGAGGAGTCTAAACAATACACGGCGTTTCAAACGCCCATTGGATTATTCCAATTTAAGGTCATGCCATTTGGGTTGGTAAACGCGCCAGCGACGTTTGCACGATTAATGAGATTAGTGTTGAAGGACATACCTAATGTCGTGTCATTCTTTGATGATATAGCATGCCATACGTCGACATGGTCTGAGCATATTCAGACACTAACAGTAATTTTTCAACGATTACGTCATTTTGGGTTAACTGCTAAACCCGCAAAGATGGATTTGGCATGTCCAGAGATAATATTCTTAGGACATATTGTGGGTAGAGGTGTTCAGAGACCTGAAGAAACAAAAAATTGACAAGTTAGTAGGGTTGCAAATCCCTAAAACAAAGAAACAAGTCAGAAGCTTAGTGGGAATTTTAAATTATTACAGAAAGTTCATTCCAAATTTTTCCTCCTTGTCATCTTCTCTTACTGACCTTACTAAGAAGGGACAACCCGATAAGGTCCAGTGGACGTCTGAATGTCAGACATCATTTGATAATTTGGTGACAGCATTATCATCGTCACCCATTCTGATATTACCCGATTTTCGATCTAATTTTATCCTCAGAACGGATGCGTCGGACTCTGGTGTCGGCGCTTGTCTTCTACAGGAGAAGAACGAATGTCTCCATCCTGTATGTTATGTCAGTAGGAAGTTATTGCAGAGAGAAAGAAAGTATTCTGTGATAGAGCGTGAGTGTCTTGCCATTGTCTGGTCCGTCCAGAAACTAGGACGTTATCTCATGGGACGAGAATTTTGTATCCAGACAGACCACAAGCCACTGACATTTTTGTCGAAGAATCGTTCGTCCAGCCCACGCTTGTCTAGATGGGCATTGGCTTTGCAGCCGTATACCTTCGTTATTCAACCAATTCCAGGAACCAGCAATCATATCGCCGACTACCTCAGTCGAGCCTAGGGGAAGATTTCAGGAGCTTATACATCAGAGGACAGGAACATTGACAGGATCTGTGTGAATGAGTCGACTTTAAAATATTGACATTATAAATATGATATGAAGAATGGTTGATAGGTTGAGTGGTTTTTGATTCTGTATTAGATATTGTGTTTAGTTAGCTATTCATGATGTGACACATATATGCATATTGCAGGCCATATTGATCCCCATATTTTCCCCTGATTTCGGTATTTTATATACTAGGGGAACTGCTAGGTCATTTTTCTAGTGTAGGTATTGCTCACGCTCACTCGTTGACAGTCATCTTGATGCGATTTGAAATTAATTGCATTAATTTTTTTGGGGTGGGGGATGATGTCACGAGTGGAGTGAGTGCAATTAAGGGGATTGCTACAGAGCGGGTGTAGAGTAAGAATGACTCACAGTAGACGGCAAGTTAAGCGTGCTGTTGTGAGTAGTGGGGGCGGGGTCTGAAGGAGGCGAAAGCGCTGTATAACTATCACTGCAAGTTAGAAGGTCCTAGGGAGCGGATCTGTGAATAATAGCCCATCGGGCAGAGATAAAAGGAAGCAGTCGAGAAGACTAGGAGAAAGTCTTTCCAGTTATGACTGGTATGTAGAACGTTGATTGATTATTATGATTGATGTATTATATTATATTCGTCTATTACCATGATGTGAATAAGTATATGTGAGGAATGTGGAAGTCCTTGATATTGGATATAGCAATGTGCGCCATGAGCGATAGATGAAAGTGAGTTCATGGATTTGTAGCGCGAGTGAGTAGTGTGTACTCCGATGGAGGTGTGTTACCGTAAGATGTGTGGTGAGTGGAAGGTGAACTAGTGTGTGTACGCTTCATGGGTTGTAAGGAGAGGTGGAGTGAATAGGAATGGTAGGGTATTATACCAATGTAATGTTATTCTTGTAGGTGTCGGGGACGGGCCGCAGAGCCACCTCGATGAGCACAGGGGATAGGCCAGCATAGGGCCGGAGGCCACACATAGGCCAGAAGTGAGGCTGTCAGTGCAGGACAGTAGAGGCACATAAAGTCGTGGCAGTCAGGCCACGGACAGGGACGTAGATATGAGAGTGAATGAGAGACTATATTGTTGCCATGTTGATAGGCTAGTGAACTGATACTATGTTGTTGCCATGTTGATGGCTATGGAATTAATAATGTGTTATTGCCCTGCTGAGGTGCTAGGGGAGTGTTAAGGTGTATGACAATAGGAAGGGGATATTGAGAGACTGCGGTGCCAGTAAATTATTAATGTACTATTAAGACCCTGAGGGGAGAGGCTGAGGCCGAAGTGCCTTTAGGAGTAACTACCGGATTGTGGATCCAAGGGAGAGTGTGTGTGAGAATAAGGCCGTTGTACGGCAGTCATTTCAATAATATAATGTATGTAATTGCGCTATTATATGTATAATTATGTTTAATAAATGTGTGAGTCTGATGGATTGTTTTGTTAAGTGTTAAACTTGTTTGTTCGTGATTGTCGTCCTGTCATAAACTATTACATCTCCCAGTCTGGGATTTGTGACATTGGGGGCTCGTCCATTGTGACTCGTCCATTTTCGTAATATTTAGTTGTAGTTCGTTAGTAGGTAATTGTGCTGTCTTGTTCGTTGGATGAATGGACATTTCATGATATGATTTATGTATAACACTGGAGAGGGACACCCTAAAGAACCTTTATCTTGCCATGCCATTTGGATACATTAATCTTAAAATCTATTGACAGACTTACCCTTAGATCCATCTATTGCATTTTAGTTAATTATTTCATATTGTACTGTTATAACATTGTGATTTCAGGTCTTTTTTACTTTAGATTAAGAGACAGATAGGTTATAGGCAATTTGTATTAATATAACATTTTGGTTCAATTTCATATAACGAGCTGATCATCCCATTGACCCGACGACACCGGCGAGGGACACCATTCACCTTAGATATCTACCTGTAACAGAAAGACGACATTTTTTTTGGACTTGGAACGAGCTATGGATTGAGGACATCACCATCTGAATTCCTCTAGTAAAAGTTAAGTGAACCATCTGATTGTCAGTTTTGAGGAGGGCGAGGTGCTTTCCGCTCTCACTGTTTACAGGCTTTTTTTCCTTTACTATATGTTTAGTTTAAGAGCGGGAGGTTGGTTGGGATCATAGTTTAGCATATCTTCTTTGCCATTACGAAGGGTATTGGAGTGCCTTGGTGGCTATTGATAACTCGGGGGGATTTGCTTCACTGTGAATAGTTCTATTAGGGATCCATTATTCGTATAGATTGTGGCGTTTCTCTTGCTTCCTCACATTTCTTTAGGAAGATGTCTCTCCTGTCTTTTTCTTAAACTTTCTGTAATATAAGTTAGGACTTGTAGGGTCTGTTATCGTTCGTCTTCCTTGTGAGTCTAGCGTCCTGTTTAATGTATTTTTTTTTCCTTCCTTATAAACTTTAAACTAGTATATTGACATTGCTATGTTTACAATATATGCCTGATGTGTTTCACGTGCTAAAACCACGTTGAATTGTAATCTGGTATTGATATGTGAGAGAGAGAGATAATAAATTTTTGGTCACGTGCTAATTTCACGTCGAATATAGAGAGAATAATTTTGCAGTGGTACCAGAGGACACTTCGTGTTCGCGTTTTGAGAGTTTTTGCAGTGGTAACAGAGGACACTGCGTGTGCGCGTTTTGAGAAGAGAGAGATATTCCAAATTTATCGCGTTGAGAGAGAGATATATTTTCGATTCGTCGCGTTGAGAGAGAGATAAATTTTCGATTCGTCGCGTTGAGAGAGCGATACATTTTTGACAGTGATAACAGAGGACACTGGTTCGTCGCGTTGAGAGAGACATAAATTTTGAGAGTGATCACTGGTTTGTCGCATTGAAGGCGATACATATATATTTTATTGCAGTGGGACTACCGGATAGACGGCACTGCCTTACTAGTATTCATATTCAGAGAGAGAGAGATAAAATTTTTGCAGTGGAAGTGACACTGCCTGCAATTTACAGAGAGAGATAGAACGTTCTTTTCGCGAAGCAGTGGTAACATAGGACACTGGATTAATATTGAGAGAGAGTAACTGTTAGAGATAATATAATTGATACCGCGGTATACCGTAACAGTAGGTAAATACTTACTAATTGTGCACACACTAGCGGGCCAGTGTTTTGATTCTATACGAATCAATACGAGTAACAGATTTTAATACACATTATGGCCGATTTCCTCAAATACATTGAATCTGCCAAGGCCCTGGGTATACCAGAACAAGAACGCGCCTCGTGGTGCGAACGACAAATACAGCAGGACCGAGACCGAGAGGATCGAAAAGAAGCAAGAGAGAGAGAAAAGGAACAAAGAGAAAGAGAAAGAGAAAAAGAAGAAAGAGAGAGAGAAAAGGAACAAAGAGAAAGACAAAGAGAAAAAGAAGAAAGAGAGAGAGAAAAAGAAGAAAGAGAAAGAGAAAGAGAAAAAGAAAGAGAGAGAGAAAAGGAAAGAGAAAGAGAACGAGAAAAAGAGGCTGTGGAGAGGGAAAAAAGATGAACTCGCTGTAGAGAGGGAAAAAAGGGAGCATGAACTCGCAATAAAGAAATTAGAGCGAGAATCGCCTATAGCCCCCACTGCTGCCAGCAATAAATATGCTACAAAACCGAAGCTTCCGACGTTTAATGAAAAACTGGACCGGATCGACGCATATTTGCATCGGTTCGAGCTACACGCGAAATGCGTCGGATGGCAGCAGGCGATGTACAGTTCATGCCTTTCTAATTTACTAACAGGTAAGGCTCTAGAAGTATTTCATAGCCTCAAAGTAGAGGATGCCAACGACTATGACAAGCTTAAAACAGCACTGCTTAAGCGATTCCAATATACCGAAGATGGCTTTCATCAGAGATTTCGCGCATGTAAACCAGAGCCATCTGAAAATTTCTCAACTTATGTGAATCGGCTGAAACATTACTTAGATCGCTGGATCGAACTCGCGAACGTGACTACCGGAAATTATTTTCAACTTTATGATTTGGTCTTAAAAGACCAAATCTATACGGCATGTCATTCCGATTTGGTTGCCCACCTTAAAGAGAGGGCACCGACATCCTCTGAAGAAATCACATCGTGTGCGGAACGTTATGCGTCCGCCCACCCAAATCGTCCTTTGGCAAAGCCTTCAACTACAGCACCGTGTTATGCCAACGTGGGCAAAGGAGCACCAACCGGACACGATCGTTCAAGGCCGACTCGGCGTCAGGCCCCAAATCCGCGCTCTCAATCAGAGCCGCCTTTTTTTTAGACAGAGGGATTTTCCGAATCGCAGTAATTTATCCCCGCGTCGAGGATACCAGAGCTATTCTCTTTACGAGCCTCGTCCATATTATCGTGGCAACTATCCAGGCCAACAATATAACCGGCCTCAGGGACCGCCGCGACGAGTGCATTTTGATAATAATCATGATTATGATAGACCGCAGAGTCTGCCTTATCGTGGAAACGATCCTCATCGTATTATGTGTTTTAGGTGTAAGAGGGTAGGCCACATACAAAAATTTTGTACCGGCAAAATGGAAGCGGCGAATGCCTGCTCTGTTAAATCTACACCTTATGAGACTGACGGTCATTCTGAATCTTCATGACAATCAAAAGCTATTCCAGTCATGTCGGCCCTACATGAACTGGGTGAATTAACATTTTACCAGGGCCGCGTTAACGCGATTCGCGCTTCCGTTCTACGTGACTCCGGATGCACGACTATCGGCGTTCGGCAGTCACTAGTCCGTCCAACACAATTTTTGGATAAGGATGTAACTTGTATTACTTTTGGCGGATCTGTAGAGCGATTCCGTCTTGCAGAAGTTTATATTGATACACCTTTTCTCACAGGTATTGTTACCGCATGTGTACTACCTAATCCGGTGGCTGATTTAATCATAGGGAATGTACCTCAAGTAATAAAGTTTCCTATCGGTAACTTGGAAATTTGGACTGAGCATGAGAGTGTTGCTTGTGCGACAACACGTCTACAATCGAGTCGACGAGCAGACAGTGCATTGAGTAACCCTACTATTGAATTGAACATAACGTCTAGTGCATTCCATGATGAGCAACAGTCAGACCCCACATTGAAACATTTGTTTACTAAAGTTGATCCTACAGCGCCGGATACCTCTAAGTTTCTTATTAAAGATGACTTATTATATCGTAATTTTCGGAATAAGCGAGAGACCGTTATGCAACTTGTAGTACCAAGATCTTTTCGTCGCGACATTATTCGTCTCGCGCATGACACTTCCTTGGCGGGTCACCAAGGAAAGGCCAGAACTAAGTCTCGAATACTATCGCAATTTTTTTGGCCCAGTATTTACGCAGATGTAAACCGGTTCGTATCAACATGTGACGTATGTCAGAGACGTACTCCTAAAGGGAGAGCATCGCGGGCTCCTCTGCAGGAGATGCCAATGGTATCCAGACCATTTGAGCGCGTTGCCGTAGATATAGTTGGCCCTCTACACAAGTCAGACAGAGGACATCGCTTCGTACTTTCTGTCATTGACTACGCAACCCGTTGGCCAGAGGCCATTCCACTATAAGACATTTCAGCCGATCATGTGGCTGAAGCCCTTATTACTGTTTTTTCGCGTCTTGGATTTCCGGTTGAAATTTTATCGGACAGAGGCCCACAGTTTACCTCTGAACTTTTTAAGAAAGTCTTGGAATTGGTAGGGATTAAACAAAGATTGACATCTCCATACCACCCACAGTCTAATGGCTGCTGTGAACGATGGAATGCTACCATGAAAGCTATGCTTGCGCGGGTTTCGGCCGACAAGCCGACTGATTGGGATCGACAGCTCCCCGCTATTCTCTTTGCATACCGAGAACTACCGAACGCATCGACGGGTTTTTCCCCCTTCGAATTATTGTATGGTCGCAAGCCGCGTGGTCCAATGGCCATACTCCGTGATTTATTCGCCGGATCAGACACCGACGACAACGATACGCGGTCTGCATATCAATACGTTGTAGACTTGCGACATCGAATTCTTAATGCATGTCAGCTCGCACAAAAATCTTCGACTGCGCATGCGAGTCTTTATAAAGCATATCGTGATCACGGTAGCCGATTGCGAACCTTGGCCGTCGGAGATCAAACTCTTGTTCTCCTTCCGGAGACGAAAAATAAACTCCTTCTTACATGGAAGGGGCCTTTTAAAGTCCTAAAGAGACTTTCTCGACTAAATTATCTTATCAAGATTCGGGGACAGGACAAAGTCTTCCATATAAATATGTTAAAGCAGTACCTGTCCGACGAGGATAATCGTCAGAATAATCGCCGAAATGTAGTTGCTCAGGCCAATGCGGCCTTAGTTTCAGTTGACGATGATGATCCTATTAAGATAGAGCATTCAATCCCCGCACTGCAATCTTCTGAAAATACTTCGGATGTACATATAAATCCAGATCTGTCTGAATCGCAAAGACAAGATATAAGAGATTTGCTTAACGAGTTTACTACGGTCTTTACTGATCTACCAGGTAATACTTCATTGGTACAGCATGTTATAAGATTAAAGACGGATATACCCGTCTTTGTTAAACCATACCCGCGTCCGCTGCACGCACAGGAGACTATAATAACCGAGGTACGTAACATGTTTCACCTGGGAGTGATAGAGCGATCGACGAGCCCATATAACTCACCCATCGTCTTAGTGAAAAAAAAAGATGATACAGTGCGTTTTTGTATTGACTATCGTAAACTTAATGAGGTTACGATATATGACGCTGAACCGATTCCCAACTAGGAGAATCTTTTTGCGCAGTTAGCGAGGGCAACGATTTTTTTCTAAAATTGACCTTTCCAAAGGCTATTGGCAAATTCCGCTTGATGAGAATAGCAAGCAATATACCGCTTTTCAGACCCCGTTGGGTCTTATGCAGTGGCGCTATATGCCTTTCGGATTAGTTACAGCCCCTGCCACTTTCGCGCGTATGATGACAATATTGCTCCAGAATATGGATTCCGTGTTGTCGTATTTTGACGACATTTGTATTTATGAAACCGATTGGTCGGGCCACCTCGCAGCCCTACGTCAAGTTTTTATTGCTCTTCATCGAGCTGGCCTTACGGCGAAACCCAGTAAAGTGTTTTTAGGATACAATGAAATCAATTTTCTGGGCCATACAATTGCCCACGGCGTTCAGACCCCTGATGACAAGAAGATAACTACCATCTTAAAGCTCCAATCCCCTCGAACTAAGAAAGAAGTTCGTAGTTTATTGGGCTTTCTTAATTATTATAGAAAGTTCATTCCAAATTTTTCTTCGCTTACAGCTCCGTTGTCGGACCTCACAAGAAAGAATTTTCCTAATAAAGTGAAATGGACAACCGAATGTGCTGATACACTTCGCACCGTTCAACGATTGTTTTCGACTTCCCCCATTCTCATACTGCCAGATATAAACCAAATATTTATTGTCCGCACTGATGCGTCGGACAAGGGATTAGGAGCTGTGTTGTTGCAGGAACGAGACGATACCTTGCGGCCATGTCTATACGCCAGCCGCAAGTTGCTAGATAGGGAATGCCGCTATGCAATTATCGAGCGAGAGTGCCTCGCTATCATTTTTGCTGTAAACGCATTTTCGCGATATCTACTCATGTCCGAGTTTATAATTGAAACGGACCATCGTCCGTTGTTATTCTTGAAGTTTAACAGGGCTAAAAATGCTCGATTAACGAGGTGGAGTCTTGCACTCCAGGAATACCGGTTTGTTATCCGGGCTATCCCTGGCGGTGACAATTCCCAAGCTGATGTTTTGTCACGTCTAATTTAGTTTCCTATTAAAGAGTGTTGTGTCTTGTATTGGGGTTGGATAGTGCTTGTCCCCCTCAATTCTGGACGGTGGATGGATTCACATTTATCTTGTTCATTACTTTATGAACCCGTATTACAATCCTTTTTTGTGAACATCCTCTTTCCACCAGCGTCATTCCGGACTGTGACCTGAACTTCTGACAAACCTGACGCCCTTGTCAGCGGGTCAATGAGATGGAGACATGGCAAACCAAGCTACCAGAGCTACTGCTGCCATTGGATACCACAGTATTTTAATTAACAATATATTGTTTGTGAATGTGTATATAAGCAGCAATTATGTGTGTTGACTAGATAATTATGAGCCTATTCCTTCAGTAAGGCCTGATTGTTTGATTGTAGTTATACTTTAATTCAGCAGTATACAGTGACATAGTCATTGTTATTATAAATGTTCGTGAGAAGTTTGTGTGGAGTGAGAATGTTTCGATAGACTAGACTCTACAGAACGTGGCATCAATAATTGTATGCTTTTTGTCCATCCAATATGCACGTTCTTAGTTAAATTTTTGTTCTCAAGCTTAAGGCTGACTTTTCTACAGTAGTACTTAAGCCCCCACCACAATAACTTTGTGGTTTCTTGGATCCTATCGTGTAAATTTTTCTTAAAATTTCCACTGGGGTGGGGGATGTCAGGGTTTAAGTGCTATAATTGCCGTGCTGGGTCACGACTTGCAAGGAGTTGATTTTTCACGGTCTCGTTGATTATAACCAGCGTAATTTTGTCCTTGAACTGTTCTCGTGAACAGTTTGTTTTTGAAACACTTTTTCTTAGAGATGGAAAGAAAGTGGGGCGAGATAGAATAAATGGATAAGTTAGGAGTGACAGTGCAATTCTCGACCCCGTGATTTTGATGAACACTTAGAAGGGAAGAGAAGGGGTGAATAAGGATAGATAGTTTAAGACGCTTAGTCGCGTTCAGAAATTCGTACATAAAATGTAGAAAGCACGAGGGTTTAAAGATTTCAGTAATTGTTTTGACATTTTAAATTGACCTTGTCTGTTTTTAGTACAAGGCCGTGACCAACTCCCACGTAGAATATATTAATACTGCGAGATGAGCTCGCATGGATGCACCAATCAGATCTAGGGATTTGGACGGTAATTTGCAGGTGGCTGCACAGTATAAAAGTGTAGCCATACCTATGTCCATGACTCCATACAGAAAATTCCAATCTGTGCAGGCGTCGGCACGATTCTGCCTGAAGAATCATAAGTCTGTTTGATTCATGTCTAGTCCACTATAGACATTGAGATGAAGCCATATGCTTGAATGAGATATGCCCACTGCTATTGTCTACTGTTCCCTGGTTTTTCTAATACCAGGGACCAAGCGTAAGTGTTTGTCCATTGATGATTCAACAATGAACGAGGAGCTGAACATAATTTATCCAGTAGGACAGGATTGCCGCATATACTAGGAGTGCTACCCAAGAATGCAAGACAAAGATTTATATTGACTTGCAACTAGTATGAATGTTTGGCATACACATCTGTGAATTGGGATTGATTTGTCTGGATGAGGCTGGGGATTGCCAGCCCATCCTAGAGTAGATCCAATAGACTTAACTACGTCAGTTTATACTGACGAGCTTGATCCATTATAAGCGGTAGGCACAAATAGCTGAGATGACATCGTCGCCAGAGACGATATTAGTATATTGCTTGATAGATAGTAGGCAGACTATATCTGAGAGATATATAACTAGTACTCAAATTGTTAGTGAGTCAGAATGATCATAACAATATAGGAATCTAGAGAAGACTTCTAGTGACATATTATTGAATTTTCATTTGATGCTGCTGATGTTGTCTTTAGTATGTAATAGATCTAGACAAAATTGTTAGGAAATTTAATGTAATTAAATTTGTGGCCCTGCAGGTCTGTTTATGAAACTTATTCAGATTGTTCTTAGTGTGTGGCATGGTACGAAAGATTAAATAGTAAATACCTCTCGATTTAAAATGCAGTCATAATACCAACTCTCTAACACTGGAGGGCACTATCACCCAGTCCAGATTCTAACACCAAGCACTGATCCTTGTGGTACGCCATACTGAAGCGCATAGGAAAAAGATCTTATTTTGTTGGTTACAACAAATTGGTGGCGATTTGACAGATAAGATTCGACCCATTTAAGGGCGACCCCTCTGATTCCAAATGATGTTTCTAGCCTTCTGAGCAGGATTTCGTGGTCGATGGTGTCGAACGCTGCTGATAGATCCAACAAATTTAGCAGAGTAATATTTCCAGAATCTGCCTTTACTAATATGTCATTCATGATTCTTAATAGTGCAGTTTCAGTACTGTGGTTACTTCTGTAAGCAGATTGAAATGGTTCCAACAGGTCATTATTTCTCAAAAGACACATTAGTTGTTGTAATATCACCTTTTCAAGGATTTTTGAAAGAAAAGGATGTTTGAGACGGGTCTATAATTTTGCAACATGTTTTGATCAAGAGTCGTTTTTTTCAAAAGTGGTGTTACCCAGGCTGTTTTAAAATAATCAGGGACAGACCCACTTAAAATAGAGTTGTTTATTATTTTTGTAATAGTTGGAACCAGTTCGTCAATACAAGATCTAACCAAAAATGTAGGAATAGGATCGAGGTCACAACATTTTGATGGCGATGCCATGATGATAGATTTTACAGATTCATTTGACACAACACCAAAAGTGTCTATAGGATTTCCCTGAAACTCATCAAAATGATCAATGGCATCAAAACTGTCAAGATTTTCTCGGATAGTTGTAACTTTTTTATCAAAATAATCAGCAAAAACATTGGGCAACAAATTGTTCTCGTAAATTGTGGGTAGAGGTGTTTCCTTTCTTTTCCCTGTGAGTTCATCACAAATACTAAAAAGTTCCTTACAAGATGTAGAATTTTGAAGTTTAGTGACATAGAAGTCTTTTTTTGCAAGTTTAATAACACATTTCCATTTGTTCTTCTGGTGTTTGAAAATGTCCTTGTGGACTGTAAGACCTGTCTTTAACCATTTCCTTTCTGCTTTGCGACATTCTGCTTTGGCTGCCTTGACATCTAGGGTGTACCATGGAGCGAACGGTCTGTTGGAGATTGACCTGGTCTTGATAGGTGCATGTCGCTGAAGTAGATCTTGCTGGATGTTATTATAAGATGTGATGTCGCCTTCAAAGTTCTCGAGAGCATTGGCCATTTCCGTCTTGAAGGCATTGATGTCGATACCTTTTATGTCTCTGGACGACACAACTTTTTTAATGATATTTGGCTTTGCGAAATCAATATCGAGTACGATGGTTTTATGATCCGAAATGAGTTTTTCTAGGACGGCGGTGTTGGTGAAGGTGCTCAAGGTTTGTTTGATGATCACTAAATCTAAGATGTGACCAGCTCGATGAGTTGGACATTTGATTATCTGAGACATGTTGCATTGGTCGATAAGTTCTTTAAGTCGTTTTACTTCAGATGATGTTTCAGAATCAAAATGAAAATTAAGATCACCCAAAAGAACAGGGTATCCTTTCTCGCAGGTTAAGCGTGGTAGGAGAACTTCAAGTTCACTCAGAAAATTGGTTTTACTGCCTGACGCTCGATAAATGCAGACAAAATGAAAGACTTTGGTGCCAAGATCTAATGATAGCTCCATAATCTCAAATGTTTCAGGTTGGTAGCTAGTTTCCGGTTTAATAACAATTTTTGGTTCAAGTGATTTTCTGAAAATTACAGCGATCCCGCCTCCAAGACGATTTTTCCGAGGAAAAGATTTAATTTTGAAATTAGGAGGTGTCAGTTCATCTTCAATAATGGCATCACGCTCTTTCACTAACCATGTTTCAACGATAAAAAGTAAATCTAGATTCTTTTCGTGAATGAGGTCCACAATGTCTTCAGTTTTATTTCTAGATGACTGAGCATTTAAATAACCGACTCTGATGTTACTGCACTGGTCACATTCTACATCATCAGTGTCCACTTTGATTAAATTTGCTTTGCATACTTGTCTATATCCAGGGAGACAACCATGTCTACTGGTGATGTTTACTTTAATTCTCTGTTTGCCTCCCCCTCTTGAGCGTTTGGTTGCTGGTATTAAGTTAATTTTGTTGTTTCTTAGTCTATGCATTACACTAGGTGGTACAATTGCTGTGTTCAAGGGTCTTAAAGCACACAGGTGGTCTCTTGAATAGGCCATTGTGGGATTACACAGTTGTTGAACTGAAGGTGTTCATATTCACTTCATCAAGCACATCAGTGTGGACACCGGTCTCAGTGTGTAAGTGTTCACTTGTCAAAACAATGTTACCTGTACTAGCCATGAGTAGTGTCAGGCCAAGAATAACACAAGCACAATGGTGGAAATTATTCCAACTTGAAGATCTTAAAATTGATCTGAGAATTTCTGACTTCAATTTCATAATTTTCACAATATTTTTTCACACATGAATTCACTGAAACCTTATAAACATGCTGGTATAAAAATCCAAAAGAAAGCCGATGTTGATCAGGAACAACAAGTAATAAAATGCAGAGCACAAAAAGGCTGCCAACCGGCGCACTGCGCTTCAAAAAAAAAGAAAAAAAAAAAAGTTTTGTTTAGTTTTTATCTTGTTAAGTAATATTTCCTTAAGATAGTGTATTTGGAACATACACGAGCAAGATGGTGGTCTTTAAAAATGTTTTTATTTGTTTTAATGTTTTATTAGAATTTGCACTTAGTGAACTGTAAGGAGTGAATGGGTTGCGCGTGTTTGGGTGACGCTTAGATGATAGCGTGGGTCAGTCAGTTCCACCCAAGTCTTCAAGACAGCAGGACGTGTCATTGTGTCCAGACTAACATAAAAGTAAAAGAAGTTGTATAATTTATATTTCAAGATTTGTGAAGTGCCAGCTCTGATGATGTAGGCTGTCAAGTGTGAATTCATTTGGTTAATTCACGTAAGTTGTACCCATTATTTCAGTTCTGGTATTTAATAATATTTAGATGATGTGAAATAATAATGATTGGATTAGCCTATACTTGGAAGTTTGATGAACTTTGTTCAGCTTGGTTAGGCAATCAGGCTAGCAGCTAACAATCTATGGTAAAGTTTATCTTACTAAGTTTTTATCTTAGTATAGATCTATCAGTATCCTGCAGAGAGAGAGTGTAAGGTTGTTCTAGAATGCTATCAACGCTAGCGCGCATGATTAGTTCATGTAATTAAATGGAAACATTTAACTGTAATTTGTGACGGACTGATTTTATGTGAAGTGCTAACAAATAGTACTACTGGAGGGTGTGGTCTAAGTCCCGCTACTTGGATCAGAGATAGACAGATCTAGATCGTTATTCTTAATCTGCAGTTGGTACCATTCAGGCTCAACGTGTCCTTCTTAGGGACAGACGCCACAGAGAGAGAGAGAGAGAGTAACGGGCAAGAATTATAACCAAGTTATTTCTTTACTTTAACTTGTTCTTCCGTGGGTTGTAAGGTTATTGTTGGATGATTATTTCTAGGTTCCTTTAAATCAGCAGTGTGACTATGATATATGTGTAGATTTGTCTTGTGTGCCTTTTCGTTACCTTTATTGATGCCGTATTCATTATGGACACAGACTTGTGTAACAGCATACAAGAGGCAAATGAAAAGGGAGATATGAAAACCGCCTTTAGTCAAATGAAAGTAGCTCTTGGGCCAATCATCACCAAAAGCGCCCCACTTAAGTCTGTAAATGGTGAACCCATCACAGATAAAAATGAACAACTGAATAGGTGGGTAGAGCATTACTCTCTGTTGTATTCAACTGAGAAAAATATTCCACCAGATTTTGAGGAACACCTCCAAAAACTGCCAATAATGGCCGAACTTGACGCTGAACCTTCCTTAGTCGAGCTTTCCAATGCAATCGACCACCTGTCTGCTGGAAAAGCCACAGGAAGTGACAACATTCCTGCAGAGGTATTAAAAGACCTAAAAGGCCCACTATTACCACACCTGTATAATCTGTTACTGCAGTGTTGGAAAGAAGGCGTGATACCACATGATATGAGAGACGCCAAAATTGTCACACTTTACAAGAACAAAGGAGACAAAGGCGACTGCAACAACTATCGAGGCATATCCCTCCTCAGCATTACTGGAAAGGCTTTTGCTCGCGTCATCCTCTGCCGCCTTCAACAACTGGCGGAAAAAGTCTTACCAGAAACACAATGTGGCTTTCGAAGCAAACGATCAACTATTGACATGATATTTGCACTTCGGCAAATCCAAGAAAAATGTAAAGAACAAAACAGGCCGCTTATAACATGCTTTGTGGACCTAACAAAGGCTTTCGACACCGTAAGCCGATCTGGCCTGTATGCAGTCCTTAAATCCATAGGCTGTCCACCAACATTGCTAAAACTTATTGCATCCTTCCACACTGACATGAGGGCATGTGTCAACTTTGAAGGCTGCACATCCAATTCATTTGCTGTAAACAGCGGTGTGAAGCAGGGATGTGTTCTTGCTCCTACCTTATTTGGTATATATTTTGCAGCCCTACTCAAGAATGCCTTTGGTCAATGTTCAGGTGGAGTACTTATAAACACCAGAGTGGACGGCTCCATTTTTAATGTTGCCAGACTAAAAGCAAAATCTCGTACAGAGCATATTATGTTACAAGAGCTCCTCTTCGCAGATGATGCTGCAATCGTGGCCCACGATGAAACCACGCTCCAGGCTCTCATCAATAGCCTTGCCAAAGCCTGTGACAAATTCATGCTAAGGATCAGTGTCTCAAAAACTGTAGTTTTGACACAAGGCTTGAGAAACCCCAACCCAATCATGCTGAATGGCTCTCCTCTGGAGCAAGTGGGAAAATTCTGCTACCTAGGCTCAACCATCAGTGGTAGCACAGACATAACAACTGAAATAAATTCCAGAATAGGAAAGGCGGCCACAGCTTTTGGCAAACTCTCAAAAAGGGTGTGGAACAATAGCAAGCTGACCATCAAAACAAAGGTACTCGTGTACCAAACTTGCGTCCTAAGCACCCTGCTGTATGGCTCAGAGACATGGACCACCTACTCCAAACATGAAAGATCCCTCAACTCCTTCCACCTGCGCTGCCTACGCAAAATTCTCAAGATCAAGTGGCAAGACAGGATCTCAAATATCGAAGTTCTGAGCCGAGCCAACATTCCATCAACTCAGGCTCTCCTAGGCAAAAAAAGACTGCGGTGGCTTGGACATCTCCACCGTATGGAAAATGATCGCATCCCCAGACAAATTCTCTACGGGGAACTTGCTACTGGCAACCGACCCAGAGGTAGGCCACATCTGCGATTCAAAGACACTTGCAAGGTCACGATGAAAGCATTCAACATCGACCCCAATGAATGGGAGAACCTTGCAAATGATCGAAGCAGATGGAGACAAAAATTGCGCAGTGGCACGCTCGCAATAGACTTCAAGGCAAAAGAAACATACCTGACAAAACGACAGAGGCGGAATGAAAACACTCGCCAAAGTGAACCCAAAAGACTGACCTGCAATCACTGCCATCGCACTCTCGGGTCAAACATTGGTAGAATAAGCCACGAGAGAAGCTGTCAATCAAAGTGAAAGTGAATATTCTAGCTGCTAAGACCGTCTGTAAAGACGCTAAAGGCCATATATTCATTATGGACTTTATGATAATGAGTAGACCAGTTAAGATGAAGAGAGAGGTGTTGGATTTGCAGAGCACGCGCGTGAGCCGTGAGTAGGTCACAGCAGACGCTAGCAGGCATGATCACATGACTTTTGGTCAAGCGAGTCAAATCAAGACCGGGATTGGTTAGCTAATAGCTTCCGGAAACGGAAGCTTGACCCAAACAACAATAACAATCCTGGCTGACTGTTTACAGTGGCTACCACACTTAAACAGCATTTGGGATCTCAGATATCGGCATTATACTAAAGGATGATGATTATTTACTTTAACTTCTTAATTTATTATATGTTTATTATTGAATTAGTATGTTCGCTACATAGGTGTTAAGTTGATTTTCTTCAATTTGTACTGGTTAGGTCGGACTTAGAAACTTTTGAGGGTCGAACCTTGAACTTTGGTTGTTGATAAGATGAATCATGAAGGGAAAGGCCTATGCTAGGTGTATAGATGCATTGTCTATGCATCAGGTGTCATATTTTTATGGCATCCTTTGTAGGTGCTCATTGTCTGTTCTTTTGACACACTGACAGATGTAATTGGACTCTGTTGTAATGAAGAGATCAGATGCATTGACTTTAAACTCAATCATAGGGGTTATGGGTGTTGCTTGCCCAGTAGACCTATGATATATATGTCATCATTATTATGATATTATTTTGTTGCATTATATAATTAGTTCACTGAATATGTGGGAATGTTTTAGGTATATCAGTATTGTTGGAGGTAATACAAGTGGGTTGACTTGACTGTTCAGTCTTGTAGTTGTACCATGTAGTTGGGTTTGGCTTTATGCCATGATTATCATATCACTTGTAGTGGGAGACTATAACTTGCTATTGTTGGTTGAGACTTAGGTGTTGACTTATTACATGTATGTGGGTTGGTCCACCTAGAGATACTCTTATGACTTTATGAGTAAGGAGTTTGGTATTATATCCAGAGGATAGGAAAGGGATAAGTTTGGCTCTGAGTTGAGATAGGCCTGTGGCAGTATGGACTAGGGTTTTTGTGTAATATTAATAATCTAGCATGTGCGGAATTGAGCTGGGTTGGCTAATGGGGCCTAAGTCAATTAATTTTGACTTAATGAGTAGATCCAGTTGGCTATTGCTATCCTCTGCTAATTATGATGGTAATTGTTAATTAAGGGATACTACGTTGTGCGTGGGTGGGCTAAGTAAGTAGATGGGATTGTCTTTTATTGAGCCACCTAGCACGGGCAGTTCTGTGGTATGAGTGTGTAGACTCAGCAGACTGTATTTTATTGTAGTTAGTTTAACTCCAGCTCATTCCATAACTAGGATGGATTTGATGCGTACAGGGTGCGCGGCGTACAGGGTGCGCGTATACACATGTAAGGCTTAATGTTATCTTGTCTGGAATCAAATTAAGTTTTCTTCCTGATCTAGATAATGGCCGTTGTTATAATATAAGAATTATAACGTGTGGGATAGCCCTATGTCAGCCTGTAGTTAAGCCAAGGGAAGTAAACATGTTACTTGGTAGGCTTGCATTTTATACTCGAGTTATCTCCCCTGGAGTGCTCACAATGTAGGTTATGCGTTACTGTTTGATAGACATACTGGACCGTCCCCATATATTAGTTTACAATGTGAATATGGTTATTATTAACTTTTATGTTTTCTTTTGATGCATTCTCTTGTTTTAGCATGATGTAATGATTAACTGATGAGGCGTGCTGTTAATTCCTGTTTATTTTTGGTTCTTCTTCAGCGCGCCTATCGGTTGGGTTTATTGTGCTGTTTATTGTCTTCGTAATGTATTGTTTATTGTATTGTGGTTTATGGTATGGTCATGTGTAAAATTGTTGTCCTCTCAAAACCTGATAGTTTTGTTTGTATGTTTGACTGTGTAGAGAGCCCCGCTCGTCTCGTCCTGTGTTACATTATTTGGTGTCAGATTAGATAGCTATAGATAGAGAGAGACCCGCTCGGTTTACCCGTCCCGTCCTGTTACATAACACTGGTCTGTTTAATATCACTTTTCAAATGCAGTTCATATCCCTAAGAAATTTCAGAGGGGCTGACTCTTAAAGGTACTGAGAATAATTAATTGAATTTCATTAAGCTTGTGGGTGCAGAAAAGAATATAGTATAGATAGTGGATTTGCTAAATGCTAATCGGAAGTAGGTTGTAAGAGATTTTTCATTTTAGGAAGTAATTGGCATTATTGGGTTATACAGTTGTCTGCTGTTTGCCTAGTGGAAGCTGTAGGAAATTTTGCTGGTTTGAAAGTAATTTGGCATTAGAGGGATGTCTGTCTTTTCTTGTTTTTTTTTGGTGCTCTTTGGAAATATGATACAGGAAACCTACTATTGGCAAAAATCTAACTTTGTAAGAGAAACTGTTTTCTGGCTTGAACTACAATATGGGACAAGTTAAGGGGAAAAAATGGTGACAGAGAATGACAAGAGCATAGAGAGGATTAGGGCAAAATGAGAGATGAAACCTTGTCGTGGATGCAATAACAAGTAGGGCAAAATGAGAGATGAAACCTCGTCGTGGATGCAATAACAAGTAGGGCAAAATGAGAGATGAAACCTTGTCGTGGATGCAATAACAAGTAGGGCAAAATGAGAGATGAAACCTTTTCGTGGATGCAATAACAAGTAGGGCAAAATGAGAGATGAAACCTTGTCGTGGATGCAATAACAGGTAGGGCAAAATGAGAGATGAAACCTCGTCGTGGATGCAATAACAAGTAGGGCAAAATGAGAGATGAAACCTTGTCGTGGATGCAATAACAAGTAGGGCAAAATGAGAGATGAAACCTTGTCGTGGATGCAATAACAAGTAGGGCAAAATGAGAGATGAAACCTCTTCGTGGATGCAATAAGGATTAGGGCAAAATGAGAGATGAAACCTTGTCATGGATGCGATAAGGATTAGGGCAAAATGAGAGATGAAATCTTGTCGTGGATGCGATAAGGATTAGGGCAAAATGAGAGATGAAACCTTGTCATGGATTCGATAAGGATAGGGCAAAATGAGAGATAAAACTTTGTCATAGATGCGATAAGGATTAGGGCAAAACGAGAGATGAAACCTTTTCATGGATGCGATAAGGATTAGGGCAAAATGAGAGATGAAACCTTGTCATGGATTCGATAAGGATAGGGCAAAATGAGAGATAAAACTTTGTCATAGATGCGATAAGGATTAGGGCAAAATGAGAGATGAAACCTTGTCGCTGGATGTGATAAGGATTAGGGCAAAATGAGAGATGAAACTTTGTTGTGGATGTGATAAGGATTAGGGCAAAATGAGAGATGAAACCTTGTCGTGGATTCGATAAGGATAGGGCAAAATGAGAGATGAAACCTTGTCGTGGATGTGATAAGGATTAGGGCAAAATGAGAGATAAAACCTTGTCATAGATGCGATAAGGATTATGGCAAAATGAGAGATGAAACCTTTTCGTGGATGCGATAAGGATAGAGCAAAATGAGAGATGAAACCTTGTCATAGATGCGATAAGGATTAGGGCAAAATGAGAGATGAAACCTTGTCGCTGGATGTGATAAGGATTAGGGCAAAATGAGAGATGAAACCTTGTCATGGATGTGATAAGGATTAGGGCAAAATGAGAGATGAAACTTTGTCGTGGATGTGATAAGGATTAGGGCAAAATGAGAGATGAAACCTTGTCGCTGGATGTGATAAGGATTAGGGCAAAATGAGAGATGAAACCTTTTCGTGGATGCGATAAGGATTAGGGCAAAATGAGAGATGAAACCTTTTCGTGGATGCGATAAGGATTAGGGCAAAATGAGAGATGAAACCTTTTCGTGGATGCGATAAGGATTAGGGCCACGGCTCCGAAAATGCACCGATTTCATTCACTTCAGTATTCCGCAATAAATCGCCTCCCGAGTGACAGGCCGTCGACGGTGGTACCCTGGAATGGGGTGAGGGATGGGTTAACGACATGCCTGTGGTTTACCTGTCCTGTGGCACAAAAGCGCGCCAAAATTCACAGAATCTTTAAATCAGGTGGCTTCTCAAATGCATTCCGTTCAAGACTTTCTTCCGAATGCAGCAAAATTTTGGTTATCAGAGCATATTGTTCGATAGTGATTCTTTCATTGTGCAAAAATTCGTGTGGACAGCATCAAAAGTTTTGATACAGTGGTATACAGAAAGTGCGCATTTAAATTTCAGAAATTTTGGAGAATCTTTGTTTCATGAGTGAATGTTTACGTTGATTTATGCAAATAGCAACCATAGGTTTTATTAAAAGTTTGTTCATTAGAATCAGAATTATATCTAGTTTACAATGATATTGATTTGACCCACAGGTCAGGAATAGTAAAATAATTATGAATAATACCGTGACAGCGACTGAAAATAATAGATTTTTGTTCATGTCGCGTTTCTCTTTGTGATAGAGAAATCTGCTTTTGTCGTAAAGAAAACCGTGTTTCGGTTAAATTTTTAGAAATAAATTGTAAATTCTAGATATTTTCAGTCACAAGTAAATTCTGACCAAAAGAAAATAAAAAATCAGCAAATACTTCCCTTGACTGAACATCATTTTATTTTTGTCAAATCTAATCTCATGTTAACTGTTCCCGTACTTTCCTGTAGGCTGTTTAACAGTTTCATGAGATGTTTGTCTATACTAAGGCATAAATGTTGCCATTTAGTCTAAAATCATAATCTGTTTCCATTAACAGCAGATACGATATTGACATGGATCATTCGTATGAAGTACATGTGAAAAATGTAGACGCTTTATGTAGGATTTGTGGCAGGAGATCCCTAACTGCTAAACAAAGGAAATCAGGGACAAAACCACGAAAATGCATTGTTTTCAAGGATGACATTTTATTTATCTGTCATTTGAATATCGAACAAGATATTGCTGGTACACATTCCACAACAATTTGTTTTCCCTGTGTGGATGCCATAAAAAATGCAAAAAAACGTAAAAAGGAGGAGTATTTCAAGAACACTTTGAAAGGCGCTCAAGATAGCCAGCATATCTGGATTCCCTATGATGAGACGGTGGCCTTTAGTGACTGTACATCATGCATGCATTTTACTTCATTTAATGCTGGCAACAAATTTGTCAAGTCAGATACAAATACTTGCACACAGTCCTGTGAGACGATCAGCTCTGCCGCAGTGCCTAGCACTGATGAGTGTACTGACATTTTTCCACATGAAGAAAATGACACAGAACCAAACATATCTAACTCGCCGAGAAACGTAAGCCTACAACAACGGCCAGACTTCTCTCAATCGGATATAACAGATTTATACATACAAGACGATGCCGCTGCCTCTCTGCAGTTTGCTCATGCCATCGGTGGCGATGATTTACGGCTGTCAGTCAGATATTTTGAAACACAACCACTTGCATTTTCAACGCCAAGTAAGGAACAATATAACAAAGCACACTTCAGATATTGCAACCTCACCATTTCCAACACCAGAAAAGGCAGATCCCACAAAGAACACAGTAGGTACATCGCCTTTCACAACCCCAGAAAGAGGTGATAACGTCACAAGTAGCAGGAGCACCGCAACTACAACAACACCAGAGCTTCCAAAGACATGTGCAGACAAAGTTATATCACCAATGATCAAAATGAACATATCAAAAAGATCATTAATTGACCAGCCTTTAAATTTCGAGGAGGAGAAACTGACTACACATTTAATCAAAAGGAAGCTAAAATCTTCCGAAGTCGGACAGACACTGAAATGTAAAACACGAGGCCCAAATCTTTTATTCACACGAATAATAAACCCGAGAACACAAACAGAAAAGGCAATCTCTACATCAAGATGGAAAAGGTCAAAACTTATGGGAAATGTTCGAGCTCATCCTTCTGGAGACACTGAAGGTTCCCGTGAATGCCAACACATTGCAGAACTTAAATATTTAAAAGCAGACTCAAGAAAAAGAATATGTCGAGCTGTAAATAAGAAGGAAAAAGTTGTTATCACGAAAGAGATATTTCTAGCCATGAAGGGGCAGTGGGTCTGACACAACGACAAGTCGACATCCAAAACATATTTTTAAAATGGCATTTCCAAATGAGCACAAGGTGCGTGCGTACAGCAAAAGTATGACAGGAAAATACATAGAAATCACAGAACGAAAATTTGTAGATGGAAAGGGTAGACCAGTAACAGCTCCAATAGCCTCAATATAAAATGTGCCGGAGTTTGTGTCAGACCTTTTGGAAAAGTATGCTGAAAATAGGCAGCTGACGTGGTTCAACGGAACCATCCCAGAGGATGAAATCTGGCTCAAAGTCGGTGCTGACCACGGCAAGCAAAGTTTCAAAGTTGCGCTTCATGTGTGCAATGTGCACAAGAACAACTCTAAACAGCACACACATTTGGTATCCATCGCAGAGGTAAAGGACACCATTCCAAATCTAAAATTAATTTTTGCCGATCTTCGAGATCAAATACACAAGCTGCAGGAGATGAAATGGCGTGAGAAGAATATTATAGTATTTTTGTTCGGGGACTACGCCTTTCTGTCTCATATCTATGGAATTTCCGGTGCTACGGGAACATATCCCTGTCTCTTCTGCCTAGATTCGAAAAAGAAGATCCAAAAGGAAAGCACAGAGCCTTGCCAGAAAAGGACATTGAAATCAATTCATGCAGATGCAAAACATTTTGAAGACAGCGGTGGTGATACAAATAATGTTAAATTTTACAATAATGTTCTGAGATACGTGACACCGCCCTACCTACATATTCTACTAGGAATTGCATTAAAACACCATACACTTCTTGAGCAGGAGGCACAGAATATTGACAATATGATTGCCCGGGAGAAAGATCCAGTTTTTGGAAGAAACTGGTTGAATGCTGTTGAGAAAAAAAAAGAGATTAAACTGTACAAGGGTTGTGTAATACTTGATGCTGCGAGCAACAAGAAGAAAATGTGGAAGAGAGAAGTGAAGAGATGTAAGAAAGAGCTGTATGAATTGGAAGAACACAAAGACAAGGCTGTGGGGCCAGTACAAGAAAGTTTAGAGTCAGCACTACAGAGGCATAAGATCGAGCGACAGGCCTATCATGGGGGCAATTTCATAGGGAACCACTGCAGAAAGTATTTCAAAGAAGAAGTTTTTACACACATTTCTGACACTCTTCTTAACAAAACACAAGAATACACTGAGGACGAGGACATTTTAGGGGTGGCCGTGACAACCAAGGTTATGTTTGATACATTAAATTCTCACTATGAACGTGTTCATTCTCTCATATCAAAAGCCCAGCCTGTTTCTGCAATCCAAATAGCACAAGCTGAGTCTGCCATTTCAGATTACATGACCTTTTACAGACAGTGTTTTCCAAATCGTGTCATACCAAAACAACATATCCTGGAAAAACATTGCATACAATTTATGCAAACATCTGGATTTGGACTAGGTTTTCTTGGGGAGCAAGGAGGTGAGCAACTTCATTCAACAGTTTCTCGACTGGCACGGAGAAGTGCGGCCATTAGATCTGACAAAGATAGACTCAAAAATATGTTGGAAAGTGCAATCCTTCTGACAGCACCAGAACTTAACTGTTTAGCACCTCAGCCTGCAAAAAGGAAAAGGAAAGGCGGCACCAAGTAATAGATATTTCACCAGTTTAGCCTTGTAAAAAAAAACAACCAGCTAAAGAATCTTAAATGTGACAGTTTTAGTCCTATAAGTATTCTTTGGCAAACAGATGAGAATGTGTATGTGTGTGTATTTTGTTGGTCAACGTAGTGCAGCTTGAAATCTTCATTATACATATTATATGCCTGTTCATGTAATCCTGATGAGAAAATGGCGATACTGCTTTTAATCGGTGGCCAACAACACTGAAAAGTTGCAATGCTACAGTGTTATACAAATCATTTCTGTCAAAAGCCATTTTTACGGTGTGATAATTGACTGGTAATGGGTATCAGTGCCCATTAGCAACCCAACACATGGATCGCTAACCTGAAGATACCGCAGCCATGTGGATGCCACGCTCTTTTGACATTTACAACCCCGTATTTTCTGAACTGGACTTGACCCCTGGAATCGGAAAAGTGAGACTTGTTGTTTAATGTCTTGTCCATGAGTCTGCCAAAACTCATGTCACTTCATGGTTGCTATCTTTTATTACACCCATAATTAATTACTGACTTGTGAGTGGCATTTTCTGCAAATTTTATAGAAGTTTGTCATCATTTTATGGCTTTGAATTGGTGTATTTTCTTCTTTTTTTTCCACAAAACAAAAGAACAATATTTGCTGTGTACGAAATGGTTGTTCACTAGTTGAAAAATTTGTCAATAAAGATGTAATTAATAGGTAAATGCAGTGCCTGTCACGCATTCCACACATTCCTTTAGCATGCCTAAGCCGGCCAGCACAGGTAAAATTTTCACCCGGAGGCGGGGCGCGGCCTCCCGCTGAGTCTTGACAGAAAGGGGCGTAAGATTTATGGGCTGGGTACCAAACTGAAGTGAATGCAGTTCGGCGCCGTGGGGCAAGATGAGAGATAAAACCTTGTCATGGATGCGATAAGGATTAGGGCAAAATGAGAGATGAAACCTTTTTGTGGATGCGATAAGGATTAGGGCAAAATGAGAGATGAAACCTTGTCATAGATGCGATAAGGATTAGGGCAAAATGAGAGATGAAACCTTGTCATGGATGCGATAAGGATTAGGGCAAAATGAGAGATGAAACCTTTTCGTGGATGCGATAAGGATTAGGGCAAAATGAGAGATGAAACCTTGTCGTGGATGTGATAAGGATTAGGGCAAAATGAGAGATGAAACCTTGTCGTGGATGCGATAAGGATTAGGGCAAAATGAGAGATGAAACCTTGTCGTGGATGTGATAAGGATTAGGGCAAAATGAGAGATGAAACCTTGTCGTGGATGCGATAAGGATTAGGGCAAAATGAGAGATGAAACCTTGTTGTGGATGAGATAAAGATGAAAATGGGCAAACAAAAGGTGTTTGGGAGATGAAATAGCGGAATAGTTTCTGCTATAGTGGCAATTTTTTTTTTTCTCTCGGCTGGCCTTGGGGGACAAAGGGAACGGAGAATCTGTTTGTATTGTCGGCCACTCTGGAGCAATGGACGGAAAAAAGACAGGAAACAATGCTAACAAAAGGGGAGGTTTATTATAATCCTCAACTAGAAGAGCAGGTTAAAGTAGTAAAGAAATGAAGAGAAATCTAATGGGAGGGAGTCGGCAAAAAAAAAAAAAAAGGGAAACGACTCCCCTCTAGGAACATTTTAAAAAGATAATAGTGGAGAGGAGTTGGGGAAAGAAAATGGAGAGAGAGAGAAAACTATTGATGGTGTAAAGGTTAACACAAAAACACAAAACACAGAAGACAATGAAAAATGTAGGGAGGTAGAGTGGAACAAAAACTGAGAAAAGGGGAAAAAATACTCTGTGGGGGGGGGGGGGGGGGGGAGTCCGACCCAAAAAAAAAAAAAAGAGGCAGAAAGGACTCCCCTTCAGGAGAATAGACGGAACAAAAAAGATTCAAATTCAGAGAAATGCGGTCATGGAGGGGGAGTCCGACCAAAAAAACAAAACAAAAAGACAGAAAGGACTCCCCTTCGGGAGAATAGACTTGGGAAACAAGAGAAGTGAAATTCAGAGAGACGCTCTCATGGATGGGGGTCCGACTAAAAAAAAAAAGAGACAGACAGAAAGGACTCCCCTTCAGGAGAATAGACTTGGAAAAAAAAAAAAAGGAATGAAATTCAGAGAAATGCTCCCGTGGAGGGGGAATTTAAAAATAAAATAAAAAAAGATAAAGGGTTACATTCCCCTCCACGGGAGAGGCTAAATTAAAAAAGAAATAAAAAATTTAATGGGGTGGGGGGGGGGAGGTCAGACAAAAAAAAAAAGAAGGAAATAAGACCTCCCCTCCAGAGGAGATAAAGATTTTAAAAAATGAGAATAAAAAGCACTCCACTGGAGAGCTGTTAGATAAAAAAATTAAGAAAGGCAACAGAGGGAGAGAGAGAGAGAACCATTGATGATGTAAGGGTTAAAAATAAAACCGAGACAAATGAGCAGGAGAATGACATATGGCAATGAAAAATGCAGAAAGGTAGACAGGAAGCAAAAAACAATCTGAGAGAGGGGAAAAAATTACTCTGATGGAGGGGAGGCCGACAAAAAAATAATAAAAGAGAGAGAGAGAAAGGACTCCCCTCCAGGAGAGTAGACTTGGGGAAAAAAAGAATAAAAATTCAGAGTGGAGGGGAAATTCAAAAAAAGAAAAAAGAGGAGAGGTTTGCATTCCCCTCCACAGTAGAGGCTAAATTAAAAAAAGAAATGAAGGGAAACTCTAATGGAGGGGAGGTTAGAAAAAAAAAATAAAAGAAAGAATGACCTCCCCTCCAGAGGAGATCAACATTTCAAAAAGTTGAGAATAAGAAACTCCAATGAAGAGAAGTGGGGAAAGAAAAAGAAACCAAAGGAAGAGAGAGAGAAAGAAGATAGTACAGGAGTTCTGGGGGAGAGGAAAACAGGAGTTCTGGGGGAGAGGAAAACAGGAGTTCTGGCGGAGAGGAAAACAGGAGTTCTGGGGGAGAGGAAAACAGGAGTTCTGGGGGAGAGGAAAACAGGAGTTCTGGGGGAGAGGAAAACAGGAGTTCTGGGGGAGAGGAAAACAGGAGTTCTGGGGGAGAGGAAAACAGGAGTTCTGGGGGAGAGGAAAACAGGAGTTCTGGGGGAGAGGAAAACAGGAGTTCTGGGGGAGAGGAAAACAGGAGTTCTGGGGGAGAGGAAAACAGGAGTTCTGGGGGAGAGGAAAACAGGAGTTCTGGGGGAGAGGAAAACAGGAGTTCTGGGGGAGAGGAAAACAGGAGTTCTGGGGGAGAGGAAAACAGGAGTTCTGGGGGAGAGGAAAACAGGAGTTCTGGGGGAGAGGAAAACAGGAGTTCTGGGGGAGAGGAAAACAGGAGTTCTGGGGGAGAGGAAAACAGGAGTTCTGGGGGAGAGGAAAACAGGAGTTCTGGCGGAGAGGAAAACAGGAGTTCTGGGGGAGAGGAAAACAGGAGTTCTGGGGGAGAGGAAAACAGGAGTTCTGGGGGAGAGGAAAACAGGAGTTCTGGGGGAGAGGAAAACAGGAGTTCTGGGGGAGAGGAAAACAGGAGTTCTGGGGGAGAGGAAAACAGGAGTTCTGGGGGAGAGGAAAACAGGAGTTCTGGGGGAGAGGAAAACAGGAGTTCTGGGGGAGAGGAAAACAGGAGTTCTGGGGGAGAGGAAAACAGGAGTTCTGGGGGAGAGGAAAACAGGAGTTCTGGGGGAGAGGAAAACAGGAGTTCTGGGGGAGAGGAAAACAGGAGTTCTGGGGGAGAGGAAAACAGGAGTTCTGGGGGAGAGGAAAACAGGAGTTCTGGGGGAGAGGAAAACAGGAGTTCTGGGGGAGAGGAAAACTTCAGACTTCCTGAAGAAAAGTGAAAAGTGAAAGAGAGGGGCAATATTTGCTCTTTTGTTATTGGCGCGTAGAGATTAGGGCAAAATGAGAGATGAAACCTTGTCGTGGATGAGATAATGGCATACGAAGGGTGCTTGGGAGATGAAGTTTGTGGTATAGTTTCGGCTAGTGTGGCAGTACAGGATTGTCCTTGAAGATATCGGTTGATGAGTTAATGGAAAATGAACAAGAACTAGACTTGCAGTCACCTGTAGGAAATATGCATTGGGATTTCAAAGTTATAGTTTTTCATTTGGACACTTTTTTTGGCAATTTTACTTTTGTTCTTGATTGGTTTTGGGTTTTGGGTTTTTCAAAAATTGATCTGAAATTTTCACCATAGTGATCTGTTATCTGTAGTGACCCGTTGTCCAGCGAGGTCCACTTGTTTGTGGCTGTGGTCAAGTATGTAGGTGTGTGTGACTCTATTGTTTCTGTTTTGCCCTGTCCCTTGCATGTACTGCAGGATACAGGTACATAAACAATTTTCTGGCACTCTCTCTCTATGTACATATTAATCTTTCCCCTTAACTCCATGTACATGCTTTCCCCTTCCAGCCATGTACATATTACCTTCCATGTACATATGACCCTTCATGTACATATTCTATCCCCTTCCCTCCATGTACATATTACTCTGTGTACATATTGCCCTCCATGTACATATTACTTCCCGTGTACATATTACCCTCCATGTACATATTGCCCTTCGTGTACATATTACCCTCCATGTACATATTACTGTCTACGTACATAATAATCTGTTGGTGTCAGAAAATTAGTTCTGTACCTGTAAGAGACCTCGTTTGGCATTAAGAATGGGGAGCTATCAAGGAAGGAAAGGTTGTCGAAGGCGGTTCCCTGATCTCTCCGTCTATCGGTGGGCCCAGACCTGGACCTTCAAAGATAATAGATCTGGAATGTTCTTCCACCTGCTGGTCAAAGAGCTGCCCTGGCGCCCGTAACTCTTTGTCCACCCAGATGGAGGACATTATCCAATGGTGACGTTAGGTGACATACATTTTGGATAGGCTGAAAAGTGGTTAAAAAGCGAGCGATTTTTAGATTTTTTTCAACAACTATTTTTGTAAAATCCTATGGTGTAAATTGTCAAGTAGGCATATGGAAGGATCTAGGAGGGCATTTGATCGTGAGAAAAGGAGTGGTAATAATTTAGATGGAAACCAGGAAGTGGGACAAGCCAGAGAATTCGGCTTTGTGTCAGGACATGAGGCGAAAAGCAAAAGCTGAAATAAAAAGATATGGAAGATAAACTATGGGAGTTTGTCAATGGTGAATGGGGAACAAGAGATAGTGGAGAGTAGGTAAATCACATTCTTGGATACGGTGGCAGTAGATAGGGATAAATGAAGTGTAGTGACAGGGGAAAGGGATTGCTACATTTGATTCTCTATGACTGGGGACACAGAACTTGAGGACGTAGAAAACCGAAACGCGAGGACATAACTCACCTTGCGATGAGGGCTGAAGAAGGATAGACAGATGGAAGCAGGCAGAGTGGGAAAAAAAAGATTTGAAGAGAAAAAAATACTCTCTAGGAGGGGAAGTCAGGAAAAAAAAAAAAAAAGAGAAAGCACTCCAGTCCTGGAGAGTTAGGCTGGGTGAAAAGAGAAACGAAATGCAGAGAAATACTCGCCTTGAGAGAAAAAAAAAAGAAAGAGGAGATTACATTCCCCTTCCAAGAGTAGGGTAAATTTTAAAAGAAAATGAGAGAAACTCTAAAGAAGGGGAGGTCAGAAAAAAAAAAAAAAAAAAGAAAGAATGACCTCCCCTCTAGAGGAGAGAAAGATTTTAGAAACACTCCGATGGCAAGGAGAGAGGGCAGAAAAGAAAAGGTGGAGGGGCGGGCTGGGTTAATCCCCTCCACAAGAGTAGGCTAAAATGAAGAAATGGAAAGAAACGCTAAAGGGAGGGGAGGTCTGGAGAGAAAAAAAAAAAAAAAGAATGAATGACCTCCCCTCCAGAGGAGATACAGATTTAAGAAACACTCCAATGGAGAGGAGTGAGGGCAGTCAAAAAAAAATTTTAAAAATCGTTGATCGTGTAAGGGTTAACATAAAACCTGAGTCAAATGAACCAGAGAAAGGTAGTGACAATGAAAAATACAGGGAAGAGAGGGCGGAAAGTGAGAAAGGGCAAAGAAATACTCTCTTGGAAGGGAAGTCAGACAAAAAAAAAAAAATAGCGTTCCCGTCCTGGAGAGTAGACTTGGGGGGAAAAAAAAAAGAGAGAAATTCAGAGAAATGCGCTCGTGGGGGGGGGGGGGGGGGAATTTCACAGAAAAAAAGATTAGTCAAGAGAGGTTTATAATCCCCTCCACGGGAGAGGCTAAATTAAAGAAAGAAATGAGGAAACTCTGGAGGTCAGAAAAAAAAAAGAAAAAAGACCCCCCCCCCCCCCTCGAGAGGAGATATAAGATTTAAGAGAGACGAGAATAAGAAACTCCAATGGAGAATAGTAAAGGGGGGGGGGGCAAGGAAAGAAAACAGAGAGAGCGGAAAAAATTAGTATTGATGGTGTAAGGGTTAACAGAGAAATAAACAGGAGGACGGTGCAGGGGAAAAGCTTTACAGATATTTGATCACAAAACAAGTGACAGGTGCTAAGCAGGAAGGAAATTTTAGGAGTCAGAATGAAGATGAATAGATAGAAAAGATGCTGAACTAAAGAGTACAGGAGCTCGGGGGAGTGGAAGACTTTTCAGATTTCCTGCTTAAAAATGAAGGGAAGTGAAAAGTGAAAAGGGGAAGTAATATTTGCTCTTTTGTTATTGGTGGCTACAGAATTGGGGAAAATGAGAGATGAAATCTTGTCGTGGATGAAATGAGGATGAAAATGGAATTATGAAGGTTGTTTTCAGTACTATTTCAAAGCTGTAGTGACACACCATAGACCTTGGGTTTTGTCATGCCTCTTTGACTGAAAAATTTACAATTAAAAGTCACTTATTTTTATTCAAAAACAATTATTGCGGTGTTGAGGCCCATTGAGCTTAACTTGTAACTGCGTTAAGATATAATGAATATCTTGTCTCAGCTTTGTCAAATCGCCATTATAAACGATGATTTCCGTGTTCAGTGGCACAAATGAAGTCAGTATTGCCCAGTCACAAGACTTAATGTTCCTTATTGGTCCAGAAAGGGCTTGGATAGCTTTGTTACATTGATGAGCTTTGAGAGTTGACGTTGGTGTTAAAATAAAGTTGAAACTTCATAACCAAGAGAGAGAAATACATGGACAGTCCAAGCTCTTTACCAACTGTACTAACCTGCATGTACATCCCCAGCATGTTACTCATATTTTCATAGTTTTGTATTTTGCATGTCAAGGAACATCAACTGTTGTGACTGGTGTAATATTACTGGAATACGGTAGCAACTTTTTCTTGTGGCGGCGTTGTAAGACGGACATGCTGTCTTTGAGATCTTGGTGATTAATAATGCTGAGATAACAAAGTTGAGATGAAAGATATTCATTTTGGATTTTTATTGTAATTATTTGAGAAAGGGAGAAGACGGGAAAGAACGAGAAGGTGCATGACAGGTTAAAAAAAAATGGAGAGGTATCAGAGGGGGACATGAACGTAGGAAAAGGGATATTGAAAGAAACATCTCTGCAGTGGGAATTGTGTAAAATACATGTATAAGGAAACGGATATATGGAAAAGATTCGACATACCTAAAATTTCCTTCATTTGTTCTCTTTGAGAGAGGCTAAGATCTACAGCTTGATTTAAAAACGTTTATACCCATTGACAAAACTTTTCCCAGATCTGTACAAAACAAATTTTGAGAATTTAACCAATGTGATAAAATTCTGTGAATGTACTTAATTCTATTGTTAGACTTAACAGCTCTGAATAAGAAACATAAGTAAAGACCGCAAAGGGGGCAGAGTGGCTGTTATTGTGCCGAGTGCCGAAAACCCAAACTCCTTCGTTTATAATCTGTTCTGTTGTGTTCAGTTGAACACAATAAAAAACAACAACAAAACAATAACACAATAAAAATTTCTTATATTAAACTCGCCACCTCAAAGTTGAGGATAAATCCCTGAGAAGACAGATACAGTATGGCATAATATAAAATTTGTAAGAAAGACTTCCAATTTTCATGAAATTTTTTGCAGCTAGCATTTGTCAAGTATCACGAGATGAAGCAAAGTGTTTCTCTGTCAGGTTAGGGAAAATCATTGTATGCACAATCAACACTGTGACACAGTGGCAGAGATTTAGTATGGTTTATCAATAGCATCGTACCGTCTAAGATGTAACTGATGCAGTTCATCTTCACAAGGATGTAAGTTTGCCAATTTTCAGTGGGTTTCCCATTTCTTGGCCTTAGGCATGAGATAAGAAGGTCAGAAAAGAAAAATGCCAGGCATTCCATTCCAAATATCTAAGATGTAACTAATGTAAGCCAACTTCACAGGGATATCATTTTTTCATTGATTTTCTGATTTTTTGGCCTTAGGCACGAGAAAAGAAAAATGTCCAGCATTCCAAGTGTCTTTGTTCAAGTATATGTTGATCTGATTCACTGCAAGTGTGTTTCCCAGTTATGATTAGGGATAGTTTCTGTTTGGGATTTACCTACTGTTTACTGGTAGGCCAATTTTAGTTCAGTCTTCAGGAATCAACTACCATAGCTGCTTGTCCATCTTTTTAGCAAACTCTGACCAAATATACAAGATGGGAAAAAAATAAAGTAACAAATCAGTTGACAAGGAGAAACATGAGATGAGAAAGATGGAAAAATTGTAAAAAGAGAGGGCAGTGTTTATAATGGGACAGTGGAAGATGGTGATTTTGGTTTACTCAGGCAAAAACAGAGAATGAGAAATGAGAACTAAACAGTCTAAAAATATTGTCAGGCCAGTGAAAAGCTCAGACTTGCCAGCCTAACCATACAATACAAACTTCCTCTTTGTAATTCCGGAGAGTGTAGACATTGAAATTTAAGAAACTAAAAAGCACTTTCTGGATTTCAAGTTTATGTGGGAACAGATGTTAGATCTTACTATAATGCAGCTATAGGGTGAATGTGTAATCGCGAAAGGCTTTTTAACCGCTGAGCCTTAAATTCTACATATCAAGCATAGAAAGACTTAACGGTGTAAGTGGACATAAAATATCTTAAAACATCTTGAAGTTCACTATATTTTTAATACTTTCGTTGACTTTGAGCCACAGCTGAGTTGAAGAGAAGAAAGTGTTGCCGACATTTTGAGCCGAGAAAAAAAACAAAAAACGTATATATCCTTCGAGTAGAATTAAAAAGTATGACAGGAAATTTCGTGGTGCACCTCAGTTTACACATTGATGATTGAAAGTCAACTTTAAAAATCACATCTGCATATTCCCCGAGTTAGTGGGCCAACGCAACTAGTGATACCAAATAATGTAAAAAATATAGATCACAAGGTAGAAATAAAGACGAGGTCAGTGAATGGACATCCATTGGGAATGGTTATAAAACTTGAAGATAAACCTGTTAAATAAGTGGAGGGGAGGGGGGGGGTGTATATATCATTTTCAAAATTCATATAGACATACTTTGTAGAACGGGCCTTTTCCCGTTCGGTTTTTAATACGAGCCTTTTCCCGTTAGATCTTTGACTTCACTTTTATTTGATCTTCCACACAACAAAATCTAAAGTGTAATTTGGCACTGTCTTTGTGACTTCTTAAACTTGAATTGGTCGAGTTCTATCGGGGGATGAGATCTGCCATTCAGGATCTCCTAATCATTCAAAGCAGAGAACAAAATTGAAATGACACTAAAAACTGATTTGGAAATAACTTAGAAATAATGTTGATTTATGATGTTGGTGATATCATTTTGTAAAGTCAGAGAGACGGGGGGGGGGGGGGGTACTTAGAAATAGTCAGGGCTGTAAAGTTTGATACATGCCGGACACATTGTATTGGTCACTCAGATTTTCAGATGTTAAACTATGCACTGGGCTATTGAAAGAAGATTGGATTGAATGTTAGGTATGATCACTGCTCGTACTACAATGTATTTGATGGGAAGACATGTTATTTTTTTTTTTAATTTTATCTGGATGGGTGGGTAATGGCAAAGAGGAAAGACTGGGGGTGGGGGGAAACTGGTTGCAAAAATACATTAGACTAAATGAAGACCACAGGAGGAAAACAGGCATCGTCACAAAAATATGAAACTGGAAAAATCTGTTTTTAATCATTGGAAAGTCTGGAACTTCCTCTTTCGCAAATGAAAGAGTGATTTGTGATATTTTGTGATTGCAGCTCTTTGTCAAACTTTGGATTCGCAGAGCCAGGGCTGATGAACAAACAATGTGCAGAGCGGGGATAAATGTCAAAATCACCTTTGTGGCCGTGGTTGTTTTTCCCTTTGGCAAATATATTGGGTAGAGAAGAAAAACAAAGCACATGGGGTGGGGGGGGGGCGGAAATTATTGGTTGTAATTGGTTGCAAAAATGTTCTTGCCTAATGTGACTGCTTTGTATAGTATTAAATTCTTTTGCGTTACTCTGAATTTGTCTGTGACTTTGGTTGAGTCAACAATGATTTTATGTCAGAGAAAATTACTCATTTCACTGTAAATACAAATTATAAATTTAGAGCATTTGCTTTAGAATTATAAATAATTTTTGTGATTTCGTCATTGTTCTATATGACAGTCGTAAGTCAAAAATTTGAAAAATTGATTTACATACATATTCAACTACATTCAAATCTACATTGAATGATCTTGGTCATAGACTCTTAAGCCAAAAAAAAATCCATCGTAACTGGATCAAATGTGCTAAAATAATAGTTTTTTTGCTTCTCCTGAAAAGTAGCCAAAACTAATTTCTACAGCTTACAGAACAGTGATGATATCATGTCCTTAATGTTTTCTGATTTTTTTCAATGCAATTTTCCATTGTTATGTATTCAAAGTTGACAATTTGTCCATGAAATGTCCATCAGTATGAAACTTAAATGTTCATTGTAGAATGAATCATCTGATTGTCGGTTGTTTGAAATGAACCAACATTCAACATGTCGTATACACAGCAGATTGTTTTATACTAAATGTACACCAATGTATTCTGTGTAAGACCAGACACTGAACAGCATGCTGAGATTTCTGTTGTAAAACTGTAGACCAACGGTTGCCAACCTTTTCTGTACCCCGCACCCCTAGAAAACTTCTGATATATGCTCACACCCCCTACAAAAGTAATATCTGGTTTGAAGATGACATGTACACTGTGATATTAAAATTTCCAAATTCAAGTTTTCGTACCCCTTGAAATGTTGGCTCACACCCCCCATGGGAACCCCTGCTTTATTAGACTGTCATATCTTGGGAGCTGAACATGGTCCGTACATCATACAGGGTGAAGTATAGACAACATTAGCTTAGGGTGATGCACAGTAGAGCCCAAACTGAAACTAAAATTTTCTCTTTAAAAAGTTTCAGAAATTTCATGTCGTGGTCAGTACATTTTCCCTGAAATGCTAACGTGTAAAGATTACAGTGTGATAAAAGGATACTTATTTCATATTACAATGCTCCCCCCCCCCCCCCCAAGTTCATTTATCATTAAAGCCCCCTACCCAAATTGTTTTATTATCTGAGTTTCATACATAATTGTTGATTGGAACCCAGGACCCCAGGCATAGGCCACAGTGGGTCTAGGCCACCTGCAATAAAAGCACAATATAAACCCATCCAGACTTTGTGCCACTGAATGCCACTCAGTGACCAGCCTGAGAGAAGTTGTGCTAGCAGTGTGAGCTGTACAGGTAAGTATAATACATCCTGGACTCAAGACTCAGTTCAGGCAAAGGGCCACACAAGGCGCCTGCCCTGTACACACAATATACTAAACCGTCCAGACTTTGTGCCGCTGAATGCCACTCAGTGACCAGTCTGAGATAAGTTGTGCTGGCGGGTTGTGCTAAACAGGTAAGTATAACACAATAAAGTATGTAACTCAGTACAATATTTAAGTTAATCCCTCAAGTCCAAGTAAATTTGATGGTCATTGTAACGTGTGATGCAAAACATCCTTGTTCTTTGTTTGGGCCTTGCTGCGTAATTTTATTTTGGGGGGGAGGGAAATATATAAAGCTGTGAAGTTTTGGCTCTGTTGCATAATTTGGAGGTGGGGGGGGGGGAGGGAGAAGATGTATAGCTATGAAACAGTTCATTACCAAATTAGTTACTTTGTTTTTGTTTCAGTAAATCATAAAAGAATAAAAAAAACTACGAAGCTGAAAACTCCACATATGCAAATTTGTATCCTGTAATAAAGTTGACGTCACTGAAATCAGTATATGATTAAAGATAAGAACCTTAATGAGAATTCTTGGCTTACCCAGCTATTAGTGTTAATCCATTCAGCATGTTGTTCAGATGTTCTCAGTTTCTGAGAGTAAAATCTATTTGGAGCAAATCAAATCCTCACCATTTACTATGACTGCAGTAACTCAAGAATTAGAAAAATCAGTCAAGTACATTTTAAGCTGCAAACTTTCAAAAATTCATCATATCTAGATCAGTTGTGTTGAAATTCAAGGTTATTTTTTGCTGCCCTTGAAAAGAAGCCAAGACTGATTACTACAGTTTTAGGGAATGGTGACAAAGTGATCTCTTGTTGATGCCATGAAAACTCTAAACTTAAAAGTGAAATCTCTCTCTTAAAATACATTAGTTTTGCATAGAGTTCCAGATCCACTTTCATGACTTTATTGTACATAAATGGTATGATTTAAGAATGTTATTTGCATTCAATTAAATAGAATATTATTATATGCATTCAATTAAATAAGTAAAGACAATTCAGTGTAGTCTGTTGTGGCAAAGCTCATGAGAAAAATGCAAATGTTTGTCTGCGTTTAAAAGAAAAGGTCAGTAACTGTTTACAACTATCAGCCATAAGTATAAACTGGAAATCCTTGGCTGTAGAAAAAATTCCATGAATTGAAAATTGCTCACCTCGTGTTTTTACTGCTTTTCCCCCTGACCGAGTAGACTAACTGAAGTTTTGTAAACTCATGTTGCTGTTTGCCAATTATTATGTTTAATTGAATTAAAAGCTTTGTTATTGAAAGCCTTTTGTCTTTTATCGTTTTTATTGTCATGTGAGAGATGAAGTTTGTTTGAAAGTGAGAGTGAAACTATAACATATTTTAATTTACACTGAGTTGTGTTCAGCGCCACAGGCAGCAGGATTTCAGCTCCACTGTTTTTTCAAATTTTTAGAAGGATTTTATATTTATTAGACTTTGAAGTTTGCACCAAAGAGTTCCTCTTGTTTCAGTGATTCTGAGGATCTAATTTATTTCAAGATGTTTCAACATGAAGTGATTTTATTCTATGTTTTATCTTATCTTGTGGCCATTTTTAGGCTTCACTGTGCTGATTTTAACACCAACACTCAGCATAACAACATGAGTGACCCAGTTACTGACAGTAGAGAGTCAGACTATTGTGAACACACTAGTGTAAATATGACCAGCTTTGTTTACACAAGAGAACAATTGCTCCAGTGTAGAAATAACAACATCAACAAACTGCCCAAGCAGGTTTTCCAACTACTGAAAAATCTACACATCTGTAAACAGAAACACAGAAAGAGGGGAGCAAGAGGTGGGACCAGAAGAAGAATAAAATCTGTACTGAGTGAGAGAAAAATAAACAATACAGTTAAAGGCTTCCATCAAAGTGGAATAAATAAAAACAACTTGATTCCAATTGACACAAGAAACAAATTTAGAGATGTGACCTGTGGAAAAAACATTCGTATTGGGTATACTAATGCACAGTCAGCATGTAATAAGACAACAGACTTGTGTGGCATCATTGGTGACTATGACATTGACATCATGATTATCACAGAAACCTGGATCCATGAACACGGTCATGAGCATGTAATTTCTAAACTCACTCCACCGAGTTATTCTTATAAATCATTTCCTAGAAAGAACAAAAATGGAGGTGGCATTGGTATTGTCTACAAAAATACTCTCTCTTCGGCCTTGAACTTTGGTGAGAATCCTGATACTGTTACTTCATTTGAGTCTGCGATTATGACTTTGTCATTACCTCACAAGAAAATAAAATTTGTCCTGCTATATAGACCACCACCTAACAAGAAAAACAATCTCAAAACATCAGATTTTTTGACACAATTTGAAGAAATTTTGATTTTAAACAACATCGAAAAGCAGGAACTTGTCTTCATGGGTGATTTTAACTTGCATTACGACTCCAAAACATCTGCTGATGTAAATTTTATGAAACGTTTATTTCATGAACATCAAATGACACAACATGTTGAATCCAGCACACACAAATTTGGCCATATTCTTGATTGGATTGTTACTTCGTCCAAATTTACTTTTGCATCAGCGGTGGTAAATACCAACAAACTAATATCTGACCACCATTTTCTATATTTCGCCATTCCTTACAAGAAACCCTTGCCAAAGAAAAAGAATGTAAAATGCAGAGACGTGAAGAAAATTAACTTAGAAAATTTCAAATTAGATTTGAGAACAACGTTGGCTGACTCAGAAGACATCAATGCTGAAGTTCTGACAGAAAAAATCCAAAGCGTCTTAAACAGTCATGCTCCGGAAACATCAAGGACTGTGACCGACAGGACACCATCACCATGGTTCACGTTGGAAACAAAAGCAGCAAAACAGGCCAGGCGACGAGCAGAAAGGAAATGGAAGAAAACAAAGTTACAAATTGACAAAGAAATATACATTCACCATAAGAAACTTGTGAATGACACCATTCGAAAAGCTAAATGTGACTATTACAACTCAAGGTTTTGTGAAATTCAAAATTCAAAACAATTTTTCAATTTGTCCAATGATTTGTTGGGCAAACAGAAAAGGATCAACCTGCCAACTCCAATAGAAAAGGAACATCTGCCTAATGCATTTGGGGACTTCTTCATGGACAAAATAGAAAAAATTAGAGACAATTTAAGTAGTTGTGATATAACTAGTGAAAATTCTGTATTTGTTGGGAATAATCTTTCTTGTTTCAGTGAAGTTACCAGTGATGAAATCAATGACATAATTTGTTCTGCTGCTACTAAGCAATGTGAACTAGATCCCATGCCCACAGACTTGTTAAAAAAATGCTTACCTGATCTTTTACCATCCATCACAAAAATTATTAACACTTCTTTATGTACAGGTGCTGTGCCAGAGACCTATAAAGTTGCACTCGTTAAACCTTTGCTTAAGAAAGTTAATCTTGACTCTGAAAACTTGAAAAACTATAGACCAGTATCTAATCTTCAATTTTTATCAAAGATTTTAGAGAAAGTAATTTTAAAACAACTACTTGGTCATCTAAACAATAACGCTCTCTGTGAATCATTCCAGTCAGCATATCGTGCAAATTGTAGCACTGAAACTGCTTTATTGAGGATTGTTAATGATTTGTTTGGATTACTGGACAAGGGCTTGGTTTCGTGTTTAAACATTCTTGATCTATCAGCTGCCTTCGACACTATAGATCATGAAATTATTCTTTGCAGATTAGAAGCAACCTATGGGATCTCTGGTATAGCTCTGAAATGGTTCAGGTCCTATCTATGTGACCGAAAACAAATTGTTGTAACAGATAACATAAAATCAAAAGAATACATACTGCCATATGGTGTTCCACAAGGCTCAGTTTTAGGTCCCACTCTCTTTATTATGTACATTGGGCCCCTGTCTAATATTTTTAAAGATCATGGTCTTTGTTACCATCAGTATGCTGATGATGTCCAACTATATCACCCTGGTACGACTTTAGGTCATGTTGACAATGTTATAAAAGATAGTGAAAAGTGTATTATGGACACAAAAGAATGGATGAACCAAAACAAACTAAAGCTAAATGAAGACAAAACAGAAGTTATGATTATTGGAAAGAAAAGACAAATTACTGCAATTAAAAATGTAAAATTAAATATTGGTGAAAGCACTGTAGCAAACGTGAATAAAGTTAAAAACTTAGGCACAATTTTAGAATCAGATCTCAGCATGGAAAATCAAATAAGTTCATTATGTCGATCATTAATGTTTCAATTAAAAAACATCAGCTCTATTCGTCCATTCATATCCCAAGAGGCAACTCGAATACTTATCACTTCACTTATGTTTTCAAAGCTTGATTATTGTAACTCTCTGCTCTTTGGAATTCCGAGCAACAAAATAAAACGCCTTCAGATAATTCAGAATAATGCAGCTAGACTGATTTTTAGAAAATCAAAAAGAGAATCTGCCTCAAGCCTTATTGACCAACTTCACTGGCTTACTGTTGAAAACAGAATAAAATTTAAAGCTGCAGTTTTGGTTTACAAATGTCTTGAAGGTTCAGCTCCCTCCTATCTTTCGGAACTTTTGAAAAAACATGAGTCTGATAGATTTTTAAGATCTACTACAGAAAACAAACTGGTTGTTCCCAGGTGTAAAACATCAAATTATGGAGATAGAGCTTTTAGTTGTTTTGGTCCCTGTGTGTGGAATTCTTTACCACAAGAGGTTCGAAATTCTGCCTCTCTAAACATATTTAAAAACAGGTTAAAAACATTTCTTTTTAAAAACTGAATTTTATAGCTTGCTATGGATGTATAAAACTAGTTTGTCTGTGTGTGTGTAAGTTTATTTGAATGTGCTTTTATGATTTTTTACTGTGTACAGCGCCTAGAGCTTTTAATGTTTTAGTCCTGGCGCTATATAAATGTATATATTATTATTATTATTATTATTACGAAACCAAAGACATTTTCTACGAGGCATTGCAGAGGACTCTCCACAACATCCCTCTCACCGAAGGCCTGCTAATTCTGGGTGACTTTAACGCTCGAGTGGGAGCAGATCACTCCGCATGGCCAAAGTGCATTGGGCACTTCGGCATTGGCAACATCAACGAAAACGGGCAGCGCCTTCTGGAGCTATGCTCCGTAAACTCATTATGTGTTACAAACACGTACTTTGACCTTAAGAGATGCCAAAGAACATCATGGCGCCATCCCAGGTCTGGCCATTGGCATCAATTAGATCTTATTCTCTCAAGGAGGAAGAGTTTGGGCTGTATAAAAATAACTCGTTCCCTCCACAGTGCTGACTGTGACACCGACCATGCACTGGTAGTCAGCAAAATCAAAATTTCGGCCAAGAAAATATACAGATCAAAAGCCCCTTCAATCCCTAAGATCAATGTAACAGCAATCAGAGATGCATCAAATAGAAAGTCATTTGAAAAGTTATTTGCTGAAAGCATGGATAATGTCACCCAATGTGACTCGGTAGATGAAACATGGAACACTCTCAGTTCAAAAATTCATGACTGTGCCATCAAGTCTTTTGGACAGCATAAAGTTTCAAACAACGACTGGGTAGCCCAGAACAGCGAAATTCTCCTACCTCTCATTGAGCAAAAGAAATCTGCTTTCAATGAGTATAACAAAAATTGCAATCAGAGTACAAAAACTTGTTTGAAAAATGCAAAAGCTAAACTTCAGCTGGAGGTAAGACGTTGCGCCAACAAATACTGGACAGACTTGTGTAACAGCATACAAGAGGCAAATGAAAAGGGAGATATGAAAACCGCCTTTAGTCAGATGAAAGTAGCTCTTGGGCCAATCATCACCAAAAGCGCCCCACTTAAGTCTGTAAATGGTGAACCCATCACAGATAAAAATGAACAACTGAATAGGTGGGTAGAGCATTACTCTCTGTTGTATTCAACTGAGAAAAATATTCCACCAGATTTTGAGGAACACCTCCAAAAACTGCCAATAATGGCCGAACTTGACGCTGAACCTTCCTTAGTCGAGCTTTCCAATGCAATCGACCACCTGTCTGCTGGAAAAGCCACAGGAAGTGACAACATTCCTGCAGAGGTATTAAAAGACCTAAAAGGCCCACTATTACCACACCTGTATAATCTGTTACTGCAGTGTTGGAAAGAAGGCGTGATACCACATGATATGAGAGACGCCAAAATTGTCACACTTTACAAGAACAAAGGAGACAAAGGCGACTGCAACAACTATCGAGGCATATCCCTCCTCAGCATTACTGGAAAGGCTTTTGCTCGCGTCATCCTCTGCCGCCTTCAACAACTGGCGGAAAAAGTCTTACCAGAAACACAATGTGGCTTTCGAAGCAAACGATCAACTATTGACATGATATTTGCACTTCGGCAAATCCAAGAAAAATGTAAAGAACAAAACAGGCCGCTTATAACATGCTTTGTGGACCTAACAAAGGCTTTCGACACCGTAAGCCGATCTGGCCTGTATGCAGTCCTTAAATCCATAGGCTGTCCACCAACATTGCTAAAACTTATTGCATCCTTCCACACTGACATGAGGGCATGTGTCAACTTTGAGGGCTGCACATCCAATTCATTTGCTGTAAACAGCGGTGTGAAGCAGGGATGTGTTCTTGCTCCTACCTTATTTGGTATATATTTTGCAGCCCTACTCAAGAATGCCTTTGGTCAATGTTCAGGTGGAGTACTTATTAACACCAGAGTGGACGGCTCCATTTTTAATGTTGCCAGACTAAAAGCAAAATCTCGTACAGAGCATTTTATGTTACAAGAGCTCCTCTTCGCAGATGATGCTGCAATCGCGGCCCACGATGAAACCACGCTCCAGGCTCTCATCAATAGCCTTGCCAAAGCCTGTGACAAATTCATGCTAAAGATCAGTGTCTCAAAAACTGTAGTTTTGACACAAGGCTTGAGAAACCCCAACCCAATCATGCTGAATGGCTCTCCTCTGGAGCAAGTGGGAAAATTCTGCTACCTAGGCTCAACCATCAGTGGTAGCACAGACATAACAACTGAAATAAATGCCAGAATAGGAAAGGCGGCCACAGCTTTTGGCAAACTCTCAAAAAGGGTGTGGAACAATAGCAAGCTGACCATCAAAACAAAGGTACTCGTGTACCAAACTTGCGTCCTAAGCACCTTGCTGTATGGCTCAGAGACATGGACCACCTACTCCAAACATGAAAGATCCCTCAACTCCTTCCACCTGCGCTGCCTACGCAAAATTCTCAAGATCAAGTGGCAAGACAGGATCTCAAATATCGAAGTTCTGAGCCGAGCCAACATTCCATCAACTCAGGCTCTCCTAGGCAAAAAAAGACTGCGGTGGCTTGGACATCTCCACCGTATGGAAAATGATCGCATCCCCAGACAAATTCTCTACGGGGAACTTGCTACTGGCAACCGACCCAGAGGTAGGCCACATCTGCGATTCAAAGACACTTGCAAGGTCACGATGAAAGCATTCAACATCGACCCCAATGAATGGGAGAACCTTGCAAATGATCGAAGCAGATGGAGACAAAAATGGCGCAGTGGCACGCTCGCAATAGACTTCAAGGCAAAAGAAACATACCTGACAAAACGACAGAGGCGGAATGAAAACACTCGCCAAAGTGAACCCAAAAGACTGACCTGCAATCACTGCCATCGCACTCTCGGGTCAAACATTGGTAGAATAAGCCACGAGAGAAGCTGTCAGTCAAAGTGAAAGTGAATATTCTAGCTGCTAAGACCGTCTGTAAAGACGCTAAAGGCCATATATTATTATTACACTTAGTACCACAGTTTTAGATTTCTTTGAAGGAGCCAACTATTGAATCTGATAGACATTTAAGTGCAACCCATGAGACAGGATGCTGAGACGAATCTGTCATATTCCATTCATCGACTTGCAGGCACATCATCGGTCAACAGTGCAACAATTCACGTCACACCCCTCAATACTCGCAGTATTTATATACGCACAATTTGTGGACATAATTATAGTGGGCGAAGGAATGGTTCGTCTCAGGCACAACACAACTGTTATGATACTTGGTATCAGTCTGAAAATTATCGGTGTATATGTAGGAAGTCTCTAGAACCTGACAAAATTAGGACAATGCAACACGAGCTGATATCGCGACCTTCCATTTTTGCTTGTTCCAACTCCACTTTTTGCACATTTGAGAAATTCAGTGTTACTTTTGCGGCTTTAGTATGATAAGTAAGAATAAATCAGAACCATGAAACAGCTTGAAAGTGCCATAACAAATTTTAAACAAGTGTCAATGTGCGTTTGTTATACGTCTTCTCCATGCTAAATGATCTCCAATTTTTTCAGAAAATGGGAGATGAAACAAAGAACTGAGGTCATGACATACGAATAACTACACATTAAAACCAGCACAAACAAATCAAAGTATTTCATTAGTGATCTTCAAGATAGACGAACTAGAACAAGATTACACAGATATTGAATACAGACTATCCACACACCTAGGATGACATCAACCCCACATAAGAATTCTACAAAGGAAGGATGTCAGTTATCATACATCAACCTGACATAGGAATCCTGCATAAGATTAACATCAAGTTTGCACGTAGCAGTGACATTGACCCGATGTTGGCAATCCGAAGAGAATACGGTTTTGTTCCAACTTAAATCCTACATAGAAAAAATGTCAATTTCCCTAAATCAATACACCCAATAAAGAAATCGTTCCCATGTTGTCATCTAGTCAGAATACTATTTTGTTCCAACTTAAACCCTACATAGAGATGATGCCATTTTTTCTATATCAATCTGATGAAGGAATCCTATGTAGGATTTGCTGTTTGTACAGCTAGCTGCAGCCATACCATTCCTTTTGTATTAATGCTGAATGTTTTGTTTTGTTTCATGAAATTTCACGGGCGATGTGACCAACTGTTGAAATGAATGACTATTCAGGATGGTTTGCTTGGAAACCTAAAACATGCACATTGGATCATCTATGTATTCATTTTCTGTCTTTAAGCCACTGATACCATCTTTTTTCTTTCCTGCTATTGCTGAACTCTCGTGAGAAATAAACCATAACCAATACATGTAATTAGATTGTACAAGATTTTTAATGGAACTTTATTGAACCACAATTGAGTTTGTTTTTGGTTGTTTTTTTCCAATTTCATAACTTTAAGGCATTTGAGGCAAAAGAAACAGCCTTCTTTTTTCCCACTGTATGTGTAGAGGTTTTTTTTTTTGGGGGGGGGGGGGGGTGGTGGTTGTTTTTGCTCCTTTCGTTTTTATTTAACTTTATACATGATAATATTCTATTGTTCATATTATATACTGAAACACAAGTGTATTGCAATATGTACATATTGAATATTCAGCTACTGTAGTTTCAACTACTTGCATTTGCATGTTTATAATGTCATTGATTTAGAGATCTTACCCGAAATACGGATGTTTTTTGTTTTTTTAATATGAACAACTATATCGGTGTAAACTTAGACTTTGTTTAAATTTTCACTGCTGTGAAGATGCTCAGAAAAATATGGAGCTTAATATCATCACAAAGACTGGATGATTATTGACGTTTTATTGCAAAGTGGGGGACACCTAAATGGTCTAATATAATACATTTTAAATTTTTTTCTTTTTACGTGAAATCTTCCTAGATTTAATGATTTAGTTGTCTCGTGTCACTTAAACGTCAACCCTGTCACCTTTCCTTCATGATTTTATTGTTAACATATTATTATTAAAAACATTGTAATAATTGCATTGTAATGTCTCATGTGAATGGAAACAAAGGCAGATTCTTTGCACACTGATACTGGTTTGAAATATTGAAGTGTGTAAACTTGTAAGTTCAATTTTTTTGTTCTTTTTTTGCTGACTAATTTCAGGAAGTATTAGAATTTTCACTACATTTATATTCTGGGCAGAAAAGACACTTAATACTTCAGATATTCAGGAGCATCATCTGCTCGTGTTTCAGTCTGATATAAGGAGTCCACGACTTGCATCAGTCACGGGATGGAAAAATTTCCAATATATATCTATCTTACAATAAATAATGTGCAGTACCCACAGGATTTTGAATGAAGCTCGGATATTTGACTGTTTGATGTTTTTTTAAGAATGATATGCACATTACATGTCCATTAAATATCAAACACTATAAAGGGGACACGGTGGTCTAGAGGCAAGGTGCTCGCCTGTCATGCCGAAGGTACTGTGTTCGAATCCTGGTCACTAAAGGCATGTTGGAATTTTGGGATTTTTCTCATATTTTCCTGTCCCTGATCCTATGGTAGGCAGGATCACGCACCTAGTCTTCTAGGATAAGAACAAAAAACTCGGAGGGCCCATGTGCATGTTACAGATACCTTGGCAGTTGAAAATTGAGAAGAGTAGGCCGAACAGGCCTTTGCCCGGGCAAAATTAAAATAAAAAATGTATCCCTATCACTCATCAACCTCCGTCCACCACCCCCACCCCCCCGAAAAAAAAACCGCCGACCGGCACTGCACTGAGGTGGTGACGACGTGTCTGCTCCAGTTGTAACTGGACTGCAATGACACTATGGCAAATTTCCCAAATGGGATTAAAATACAACGGACAGTCAATGAGTCAGAAACTTTGTAGATTAAGTGGCAGTGTAATCATATATTTGTTTAGAAATCTTATCCTCTAGATTTATCTTTGTTTGGAATATTTGTAAATGTCATTTTTCTGGTCAATGTAATGTGTTATTTGCTGCTCACATAGCTAGTTGCAACCATGCCATTCCTTTTGTATTAGTATTTATGTTGAGTGTTTTTGTTTCATTTCATCAAATTTCATATAAAGGATGGCAATGTGACTAAATTAATGACTATTCAAGAATGTTACTTGGAAACACTAAAATATTCACATTGGATCATCTATATATGTATTCATTTTCTATCTTTAAGCCACTGAGAGCATTTTCTTTCTTTCCTGTTCTTGCTCAATTCTCAAAACTCTAAAAATGAATTATAACCAATAATTAGGTTGTAGAAGATTTTTGATGGGACATTATTGAACTACAACATAGGCTTTTCCAAGTTCATTACTTTTAAGCATATGAACCAATGGAACTGACGTTTTTGTTCCACTTTGTATTTGTACGTTTTAAGTGTGTTGTGTGTTTTTCCTGTCATTTTGCACTTTATATGATATATCCTTGAGTGTATTTTATTTTTGATTCTGAAATCAGTGAAATGCAACTGTTAAATGTGTGCATATTACTTATCGCTGCAGCTATTGTGTTAATTTACGTTAATTTGCATGTAAAAAATTTGAATAGATGTGTTACCATGAACATGTATGTCTTTTTTCAATGGATAAAAATCATCTGAATGTAACGAAAACTCTAAGTAAAGCAGCTATTGTGCTCTAGAAAGGCAGAGTTTAATGGCACCTCAAATTTTGGAGGATTATTGAATTTTTATAGAAGAATCGAATCATCTAAATTGCATAATAATAAATATGATTCTTTTTTTCTTTCTTTTTTTGAAAATCCAAATAGCCCATAGGTTTTCCTGGATTTGAAGTTTCACTTTGCTGTTGCTCTTTGATTGTTTCTATTCCCCATGTTTCTACAACTCTCATCCTGTTGTTCTTCATCCAGAATTTTGTTACATTTATTAACGTGTAGAATGTTGTTAAGGTGTACACCTCAAAAAGCTATGAGCACAAGAAATTTCAATCATCGATTCTCAAAAGTCAAAGGAAGAGAGTTAGAACCTTGTCATTCTAAGGGGGCGATATATTAGATATTAGGGCGTGTGTCACGAGTCGACCATAGTCTAGGTTGTAGTAAGAGTTCAATTTAGAATCAGTTCCAAGTGGAGATGTAATGCATCCAGCCACGAGGGAATTCGGCGGTGCCCGGCCAGAGTGAGGCATAGATGAAGATAAAAGGCGTTCTTTAAACTGTACTGACGAAAACAGCTAGACTTGTATGAGCTCCAGGTCTTGGTATGAGACTGACAGTACACAAGCGACACTCAGAATTCCGTCCGCTTTTGTGGACGGGCAATTGTAAGTTCCATAACCAAAACCGTTCTTTAACAGGGAGCATCCCTAGAGAAAAGAGAGAGACGAGCTGTTCTCCAGAGAGGAACTGTTCTCCAACAGCAGATATAAGTTAGAGTAGCGAATCGTTGTTTTAATTGCTATATGTATAGTCGTTACTAGTTCGACATTAATAATAACTTTATTATATTGTAGCTTGTTGAACGTTAGTATTAATATTCTATTTAATTGAGCCTCCCTTAAGGAGGAAGAAAGTGTCCTTAGAAAGAATGAGAGAATGAGTTACTGTTATATTTAGTCTGATTATAAAGTAGTTGGTTACAGTTGGCTTTCGCATTGTAATTTCTGTTGTGTATTGGTACAATCATTAGATTTATAATTTATGCAGTCAATATATTATAAGTGTCAACAGATTTCACAGCCCTGCAGGCTAGACCCAAAAGAAACTTATTTTCGTTTGTTTCATTATTTACTTGTGTGTTTCTGTGGTGTGTCCGGGGTGAGAGTTAGGACCTCCCAAGTCGAGTGCTATATATCCCCACAGCATGTAAACCCACCTCGCGACACTTTGGATATGCACTTACTAAGTCTACACATTCAGTTAAAATGTGTTTTATTGTTAGTTGGCAGTTGCATGCCACACATTCGGGTGGACCTGCTGCCGCATCTAAAATAATGTTTGGTTTATATGTGGGATGGCAGGAAACGGGTCATTCTCCACCTCACACGGTCGCATTTCGGCCTTTGCCAGCAAAGACCAAATCCGAAGGCAGAAAGGAGGTGTGACACCTTGAAAAGATTCAAACTTTTGAATGTATCTTTGATCAAAAACTAAACTGTAAGCGGGATTGTCTGGGTGAGAAAACAAGTTTAATCCGTACTGAAGAGAAAGTTTGTTCTGATTTAAATCCTCCATAGGAATGATGTTAATCTTTCTACATCAATCCGCCGTAGGAATCCTGCTTGGGATTGACATCAAGTTTGCATGTAGGAATGACATCATTCCAATGTTGGCCAATTGATCAAAATACGCTTTTATTCCAACTTAAATCCTCGATGGGAATGATGTCAGTTTCCCTACATCAATCCAACTTCGGAATCCTACATAGGATATCATCAAGTTTGCATGTAGGAATGACATCATTCCAGTGTTGACAATCCCATCATACTACTTTGTTCCAACTTAAATACTATATAAGAATGGTGTCATTCTTCTTACATCAATCCTATGTAGAATCCTACCTAGGATTAAACAGCGAGTTGCAGGTAGGAATGACATTGTTTCAATGTTGCAATGCGATCAGAATACTATTTTATTCTGATGTAGCAGGCCAGATTATACCCCCGTCAGACTATACCTGAGGTTAGTGGCGTAGCCTATTTTATACCCTGTGGTCATATTCTGGGTTAGGCCAGTTTGTACCCAAGGCCACACTTGGGCTAGGCCAGACTATACCCACTACTCCAGATTATACCCCACCCCCTACCCCCCCCCCACCCCCCCCCCCTTTTTTTTTTTACTTGAAGACCACAGTTTATTTCAACCTTAGTTTAATACACAAGGTCAAGATAAAACTTCAATTTAAAAAAAGAAATAATGTATACAGGATTTGGTTGAGCAGTCTGACATGTACTGAAATTTTATCCAAAAAAACATAAGAATATCTTCCCTCTGAATAATGTAAAACATGTTATATTCCGAATTATCTCACGAGTTTTCAATGGAATGATCTTGTATTGTCTGAAAGTACATTAGAAAGCAATCTTCATCGTAGCTCTGACACTGCAACATTCTAGCGAAGATGTCAGTCCTTGCCCTACACACTCATACCTACACGCTTCAGTAACTTCACCATAGTTCTGACACTGCAATATTCTTGCCGGAGGCTTTGCTACATACAACTTTTTTTTTCTTTTTGCCATATTTGCAGTCCAAACAAAAGTGTACAGTTTTTACATAATACAGTGTATATGATTGGCATATTGTGCCGTACTGAAGTGAAGGTGCAAAACTGAAAATAATACCAGAGAGTATAGATGTAAATTAGAGAGATCTCACTTCCGCCAAATCACGAAACTAGGTCGCTGCGGTAAACAAGAAATTGAAGAATTGAAAGAGACCTTATTCATCAAAGATAGTGTGCATATCTGTTTACTGTGGTTTGTTCATATTTTTTGGGCTGATTGAAACTATTTACAAGCGTTTTTAAGCTCCTATGCCCCGTGGAAATGCACAAACGGGTATTGTTTACCGCAGCGACCTACTTTCCGCTCCATGCTAACAATGGTTTCGCAGAGCCTTCCGTGTCTCGCAGTGCAAATCGACCAATGGTGAACCCTCTCTCTATATATATACAAAAAATACTCTCTGATAATACGTAAATTTGTTTCTATTAAATGGATGCCAGAACTAGCAGGCCTTAATTGTAAACATACGTCAAATTCTGTATACATTCATACTAACTCATTGCAAGTAAATAAACAAAAAAAAAGGAAAAGAAAAAACAAAGAAAGATTCAAATGTCCCGTGTTGAAATGAAAGTGACAAATTGACAATGTGTAAATTTGTTTCCATCAAAACGTATTTTATTTGTGCAAGAGCCAGCAGCCCACACAGGTAGTGACAGACTATGATAATATAATTCATACTGCAACAGGAAAAGAAAACGAAAAAAAACAACTCATAGGAGGTCGTTAAATCTTTTACTGTGCTTGATCCATGACACCTGCATAATAGGGATGCTGCTTAATGTACAATAAGCAATGATAACTGTTGTTCTGAGATTAGGCCTACTGTCCAGTTGCCACCAATCCTTACCTGATTAGGATACGCACTATAAACCATTTTCCATAGCTGGCTCAACATTTGCCTCCCCCCCTCCCCCCCCCCCCCAAAAAAAACAAACAAATGAAAGCCACAGTAGGATCTGTACGGTTTTGATAAAGCTTAGAGGTAGTGGTAAAAGTTTACATCCACTTTGCATCCCATAAAATAGTCTTGAGGACTGCACTGAGAATTGTTTATTCGACCACATTTAGCATCTTCTGGTAAACCCATAGATTTACTACACTACTAGTGTAGTAAATCTATGGGTAAACCAGAATTTTGTACCAATCACATTAAGTACAATCTCAAAATCGCAGATAAGGGTAAGTAAAGCGATTCTGAAATATTTCATTCTGAAAATGTACCCCGGAGGCAGAAATTAAAAGAAAATGCATAACTGTTTCATTATGAAGATAAAAATAATAATACATGTACATGTAATAATAATAATAAACTAAAAACAACACAGTTGGATATTTGATTTTATCCTGTATTTCCGTTTCCAAGTTTACTTCCAGAGATATTTACTGACAGAAAATTATTCGTAGGGACTTTCATAGTACACAAAAATACCAAGGGAGGGTTTCCATGTCCACCCATCTTGAGCTGTGGAGTGGGTTCAGGGTTAGGGACATGTTTGATAACAGATTTGGGATTGGAGAATGGGTGAGTAGAATATACTTTCTTTCAAGTTTAATTATTTTGAATACCGGCCTATCTCTGCTCACTTCGAAGGTACGGCTACATTAACTCCAGTCCCAAACTTATCACCAAACCTGTCCCTTAAACCCTTCATTTTGTTTCGTCAACCTACCAATCAACTCAAGATAACTGGATGTGGAAATTTTCTCCTGTTATTATTATTGTTGTTTTATTTGTCTCGCGCTCCCTTACCCCTCCACCCCCCCCCCCCCCCCGATTTTCCAGATGACATAACTAGTTCTGAAAATTGGGCTACTGCTGTGGTGTTTCCTCCTTTCTTTAGAACATCATTCTGCAGCTGTAGGAGAAAGAGGGAAAATTAGATAGATGTGTAAATGATTTTCTGTGATGACAATCTTGAAAAACATCTTCCTAAATATGCTGAATAATGGTAAGGACTATTAATTTACGAGGAATCCTAAAAGAAACTTATGAATGGAAATTAAACCTATAAGCAAGTTTCGGTCACAAAACACAGCATAACCAACGAACTCAAAAAAGAATATAATAATATAGGTCTCTTATATGCTACGGTAATGTAATTAATATGTTTATAATTATTATGTGTTCGTATTCAGAATGAAAGCCCTGCTGCCTTTAACCCGGAAGTGATATCTCATAAAAGCGAAACACCATAATAACGTCCCAGGACGTAAAAAAGATTCCAGTCAGCAGGCTTAGCTCAGCTGGAACCTGCTAGATCTAGATGTTCGTAAGAATTTCAGGTGATGTTAGGCAGTAGGTGAGCTGTCATCCCTAACTTTCACTGTTACGTCGATTGAAGTGTCTGGTCAACTCAAATGAGGTAAGATGGATCAAGTCTAGACCTAGTTCTTGGTGTTCATACCTGTGGAGATAGGCTACAAGTAGTACAAGAAGCAATTGGGTGTCGCACAAACAGCTGATCTGTTAGACGAGCTTTGTCATGAATTAGTAATGGCTTCACTCCTTCAGCATGTAATATCGGCAGAATCCGTCATTTGCGTGTCACTCTCACCTACCCACTCAATGTAATCGCTCGTGTTTTTGTTCTATGATGTGTAATGGTAATACCTAAGACATCTTTGAGGTTATCAATCATCATCATGTGTTTGGCTGTTGAAATACACTCACTGTCAGTTAGGAGGGAACCACTTTGTTGATAGATCTGTTAGATCAAGTTTTAGATTCCTCACCTGTTTTTGCTTGTCTAGCAAGTTACGCCCAGACTAGAGTTCCCTGTCACAATCCAGGTATTGTTTGCATGTTAACCCTCGTCCCACGATGAGTGAACCCGTCCACGTAACTCCCCGTGCGGGGATAGCCAGCGGCCAGTCAGCCGATGGTTCGCGTGTTGCCGATAACCTCGGCGGTCGGGTCAATCGGGTCCTTGTGAACATGTATATCGCGTATACTTCAGGACGCAATAACAACAATAGTGATGGTGCCATTGGTGGATAAATCGTAAGTGACCCTATGATATTTGGATAAAGTACTTGTGATGATGCAGTAAGTTTTATTGTGAAATGGAAGGCCCCAAATCAAGAATTTTCTGCATTTACATGCCGTTTGACACACTTTTTATCATTTTCCCAGGAAATGTGTGCTTTTTCTGTCCCTAAGTCAGGCCATACAGGTGAACAAATTATTTTTTAAGCCATTCGCTTAATTTACTAACCACATGTATCGTGACATTGCCTTCTCCCTTCTCTACTGTGTAAAGCTTCCACTTACTCTAATGTTAGTTTTAGCGAGAGATTTGATTTCCAGTTCCAGGTCGTAGAGCACATACATACTGAAAAGCGGTTTAACCAAAGCAACACAATATCTCTCTAGTCTAATTACCACATCAAATAAAGACAACGGCCAACAACAAAGTCGGTCATATCTCCCAGTTTTCCCTGATGAAAAACCTACTGACAGACGCCCTTATGCAGCATGCCCTAATATTACATCGGAATTCATAATTACAGACGTAGAACGGCGTCTCAAATACGCACATGGCCCCTTTCTTCTCATTTCACATGTAGACAACAACCAGCATCCAAAGTAAAAGTTTCCCCAAGATTTTCTCCAGTTCAAACTTCAGACCGTCAGTACTATTACACGAGTATGACGAATAGTTGCATCGTAATACACGTAATGGGACGATATCATTTTGTTAGATATAGTAGAGGTGACAGGATAGATAAACACGTGAAAATAGTGTGGAAAAAAAAACGACAGCCTTGGCAACCGAAGAAACAAAGCGCGAGGCCCACTGTTGCCATACAAAAATGTGGCCTCCCGCAGGACCTGCGGTTCAGCGTGTCAAATAAAATAATGGCCTCGCGTGTTGCGTGGGGAGGCCAATATAGTGGCCTCCCGCAGGACTAGGGTTAACAGACTTGGAGTAGCAGTCAGTAGGGTGGCTATGTAGGTGATGTGATTCTGGGTTGGCAGAAGTTGAGGTAGATCTAGTTGGTGAATAAATTCAAAGGCTTCCAGTGTATCTCGGTACTAGAACACGATTTAAATCTCTAGAGAACAAATGTAATGGAGGAGTTCCTTTTTATTCCATTCCATGTTCTGAATGTTAATAGCTGTGCCGCACGTTAACTATGACTATGAATATGAAAGTATCCACCTCGAGGACCAACTTGCTGCCCCCTGTGGCTCTCCATGCAAGGACGCCCTAACCAAAATCATATCCCTGGGTCGCCAAGGGATTCAATAATCCTCCCTTGCAATCCACAAAACCTGATTGTTGGACTGACAAAAACCTCCTCTGTCTCTGCTGACTATGGGATGCAGATGTGGTTTTTAAAGTGGAGTTTCGATCACTAATGTGTAACTTGAGGGACACAACGAAATTTGCTGTCATACTTTCTGATTCTGCTCAAAGAAAATGCGTCTTTTTTTTCCAGTTCAAAATGTTGGAACATTTTCTTCTGTTCAATGACAATAGAGTTGTGGCTCAGAATCAACAAAAGGATTAAAAATTTAGCGAACTACAAGACCTCGTTCTATGCATTATGATATTTTGAAGAATTTAAAGCTCAGTGGTTAAAAAGCCTTTCAATACTTTCATGATTACATTGGAGGCCTTCTTACTTCCTTTATAATATGATTGCAAGAGCCTGTCAGAGCAGTCTTGGAACGCATGAAATATAATATAAGATATGAGACAGGAACAGATAAATCTAATGTAAGAACTGATGGACAGCCTTTCATGCCGAATGTGATAGATGAATAATGTCACAGTGGGTAAAAAAAATTGCATATTGACATGCAATAGAAAGCACTAGAAGATAGCAATAGCACTGGCAAAATATGGAATTGAAAGAGAAGATACATAGCCGTAGAGGGTTTTCTTAAAATTTCAAGTGACATCCGCTTATTTAAAGCTCCAAACAGAAGGTGTAGCAAGGGTATGTTTTTGAGATAATCTATATTGTCTTACAGATCTGCAGTTTTTTATGTAGGTATTCAGAGAGAAATCAGCTGGAGAGGATTTCATTCATCATTGATTTCTTATTTTGTTTCCAGGACAAATGTTGATTTCACTGTTGACACTGAGGCTTGAAATAGCTCAGGACTCCTCAGAGCCAAAGTTTTTAAGAACCTATACTGGTAAGTAATTAGCTTAGTTTATATCTTTCAAAGTTTGAACTGAATGTAGTAAGACTGTGCTTATTACTGTAAGGTACTGTATCACATACCTGGAATAGTTTCAGTTTTCACTTGTCAAAAGTAACACACAGAGGAAGACCAACTTCTCAGTGTAATTGATGTTTAACAGGGGTGGCTAAACCACAGCTTGCGAGCCACATGCAGCTCTCTGGCCTCCAATATGCAGCTGCTGGAAATATGTTGGCTGAGCTCTTTTTTCATCACAGCAGTTTAAAAAACTGAAAAAAAAATTATTTTTTTTTTTGTATTTTGTATATATATTATATCTCTTTGCATTTGGAAATTTGCCTTAGTGTCATTGCAGCCCACTTACAACTGGAGCAGACACTGTGGCTGTCAGCGGTTGGTTTTTTTGTTGGTTTTTTTCAGGTGGGGGCTGGGAACTGGTAGGGATAAATTTCATTAAATTTTGCCTGGGCAAAATATTGTTGCAGACGTGTATTTCCTTATAGTTAAATCCTAAATATTTAGATAAACTTTTTGTAACCAAATGTGTATGTAACATTAAAAATGTGTGTAAATTTTGTTGATATCTTGTAGCTCTCAAATATCTGAAATTGATTGTATGTGACTCTTAAATTAAGCAAGTTTGGCCACCCCCGATATAATGTCTTGTAAAATGTCTTGTTGTAGGATATTTCATAACATTTTTTCTTTCTTCCAGCAAGGGCAGCATCAACTCATCAGTCAAGTGCAGTGAAACCAGGCTCAAAGTCATATGCTTCTGTAGCAAAGAGTGGTCCAGCTCCGAGAGAGATCAAAGTTGCCCGTTCGTCATCACTGAAAGAAGCTGGGAAAGGGGATAAGTACTATCACCAAGTGCGACCTGAACGCCGAGAGAGAATCCATAGTTTTGGGGAGAGTAGCTATCAGCTGACTAAAGAGCTGGTAGAGGAAGAAAGTGCCGGTATTTCGGACAAGTCCTGCGACTCTGTGTCTGAGGTTGAACCCCCGGGAAGGGCAAGATTAGAAGACAAAATTTGCAGAGGTCAGCGGGAGCTTCAGAGTATTCAAATTGAGTTGATTGATGAAACAGGTCAGTGTTTTTTGAAATATCACTGAGATACACAAACTTTGGGCTTCTGATTTACATTGTATGAATGATAACCGGTTGTAAAAAAAGAAACGAGTGCCCATCTGAAACATGGTCAGTCCCGTGTGCTTTTCTACTGTTTTTGAATTTATCATTTTTAAGTCTATAGCGTAAGTATCCATATCTCCTTGTATATACTTATATTGCATATCTTCAATATATCATCGGTGCTGTTGGCAATGACATATTAATAATTATGCCGAAAGATACTCTGATTAGACTTTGCATCTTTGAGCAGTTACCTCCATGGAGACAAAGCAAGGTCACTGTGTTATCTGATTTTCCAGACACAGAGTTAATGTAACACAACAGGCTTTACTTTTTATGATTAAAGAGACCCGAGTAATTATCTCAGTGAAATCATGATAAAGATTAGGTCAGAGCAAGTATCTTGTGCATGAAGCACTTCTAAAAGATGGTCGCCATTTACAGCTCTGTTCATGATATTTCTGTTTAGCCTTTCAAGATTTGCTGATGGCATCAGCTGAGGCTGAACCAAGCATGGTTGATCTGAAACAAGAGGAACCTTCAACCAGCAAAGCAGCATCTGAAGAAAGGGTCAAAGTTCATGGAGAAGATGATACTGGGGTAAGCTACAGTTCATGTTCATTTTAATGCACCCTTTTAGTTTTAACCCTTTTGCATGGCACAGCTCATACATTTCAACTTTCCTTTTATTCTTATTTAGTAGTAATTTTTCCCTGTGCAGGCAAGATTTCAGGATAAGTTTGAAAATTCCAAACAATCTTCTGTTAAAGCTACAATATAAGATAAGATATAACTAATCCCAGTTGGTGCAGGCAATCCTGATTAGTGCAGGCATATTGGAATTTGGGGATTTTTCTCATATTTTCCTGGCCCTGATCTTATGATAGGTAGGATCAAGCACCTAGTCTTCTCAGATAAGGATGAAAAATTTGGGGTGCACCTTGTCTGTGGCATGCAAAAAGCGTGAGCTGTTTTGAAGGAAAAGAGATCTTTAGACCTCCTGCCAAAGCCAATAAAGTGTTGTGTTTTTTTTTTTGTGGAACAGGAAGGAGAGCATCATAAATTTCACGTTGTGTCACGTCACCGAGAAACACGATCAGAGCCAGATGAGAGGTCATCAGCATCTCAAGGCACAGCAGCCAATCACAATGCTGCCCTCAGACCGAAGAGCCACAGTCCAACTACTAAAATGCCCACAACCATCAGCTTTCACTGTGGGAACCCTAGCGTAGAGCTGACCAAAGGAATCTTGCACATCTACAAAGATACGTAAGTGGGAGATTTAATAATTGACCCACAACCCACACGCTACCCATAAAGCCCACTGACCTGTCAGTAACCTTACTCACGGGGAGTCTTATCTGGGTCACACTGACCCTTGCCGTTGTGCGATGACCACACTACCGCTGTCCACATGGTTTGGTTTGTATTTAATCAGTATGAAAACATTCACTGCTATGCCGTATCACGCTTGATAATGAATTAACCAGTGAGACCTTTGCCTCTAAGTCTCGAACCAATGATCTGTCTAATGATACCAAACTGACACCTGTAATTTTCGTGAGAACGAAGCATGAAAACTAGCCATGTTTCAAAGAGGACAGTGACCTGATAACGCGAAAATACGGCTTCTGCGCTGGGCTGTCAGTTTGACCTTGCCGCATTCACACACCTGTACAGAGAGAATGCCTGGGAAGTCGATGCGATATTTTGACGCCTCGCGCAGCATGGGGGTTAAGTTTTGTTCATTTACATCCAGGTTTGGACACCAACAACTTTGAATCTGTCATTTGCAGTCATTGTGATTTGATAGATCGCTAGTCCTATTATGAAACCACACAATAATAATATTTTGTACAACTGTCAATGGTAGATCTGTTTTGCCTAGTATTTTGTGAACTCGCTGAGGGATTGTTATTCATAGGGATTGTTGTTTTATAGGGAGGAGTAATATATTTCTAATGTTTATCAAGAAATGGAATACATTTGAAACAGAACAGTTTTTTTCTTTTGGTGAAATGAAGTCATTCGCTTTCATGTGATTTCATTTTAGGGCCAGCGAAATACAATATCTTATTTACAGGCTTTCTTATGCAGGAGAAACAAAATTGATAAAGTTTATTGTTTGTCCACAGTCAGATGACAACATTAGACAAGGATGTGACCCGCAGTGAGATGCTGTGTATGCTTGGAGTTCCTGCCTCCTACACCATTCATGATCTGATCAAATTTGTAGCACCAATGGGGTAAGTTAGCAAGCTTCCAGTGGGGTGAAAATCAAAATGGGTTACATGTATTTTTTAATTCCTGTTTCAAAACTTATTTCTCAGAAAATTTTAACTATAACATGGGAAAAATTTGTTTGCATGGCACTCTGGCATTACATACGAACTTAGAAAACTTTTTTCAAATAAGTCTAGATGTGGAAGCTGACTAATGCGTCAGATGCAAATAAGTGTCCAGCAATTGTAAAAATAACATGAAATTAATTGAAGCTGGGAGAAGTTTAAAGACAAAAAAATCCTTATGAGCCAAAAACAAACTCATACATACCAGTTAAAATGTCAAATTCTGCATTGTTAGTTTTGTCTTGCGATTAACCCCTTCCCAGCTTTGCATGAAACTGTTCTGGGCTGCCTAATCTCACAATACTGCCATGGCCTGGAACTGTTCCAGGCCTATTTCGTATGTAGTTCTTGAGTGATCTTCTGGAGACAGTTCCCGAATTATGATTGTTTTGTATTTCCTAGTTTGTTCCCCTACTAACTGGTGTCATTCGCATGTATTTTGCAAGCGTGGGATTTATGGTGTCTAATTTTGAGATTTGCTTGTTTTGTCTCCTTTTGCACCCAGCATATGAGTGGAAATCTGTGTGGCAGGCAACATCAACCTGATGAAGGTCTTTTGTGACCAAAAGCTAGCAAAGTTTTTTCTGTTTTTTTTTCATTCTTTTAGAATTTATTGTATAATTCTGTTGTTCGTTTTTTTTTTTTTTGTTGTTAATTGGGGCTTTACTCTTTGTGTGCCAATCATGGATATATCGGTTCTTCCGCTGGTCACGTTTGTGCCAATCACTAATGTATCGGTGCATGAAAATGCTAGGCTATATTGTTTCGGGATGAAAAGTCGACTTTCTATTCACAAATGTTGCTGTAGTTAGTCTTCATTCATCCCCCCCCCCCCCCCCTATTTTCTTCTTGCATCGGCAAATGTGGAAAAATTCATGGCACGCAGAGAGTTAAGTAGATATCCGTATTGTTTCAGGGACTGTATTAACTATATGCAAGTTCTGAGGGATGCTTTCCCTAACCAGTACATGCTGCTGATCAAGTTTAAAGATCAGGTGAGTGTTTGGTGAATTTGTCTCCCGAAGGAGTTCAGTGTTGACTGCTAAACTTAATGATTGCAGTCATAAAGAAAGGAAATTGGCATGGTTATTGAAATATCAATGATACCTGTCCTGTTTAATGGATATTGACTCTAATACGCGGCTTTCTCTCATTTTGCTTTATTGTTTTATGACAGTTTGGTATATTTGTAACTTTTTACAGTTTGTTATATCATCAGTGTCATGACAAAGGGGTGAATAGATAACAACATATGTACAACAAAAAGGCTTATCTGTACGACTAAGGGGCGAATATGCCAAATTTGAGATATTTACTGTTTTGTGGATATTAAAAATAACAGTGCTATCCTAATATCTCAACATCAGTGGGACCTTCTGAATTGCGTCGAGTAAAGAGAAAGTCGAAATAACAAATTAGCGGTGGAAGAGAATAAAAAAGGAAAAAAGCAGGGAAGATCAAACACCACCATTAGGGGGAAAAGTGTTCAATGAATAACGCAGTTATGTCCCTTTTCCTTCTAATTATCGGCATACTGTCACCCGTCCCTCCAATATCATGGTGTGGAGCGGTTAAGTGGCAAACATATGCCAAAATTAGCAAGATGCTGTAGCTGTACATCAAATGCTCAGTATTTTACTATTCCTTTTTAACCCCGACCTGACAAAAATAAACAAACTTTAAACGATTGATTTCCTGTGTTCTCTCACTAGTTGGGGTGCGAAACACTTTATCCAAAATCAGACTTGCAATCACGGCCCTCAGTCACAGTCTCTTACCCATGAGACCACAACTGTTTTTCATGAAAATGTTACTTTTTGTTTGACTAGTTGGTCCGCTGTCTCGAGGAATACACAGATGTGGTTTTTAACTCTCACCCTGTGCGCGACACCGTAAAGCCCGCTGTCCGGTCAGTGACCTTACTCACAGAGAATCTTATCTGGGGTCACTGAGCCTTGCCGCTGTCCACTTGGTTCGATTTTTATTGATGGGTATGAAAACATTCGCTGCTATGCCTTATCACGCTTGATAATGAATTAACCAGCAAAACCTTAGTCTGTCAGTCTCTAACCAATGATCTGATTTATGATTCCAAACTGACAGCTGTAGTTTTCATGAGAACGATGCATGATAACTAGCCACGCCCTCCCAAGCCCTACACAAATGGTTTCATCCTGTTTGACACATACTAATAAACCAGTGTGGGCATTTGGGGCAAAGATTATTTCAGAGCTTGTTTCTGATTGTTTCTTAGATACAGACAACTCCAGATGGTGGTCAGCTTGTGAGAAAATGAGATAATATTGCAAATTTGTTGAGCAACAATTCGCGTGTCGATGTTACATCTTTTGACAGTGTGGGGAGAGCCTTTGAAAGCTTAGTCTTTGTGATTCCGACCAGTGGTTCACTGGTTAACATGTCCATGTCACAATGCCTTTGATTTAGAAGAGATACAGTGAACAATAACACGGTGGTTACGTCTCAAAAAGGTCAGTGACCCGACGCGTGAAAATACGGCTTGCACGTGGCACGGTCAGCTTGACCTTACCGACTAAAGCCGCCTGTGCGGCGTGAGCGCTTGGGATGCATGGGCGACATTTGCCGCCCTGCGCAGGATGAGGGTTAAGCTTGAGTTTCAATCATTTATGTGTAAGTTGAGGCGCAGAACGAAATGTCCTGTCTTACTTTTTAATCGTACTCGAAGAAAAATGCGTCTCTGTTTTTTTCCAGCTCTAAATGTCAGAACACTTTCTTCTGTTCAACTCAGTTGTGTTTCAAAATCAACGAAAGTATTGAAAATGAAGCGAACTTCAAGAGCTTTTAAAATATGCCCACATACATCTGTGTATCTTTATGCATTGTACAATATTTTGTAGCATTTTAGGCTCAGCAGTTAAAAAGTCTTACATTTTTGGAGACCTTACTTCCTTTATAACATGATGTATTTTGTTCACATTATTTTCTGCAGGCCTCAGCTGATGAATTCTACTCCTACTTCAACAGTCGACCTTTCAACTCTATAGAACCAGATATCTGCCACCTGGTCTATGTGGCCAAGATTGAAATCATTAGTGAATCTGAGGTGCGAATCTTGTGCATTGTCAAAGCAGCTGACTTGCAAATGCATGTTTAGATATTGTGGTGAACAAAAATTATGAAGAAATGAGTTCTTCGAACATCCATATCTAAAAAGCAGGTGTATTTGTAGACTGCGGAATCTTAACCCATTTTCTACTTGCACCCCCAGGTGCAGTTGAATTTATAGCTGTAAGTGTTACCAAATGTAACATAAATAAACAGTTGTTTTTTTGTTTTTTTTTTATAAATACATGTTGTTTTCTTTTACCAAAATATCACACAAATGGGATAAATAAATATTACTTGAATAGATAGAGAAGATAAAGAAATCTGAAGAAAAGTTTGAAAAAAATATTTTGGTATAATATGGATTAAGGCTATCAGTGTCACAAGTATATATTAAAAACAGAAAGATGGTATTCATATCTTATTATAAAAAAAAAAAAAGTGATTTGAGAGCCATTGTAGTGCAATTTTGGCCATTTTTTTGCACTCAATGCTACAGTTTAAATGACAGTTGGCATTTTTTTTTTTAAGACATGAAAGTGTAAAATACAGTGATCTCTTTTTGTGCTCCGTTTGATAAGCCCACCCCACGGGAGACTGTGTTTGACAAGCGTTCAGGTGGTGCCTAGTGCCCTGCCGCCATGAGTTCTGAAGCAAGACTGTGGATTATTGTGGGAAATTGTCTAGATCAGAGAGAAGGGTGAGAACACCGGTTTATCTCCGATGATGCCGGGTTTAAAAAAAAAAAATGTTGCCGTTAAATTTTGTGGTTTCTTTCTTTAGCAGACGAAACAAATAAGGTCAATTATACATTGCCAGTGTTTTGTAGTGTTTATCCTTTGAATTGTTATTGTTTACTTGGTCTACAGGGAGGAAGTTTGCCACTGCTTGACATGACAGAGTTGCCAAACTGTCCAGTGTGTTTAGAGAGAATGGTGAGTTGTGTTTGCTGAGTTGGAAGTATTGAATAGTTTCAAGACCGCAAAGAGAAAAGGTGCAATTCTGGCTCCGATCATTCAGTGTCAGAATTTCAGCATAATGATGACGCACAGTTATAGAGAAATGTCTTCAGTTTTCTTATTCCTTCATCTCCAGTTCATGGAAACTTATGTAGTTTTGAGATCTGAGTTTTCCGTTCAGAAATTCCTTTAAATATATACTTATATTTCCATTTTATGTCATTCTTTTGCATGCTTCTCTGTTGATCTGGTGTTTTGTCGTTGTTGTTATTGTCGTTGTTGGCCTATATTTCATTAACCCTCAAGGTGCTAGAAGTAGAAAAGAAAGAGATTTTAGTATTTGTGTATGAAATATATTTTAGCTGCAGTTTGCAATGCTGCACTATTCTGTTGTATACTCATACTCGCATAGCAAATTCGGCTGACACAGGAAATTAAGGTGCAAGAATCCTCACTCTTTGTTAGAAAGTCACATTTCTATGCTTAAATGCACTTTCATTTATGGTACTTTGGGCTCCGGAAGGGTTAATTAGTTGGAGGTACGGCAAACTAATCTACACTGTCCATGTAAACAAATCGTTGGTTTCATGATGAAGGGGTGAATAGATAACAACAGCTGTACCCTGAAAAGGCAAACACTTAACTTATCTGTATGACGAAGGGACGAACCGCCAAAATCAGTGTTGTGAGAAATTCATTTTTGAAAATTTAGTGCTATCCTCATCAGCGATTTCTCCAAAGCTTGTCATACTATATATATATAACACAAGAACTAAAATTGTTAATGCTGGTTAAAGCCCTCTGGAATATACTTTTGATAAACACAAAAAAGTAAATATCTCAAATTTGACCTATTCATCCCTTTGTCATATACATAAGTTAAGGGTTCGCCTTTTCCCTGTACAGTTGTTGTCTATGCACCCCTTCCTCTTGAAACAGATGATATGATTAATTGTTGATATATGAGCTGCACAAATAGCACAATGTCATGATGTTCCTCACTAACTACTTACAGGAGGAATCGGTAGATGGAATTCTGACAGTATTGTGCAATCATGCCTTCCATACACATTGTTTGGCTCAGTGGGGAGACACCAGGTGAGTACAACCAAACGGACCAGATACAATAAGATGTATAAGTGTCGTTCCAATCAGTTAAAATCTTTTCGAGATGTGTGCTGACGATGACGTAATGTTGATTAGCCATTTTACCGATCAAACTTCAGTCTTCATTTTCTTATAAAGGTAAAAATGCACAGACAACAAAATGGCAAATATCTGATGATATATATGTAAATTTCTCCTTTGTTTAGTCTGAGAAACACATTTCATATCTTGATAATGCAAATCTGTGCTGAAAATGAAATAGGTGTGGCAACTTTTGTTGCTTTGTTTGTTTGTTTGTTTGTTTTTGTAAACTTGAAAAATTGCAACTTTCTTTTTGTGCTTTTTGCAGTTGTCCAGTATGTAGATATTGCCAAACACCAGAGGAAGTTGCAGATCACAAATGTATGCAGTGTGGATCTCATGAGGTGAAGAAGTTCATTCATTTATCGTGGCTTTTCTTCCCACTGAACATGTACTATATTTTGACGTGTTCTTTCGCTTCAGCCATTTGTGTTTGTAGCGTCCCACTAGTTGAACGATCGATATTTTCTCACCCCCCGCTTGGCGAGTCTCACTCGGCGACCTTCCTCCCCCCTATCGCCAGCAAGGCCGGTATTTCTCTTTGATGTGGCTTGTTTGTTTCACTGTAGAAAATCTAGAGAGTCTGGAAGATACTGCAGTGTCCGAGATTACGCTAGGTCGACCTTGAGTGATGTAATTCTGTGACGTGTCTGTGTACGATTGGATGGCTGGTATGTGTCCCGAACGATCTAGGTCTGTCTCGTGCTTATGGGGCGGTTAAGCCGCTTCCTGAACGTTCCTGGGCAGAATATATATAAGGAGGGCCAGACGAGTAGGAGGGTGCAAATCGTGGGTGAAAATCGTAAGGTGCAAATCGTAGGTGTAAATCCAGTTGTAGTAGAAGTGTAAGTGCCTTCCCTGATAGGTGTAAGTAACTTATGGATATCAGCTCTTGTTTACAGTTATTAAACGTTAGTATTAATTGTTCATCGGATCCTGTTATTTATTTCTACAACAGTTCGAGACAGTTTCGTTTTTAAGGGGCAGACGATCAGTTCATTTGACTCTCCCCATCATAACGTGCTGAAATTTGCATCAACTGTTACAGTGTTCAGTTGTATCCTGTAACTCACTCCAGCCTGGCAATGTTTTCAGTGTTCTTCCAAAACCCATGTAGACAATTCTATTCAGGCAATCTGTGTGTACTTTGGAAAAACATGAGAAATGAAAGAAAATATACATGAATATTTTTTTTTCATGAGGTCAACATTCAGTCTAAATTTTCATCTTGCAAAAAAAATTTTTATTTGCGTTTTGTAGAAATAAAGCCATTTTTGGTGAATTTTTTACATTTTTTTTGTTTTGTTTCGTATTGCCAGCAAGAGGTTTAAAAATGTTCATTATGCCAGAAGCATCGTTTACACATTTTGAACAAACAGTAACTTCGTGTCTAGTTTACTTGCAAGATTTATGTTTAGTGGGGATGACCTCACTTTGACATTCATAAATTTAATAGTAGCTCTTCAGTCTGACCAGATTTTTTTGGTGAGACTGATCTAAAGGTGTCATCTGTGCTTCAGACATTGAATTTACCTCACTGCACTACCTTAGTCCTTCTACTTAGTTTCTCCAAATTTTTTATTTCATTTGACTCTTTTTCAGTTTACCTATAATTTACTTAGTTGTTAAGTAGAAAATGAATAATGGCTCTTGATGGACGGACATAATTGGTGCGTCTCCAATTAAACAGTGCTACTTGATGTTTATTATAGGATAGTAGACCCGTCAGTTTCTGAATTTGTGCTTTACGTAAATGGCACTTGGATTAGTTAGAAGCACAAAAGGAAAAAAGAATGCAGAAATATGATATCAGCTTTGTGTTTTCTGTTCCTGCTAAAAATCTATCCATCATAAACTTATTAAGTTAGGAGTTTAAGCATGTTTCACTTTAAAGTCATATTTTCATGTATTTCCTTTTATTTGGACATTGGTCTTACCATGTTTTACTTTCTCTCTAGTGAGAAACGGTCTTCTAAGGACTGTCAAATTATGAACGATTTTTTTGTTGTTATCTTCAAAGCCTTATGCATACTGCATTTGTGTAAAATTATTTTACTCTTCTGGGAAATTCTGCCATGCAAAGACACAGGGACGTCACTGACAGTACAGTCTTTTTCTGCTTCATTGTCTCCATGAACTTGTCTCACACCTAATTCTTTTATGACAAAGGCAGATGGGCGTATCTGCTACTGAAATAGTAGTTTCTAGTGTGACAAACTCATAAATTTGAATACATAGACTGGCTATGCCACACACGTTTTTGTGTTTTTCTCAAAACTGTAAAATCAGCGCACACATCGCTCTGCTTTTTCACGGCAGAATTGATATTGACATCCATGTTTTCTTGTTTTTATTCTTTGCATTCAGAGTTTGTGGATTTGCCTGATCTGTGGCAATGTAGGATGTGGTCGCTATGTAGGGCTCCATGCTTACAAGTAAGTCCCATGTTAACCCTCATTCTAGTAACTTCTTAGATTTTACTTTTGACTTTTGTCTGGTGCTGCGAAAATAAAGTTTGCTAAATTCTCTGATAATTTCCTCAGGAGGGACTTCCAGAAACCTTTTCACATTACCCCGCGCCTTTCAGGTGCAGGCTGTTCTACAACTCATGAATACACCCGGCCCTCACAAGGTGCAGCCACTTGCACACCCGTTTGGGGCACCCCACACCACATGGGATAATACGCGGTTTCATAATACTTATTGATTTTGTTTTTTTTTGTGTTTATAAACATGATTGTCATTATTCTTCTCTGAATAAGCTTTCCACTGGTACCAAGTATACTTTAGCTTTGTCATATTATGTGAATTTTCAAAAACACCCCCAAATTGACGTGTACACAGATAATAGCCATTGTAAAGAAGGAACGTACAGTGGCATGCGAGAGCCGTAATCCCCACATTGTGAAAAGGTTAATGTGTTTAACTGAGAGGAAACAGACAAACTATAGTCAGTGTAGATCTAGAACTGCTATATGGATATGAGAAAGTGGCCACTTAAGTTTGCAATGGATAGAAATATTTTTTGTACTTTTGTAAACTGGAGCATGCAGACATGGCATCACCACAGTGTAGCTGGTGGAGTTCGGGATGGGGGGGGGGGGGGGGGGGTGGTTTGGGGGTACGGGTAGGGACAAATTTTATATAATTTTGCCTAGACAGCGGCCTTGTTTGGCCTGCTGTATTGTAAAAGGTATCTTTAATGTGCACAATATGCACATTGGCCCTCCCAATTTTTCATCCTTATCCGAGAAAACTAGGTGCTCCATCCTATGTACCATAGGATCAGGGACAGAAAAATATGAGAAAAATCCCCAAATTTCCCAAAATTGGAAGACTCGATTGTTATCTGTGATTAGGTACATTTAAAGCCGCATTGAATGATCTTGGTTCTGGACTCCTAGTCCAAAAAATAATCAAACAACAAACTTTCAAAAAATCATTGTCACTAGACCAGTTGTGCTAAAATAAAACAGCTTTTTGCTTCTCTTGAAAAATAGTCAAAACCAATTACTACAGTTTTAGGGAACAGTGACAATGTCTTCCTTGAAATGGGACAAAATCCAACCCGATGAAGGCACCATGAAGAATTTGAGTTATCCGTGCTTGATAGTATTCTCTCAAATTTTGAATCCAGACATTTCCAAGATACAAACCACACCTACGCTATGCAGCTGGGCACAAACCGTGTCTGGGATTATGCCGGAGACAATTACGTCCATCGTTTGGCACAGAACAAGTCAGATGGCAAGTTGGTGGAAGTTGATGAAGGAGGGAATGAGCTACAAGAGGAGAAGTTGGATTCTATCACTCTAGAGGTAAGAGGTTAAAGGTTAACGGTTAACTTCAAATGTATGTCACTGCTAAGGTAGTGACCTGACAAAGTTATTGGGTTTTATGACAAGTGGTGAACAGTTGTTTATAATTATAGTGGATCTGTGAACTGAGACAGAGGTATTCACAATGATGCCCTTTATTGTGATGCAAAAGAGTATGCAGGTTTGGATTACCTGAAATTACAATAAATAAACAAGTAAATATGTCATGGCTCCTCTGAACAGACAAACAATGGGTGGCCGTGACTGTTGGACCAAGTCAAAATTACAGGACAGCAATAAGAAAAAAATATATTTGCAAATTCACATCCTGAAGTTGTCACATACTGCCTGGCTTTGATGTCTTGATTTGTATTGTATTTGTACACTTCTGTGATCCCATGTGGGAAATTTGCCTTAGTATCATGCAGCCTAGTTACAACTGGAGTAAATATGTCATCACTGTCACGAGTGGAGTGAGCGAGATTCAAGGATTACGGGGGCATGGAAGTGTAGGATGGACTCACGGGATAGTGAGGCTGCTCACCTGTATTGACTTCTGTTAGTTAGCGTGGAAGCGTGCAAGACGTGAGTAAAGTGAAGGCGATGAGGTAAATCTTGTGTAGTGAAAAGTCACTGCAAGTTAAGAAAGTCCAAGGGGACAGACGTGAAGAGAGCAGTCGGGAGATTGTTGTGTGTTTTCCAGTGATGACTGGTAGGTTGAACTGTGATTGATAATTATGATGATTGATGTACTATATTCTCCTAGGACTATGATGTAAATAAGTTATATGTGAGGAATGTGAAAGTCATTGATTACTGTGTATAGAGATGGACGCAATGAGCGATAGATGTAAGTTCGGATCATGGATTCGTAGCGAGTCTGAGTGTTGTGTGGTACGGTAGAGGTGTGTTACCGTAAGAGGTGTGGTGAGTGAAAGGTGGACTATTGTGTGTACGCTTGATAGTTCGTAATGAGTGGTGAAGTGGATAGTAATTGTATGGTGTTATAGAAATGTAATGTTATTCTTATAGGTGCCGGGGTCAGGCAGAGAAGCCACCCGCGGTGAGCGGACTTGTGCCGGGGTTGGGCAGAAGGCTACCCACAGGCCTGCCTGAGTGAAGCTGTCGCGCAGGACAGCGGGAGCACATGAGTCGTGGCAGTCTGGCCACAGACAGGGACGTTGTTATTAAGATGTTAATGTGCTATTAAGATGCTAATGTGCCATTGAGAATATAATGTGCTATTGAAATATTAATGTGCTATTAAGACCTCGAGGGGAGATTGAGATACGGAGATTAGGTTGAGCAGGAGCCAATAAGAGAGGCCCACAAGTAGTACATATATAGATGTGAGGCTGAGGCCAGAGCATATTTTAGAAAGTATTATCGGGTTGTGGACCCGTAGAAGAATGGATGTCGGGAATACTGACCATTGAATGGTATTTGAACTGAAGAATGTAATGCACGTATATCTTTATTTTTTATGTATAATAAATGTGTGAGTCTGGTTGGTTGTTCTGTTAAGTGTTATACTTGTTCGTTCGTGATTGTTGTCCTGTCATAATTATTACATTTCCCAGTCTGGGATTTGTGACAATCACCACAGTGCAACGCCAGTCAGAGATATTGGGGGGGGGGGGGGGATTAGTTTTTAGTTTTGCCCAGCCAGCTGGCCTTGTTAGGCCTGCTCTTCTTGAGCTTCAACAGCTAAGGGAAAGGGATCTTTCACATGAGCAAAGTGCACACAGGCAAAATGAGTTTTTCATCCTTATCCAAGTAGTCTAGGTGCTCAATCCTGCCTGCCATAGGATCAGGGCAGGAAAGTATGAGAAAAATCCCAAAATTCCAACATGCCTTCGCCTACCAGGAATCGAACTCAGTACATTCGGCATGAGAGGTGAGCGAACATCTTACCTCTAGACCATCATGCCCCTCGAACCCTTTGTTGTTTGACATGAGACTGAGAGAGATTGGCTTACCCTTGACCAATTTTGCAATTTTATTAGTGGTAGATTAACTGGCATCACAGTGCATCTCTTTTAGTCTAATAGCTAGCTTGGGTCCAGTTCTTCATTGGCTCTCATTTTTCCTTGTAAAAACCGTTCCGTAATGTTTATTTCCAGTACACCTATCTGTTAACCACACAACTGGAATCACAGCGACTTTACTTCATGGAGCAAATGTCAGAGGCTGTCAAGGATGTGGAGGCAAAGGTCAGTGCCAGAAGTGCAAAAGTTAGTTTGATCTATTGGACCATAGTTTATTGGACACAGTTTTGTTAGACTTGTTTGTCTTTTAATGGTGAGACAATTCGTCGGTTTCATGGCAAAGGGGCGAATAGATAACAACAGCTGTACAATGAAAAGATGAACGCTTAACTTATGACGAATGAGCAAATAGGTCAAATTTGAAATATTTACTCTTATCAAAAGTATATTGGGAGGTGGGGGGCTTTACCCAACATGAGCAATTTTGTTGAATATCATTTAGTTTTTGTTGTTATAATAGTATGACGAAAGACGAGAAATGGATGATGAGAGTAGCACACAATTTTCAAAACTGAATTTCTCGCAATACTGATTTTTGCTATTTGCCCCTTCGTTGTACAGAGTAATTAAGCATTTGCCTTTTCATAGTCCAGGTAGTGATATCTACTTGCCCCTTTGTCATAAAACCTACAGTATGATCATAATGTTTATAGGGAATTGTCAAATCTACTTTGTGGGTGTGAGTTAGTCGTCTTTCATATTAATTTTCTTAAGAAGAAGAAAAAGAAATTCAGTCTTGAGAAACTAAAAGATTGAGCAGTGATGGTCTCAGTATAATAGGGTTTTACAGCACATCTGTTATATACTAATAAGCAAACAGTATAGTAGTCTAGAGAAACATTTATTACTGAATGTATTGTTTGTGTCTTTTGAAAGGTTGAATTTCTTATGTAGGGAAAATCTTCAAACTTGTGCAAGGGAGTTCATGGTATGAATGCACAGAGCCACACAAACCACGCTATGGTCATTTTGTTGTCTGATTTAAATTTAAGAGCTTTTGAATGTTTCATGGCAGAGAGATCTTTATGTATCTTTGTACCATCTCGTGATCAGCTGGCCGAGTCAACTCAGCGCTGGGAACAAGAGAGACAAGAGAGAGAACGTGCCGAGTGTAAACTGTCAGAGGTCAGTAAGGAGAAACAAGCCCTGGAGAAAAAATGTGCTCAGGTGAGTACCTCTGTTGGATTTGACCCAAGTGTTCATGATAAGATAAAACGCAGAGAGACATTCTGTTGTCATGGTGGATATTCCAGAAGAATGCTGTGTTATCAGCTCAAATGTTGAAGATCTGTGATAGAATAGCAGGCAGATATACTTTTTCCCAATACCAGAAATTCATTATGGGACTGTATTAAAAGGTTGTGCTTGGAACAAAGCCATGTAGCAAGGGAGTTAATTGAATTAACTCTTTCCCTATGGTACAGTGAACACTGTGTCGCACGCTTCCATAGCGACGGCCAAAACAACGCAGTCTGCATTGTGACTTTGTAAGGGTATTCCTTGACCACTAATGAAAAGTTTTAACATCCCAAGACGTTGAACCTTAAAAATAGAATTCTTGGTAAAGCTTTCTTTGTCCAAGAGTGTCCGGTAATACCACTTGTGTGATAAGTGTATAGTTTTGACAGCTGTTGTGTAGTAAAGTGATCTTTGTTTACTAATGTGAGTACAGTCTTGCGTATAACCCCAGGAAATGCACTAGCCAGATGTGGAATGCTGGCCCATAGGGAAAGAGTTAAATACCACACAAGGAACCATTCTTTATTCATAATAAATGAGAAATAAATGACACCATATTTCCCCAAGATTTAGAGTGATTAATATGTCACTGGTAAGGTTGCCATGCAATGGTAAGTCGTGATATTGATAGATAAGACTTTGATGTTGGTATTTCCAGCTTCATGCTCGCACAGCCAAAGTGCTCGGAGAGCTGCAGGAGGAACGTCAGATGAACAAATGTCTACGAGAGAATCAGCAGCAGTGGCAGGGTAAAGTGACCCAGTTGGAGAGCAAGCTGAAGGAAGCTATTGAGAAACGAGACAAGGTGAAGCCTCTAGAATATTCATCTGTTTTGTCGTTGCCGTTGGTAAATGTCAGTCTGGCTTTAGCTAAACCACCGCTGTAGGTGGCCTGGAAAGGGAGAGAAATGATGTAGGTCATAATCCTATTGGGTGACTGTTTGTTTGTTTGTTTGTTTGTCTTGAAGTCTTTGTTTGTGGAGGTTCTCTGCCCTTAGTGTTTGCACCTCTCTTTTTCTTGTTTTTTATTTTCCTTGCCCGTGTTTTTCGTTGTTGTTGTTGTTTTTGTATTTTGTATACTTGTTTGATCCCATTTGGTGGCCTCGATATCCAACTGCCAAGGTATCTTTTGTGCGCACACGGGCCATCTAAGTGTTTCATCCATATCCGAGAAGACTAGGTGCTTGATACTACCTACCCTAGGATCAGGGACAGGAAATTCCCCGAAATTCCCAACATGCCTGCACTGATCGGGGATCGAACTCGGTACCTTGGGCATGAGAGGCGAGCAGCTTGCCTCTAAACCAAGGGTGTCTTATCGGGAGACACACGGTGACAGATAGATTGTTTACAGAAGGAAAAACTTTCTGAAAACTTTTAGTTGTAAGTTCAGTTAGCTGATTTTGGCCTCATATAATACATGTATTAGTATCTGTAGTTGATCCAGTGACATACATTCAACTCAACAATTCATGTATTTCTTTTTATGGGTTGTATTTGCTGCTGATACAACTTCAGTTGCATTTTAACTTTCACAATAAGCTTTGACTGATGTCAAATGATCATCCAGTGTGAAAAAAAGAAAAGTATTTTGACATTTCTGAACTGTCTTCTGAAATGATGTTGGAAGAAATTTTTCTATGTTCCCATCATTTTTTTTGTTTTTGAACAGGACATTCCCAGCTTGATATTAGTACTAGTGGAACATTGTATATGTATATGTTTTAGACAGAGACTCTCTTCTAATTGACAAAGATGTTGCTAAACATTATTGTATTTAGTGAATTCAGAACTACTGCAGGGTTGGAACATATTTTTTTTATATTATATATCAGCACAATGCTTGAAAACTTTGGTACTGTTTGTCTGAGGGTAGGATTATGCTATGAAAAAAAAGAACAAGTTGCAGGTGGCAAAGCCTCACGTAAGAAATAATACCAAAACGATACAATAAAACACAACGGAAAAGGGAAGACAACTCAAGCTTTCGGTGTCTAAATCTTCATCAGGGGAAAAAATGTAACGGGTTGGAAAATTGGACCAATTAAACAAAAGCAATTTCGAAAATTTGGCGACTATTAAATCAATATGAGCGCTTATCATGTGAGTCCAGACTTGGATTTTCAAAGCGCAGCATGTCTGCCAATATAGAGGCTGGAACTTTCTCTTTTTTCCATATTTTGACTTTGCTTCAAGCCTTTCTACAACCCCACAGATCTTCTGGGGTTTTTATAATATTTTGTGCTGTGGGGCATTTTAGTCCAGTTATTTCAGTGATTTCATGAAGTTGTTGTATTTTTTCATCTTTCTTGTTTAGGATGTAACGGAGCTAAGAGAACAGCTGAGAGATGTTATGTTTTACTTGGAAGCTCAGCAAAAGCTGGCCACCAATCCTGGAGTATCGCAAGAGGAACTTCAAGGGGGTCAAGTCATAGTAGGAGCTGCGGCCGCATCCGGCTCAGGCAAGAAGTCCAGGAAGAAAGGACCGAGGTGATAGTCAACTGTTGGTCATGTGACATTTGCTGCTAGGATGATGGTGATCTTTGACATTTGTTCACAGCTTCTGAGGCTGGAAGTGCTGTGAGTTTGACATGAATATCCAAGGAACTTCGAGGATGACATTTCAGTCATTTATCATTGGCGTGGTGGTATCCAGTGGACATCCAAAGGAATAAAAGCTTTCAAAGTCCTTTGGAGTTTCTTGACTGTTAAGATGGATTGGTTCACAGCTGACTTCATAATAAAATGGACAGAGACGGTAAATGCCAACTGTGGCAAACACAGACTTGTGATTTCCTGAGTATTCCTTTCCTGGAATGAAAACCTTTCAGATACCAGAACTGATGGCAGTGATTGAATGGATTAGAGTGTAAGGGAATTAAACATGAGCTTCTCCAGGCAAATGGTCCACATTGCCAATTTTTTTCAAAATTGAGTTTATACAGTGAAAGTACAAACTGTTTTGAGAAAAGTGCACTTTATTTCATATAAAAGTGTTGAAAATTGATCAAGTTATGGCTATTTCAAGGTGGCAAGGTAGAAGAATGTCACTTCTGAGAAAAACGTGTTTAAAGTCTAATAAGGAAATTTAAAAAGTCCATTAGGATCAGAAAAAATGAAAAAAACATATTTAGTATCGGAGCCCATTAAAATCCTTTTGCCCAGTCATAAACAAAAGATTGAGGAATCTATTTATGCAGAAAACTCATATAGGACCGGGAAGTCCCTATTTACCTATTTCTGGCTCTATCTCAAAAGTGCCAAGTGCGACATGTGGACCATTTTCATAGAGCACGTTACAAATGCTTAATTTCTGAGGGCCTTGAGTCAACACCATATTTTGTTTACTAGTTCTTGAATGTGTAACATTACTCAAAGTTCTGTCATGTTCCATGTATTTTCCTTGAGGTTTTTTGTTTTGTTTTTTTGTGTCTTTGTTCCATAGTAATAACTCTGTCTACTGCTTGCAATTATAATCTCAGCAATTTTGACGTAGCAGCTTGGGGGGTCGTGTGACAACCAGAGACATGTCAAGGGAAATATGATTTAAAAAACTAAAAGGTTAAAGCAGTTGCTTCATTTTCTGATGCGTTTAAACTGTGATAATGTTATTGTAGGAGAAGCTGAAGAAGTGATACATTGTGTGGATGTCTGTGGTGATGTTGTGCCTTCGTCCTGTTTCAGAAAGTCTCTCAGCTTTTAGCTCTTTCCTACCTGAAGCTGGTGATAAAATAGAGGCCCAATGCCTAAGGAGCTTCCCACTCTCATGCCCAGATAATAATAATAATAATAATAATAATTGATTTATATAGCTCCAAAATCCACTAAAAGTGCTCGGTGGCGCTTAACAAACACATAGAATACACAGTCTCAAACACTCCAGAATATCACACCCACACACTAACACATCCAAAGATACATTTCAGTAACAGTTCTAGTGTCATCTATAAATCATACACTTTTTTGAAAAGCAATGTTTTGAGTTTCGATTTGAAGTGCTCTATTGAATTAGTTGTTTTTATATCATAGTTCAGATTGTTCCAAAGATGCCTAAGAAAAGGGAAATAACTCTAATTTCCTGACCACGGATATTTTTCAAAAGTTATTTGTAGGCATAATTATTATCCAATATTGATGAAAATGGTACCAAAATGTTGATGTTTGGTGATTTCAACACTTCGCTTAAAAAAAAAAGTTCACAGCTAGGCACTCCAGGTTTTTCTCTAACAAAAGAGCAGATATCTCGTTTTTAACATGTCTAAAGCTCTAAATAATGCTGCAAGCAAGATCTGGATGCTAAGAGATTTTATAAACAGCACATTGATAGGAGACGTATTCGGCACCTTAGGCAGATACAAGTATGGTCGCATCGAGTCGCATTGTGCAGGATTGGGTTAAATTTCAAATCTGGCAAACTTTTCTGGCTATTCATGTAGGAAAAGAGAAATACCATTTCTGGATTGATGAAATCACCTAACATTATCTGTGATCCAATAGATTTTAAGTATATTATGAAAGTTTATTTTTATGACTGACATACAACATAATCATAGGATTAAGAAATAGTTAAAAATCAGATGCTCTAGTTTGCACGAAGTTACGTCTTAAAGTTTAACACTTGTACACAGTTGGAAGCACAATGTATTTTCATGTGTCCCTGAAAAAAGACAGATTTTAGCTCACCAGTTTCATACATTGTCTTTAAAACACATCATTCAAGATATCAAGCGGTATTTTCCATATTGTTGCATGCGACATTTTGCCACTTTTGAGGGTTTGTCATCAAAACGATTCTCTCACTCCTAATTTCATTATGTATAAGTGACGTCATTCCAATCAGTTAAAAACTTTTCAAGATATGTGTTTGTGACGTCATGTTTTATGCGTTTTGGGCCTTTTGCTGACCAAACTTCAATCATCATTTTCTGGAAAAAGCAAAATTGTACATACAACAATACGGCAACTGCGCAATGATATCTCCACACAGACATTTTATGGAGCTCAAAGTTATCACATTTTTTTTGCTGTATGTCATGTGCTGTCAAGACATATTTCAGAGTTCCAACTTTCTATTCATTTGATGTATAACAATGACAGTTCTGAAATATTTGTTAAACTCATGTGAATGATCACAATACTATTTCATTCGTGTAACTGATTTCCTGTTGCAATCTCTCATAATACATTGTTTTGTCATCCATTTGACACTCTGGCATATAAATAGCATTTTACCACAGGCATAACACACTTGCCTGAGTCATTTTTACACTGGTCAGAGAAAATGTCAGAAAGTCCGCTGCATATTCAAAAACAATAACTTCATGCATGTATTTTGAGATTTGCTAAGTGTTGCACTGCTGTGTGCGATTATCTCTTGGTAAAGACATTTTTAACCCTGTAGGGGCCAGTGTACCAAATTTGCAACACCTGAGGACATAGCCTAGTGTTTTTTTGTTTGTTTGTTGTTTTTATGTTGTTTGTCTTTTTTCATCCAATTTTGAAAGAAATTTCCTTGAATTATTCTGATATATTTACATTTTATCTGATTAGTTTCAAATAGATTTGCCTGTTTCATAAGTTTTGCATAAGGTTTTCTAAAATCTTCAGGTCTGGATGTTACAGGGTTAAGTGCTACTATTAGAACTATGTGCCTCCTTATCCCCAATTTGTAACCTGTCGTGTCAGTGTTGGAGCCTTAGATTGCAGCATAAAACATTCTTTACCATCTCGAAATTGGATCTTTTTTTAATTTGATTTACCTGGTTTTTGGGTCTTCATTTGAGGAGGTTTCGCTGCTCATGGCATTTTCACCTCACGTTTCTTGTTTTTATTTTTCTTCTTCTTTTTGTGGTAGGGATTTTTTTTTTTTTTTTTTGTGCAGGCAAGTGGCCCTGTTAGGCCTGCTCTTCTCCATTACCAACTGCCAAGGTATATTTAAGGTGCGCATGTGCCCTCCGAGGTTTTCATCTTTATCCAAGAAGACTAGGTGCTCGACCCTACTTACTTTTTTTCACACAAAAAATTCCAACATGCCTGCACCAACCAGGGATCGAACCCGGTACGTTTGGCATGAAAGTCGAGCACCTTGCTTCTCTAGACCAACATATTCCCCTACTTTGATTTACCTCCCCTTACCCCAGGTTAAAATGTTCCGGGAAAAGCAAAAAAACTAATTGTGTATATGCAAATTCCCCTCTGTGTTAGAAAAACAAGCAACAAAGAAATTTTACAACAAATCACAAAAGAATCAGAAATGAAAGGGCAAAAAAAAAAAACAACTGCTTCCCATCATCAAAGACATTCATCAGGTTAAACAAGACTTTGAACAGTGGTTGAATAAACATTAAATAAAGCACACACTTGCCTTTATTGGTGGTATCATTCTGCTAAAAAAAGGATCTGTTGCTCTTGGTAGTCCCAGTCAGAAATAGCCTTACGATAAGTTACAAGGCAAAGGGACCCTTTTCATTGTAGAAGGGTCCACAACATACATATGAAGTATTGGTGTGAACAAAGAAATTCAGATAGTAATTGCATTATTTGCATTTTAAAAAGTTTGAATCAAAACTTAATTTTGACAGAAATAATAATACAATGGACCATCATGTTTAACGACACTGCTAATAACGAGAACTTTGCCTATAGCGAGAACATTTTAAATCCCCGTTTTTTTCTACTATATAAGCTATATATTAAAATACTTGAATAACGGCAATCGATAATCAGAACACTTGTTATAGCGAGAGAATTAATTCTGAGTGCATGCCACAAATTGTGGGAGCGGCCGCAGTACAGCGTGTAGCGAGTCAGACATATATTGTTCTTTGTCTGTTACTGCACGCCCATCCATCTAGTCACCTCTCACTCAGGCCGACAATGCTTTGTTTCCTTACTGACCACGTGTCATAACAGCACATTACACCTCGCAATCAATAAATTTACCTTTGCCGCCTGCCCACCCATCCAATTACGTCTTGCGTAGGCCTAGCAAGCGTTGTCTACTTGCTGACCATGTGCCGTGACAGCACTGTACACCACCACCCACGCAGTCAATAAATTTATGCCCGCCCACCCGTCCAATCATGTCTTGCGTAGGCCTAGCAAGCGTTGTCTACTTCCACCACCCACGCACACAATATATTTACGCCCGCCCACCCGACTAATCATCTCTTAAGATCTTGCTTATACCAAAGATGCTTTGTTTTCTTACTGACCGCACACTATGCCCACCACCCACACAACCAAAAAAATTACCGGTAGTGATTTACACGGATCAAAGACCGTGCACATCACAAGCAGTGACCAGAGAGTGCACGTGTCTGACGAAGCTACACGGTTGTAGCCTTCATGACCAGCCCCACAGTTTGCCCCAGTGAGTGATGAGTCATCACTTTGAGCTGGCTGCGGGTAGTGTGCTGTCACAGCAAGTGGTCAATGTGGAGAGGAAGCATACTTATTACTAGGCCTACGTAAGAAATGGCCAGGTGGAGCCACAACTCGCAAGGCAATTATTACTCGCACGGTCTTTGATCGTAATTGATCGCTGCGCGGCGTATGCTCTTTCTCTACACCGGGCTTCCTGACCACATGCCTACACTCGTCACAAATATGCGACCAATCTATTACTCGTCTGCCTCTAACTTTTGAACATGTCCCTCTCGTAATTTGGTCGAAACATGGCTATCGCCAGCACATAAAGACGAAACAAAACAAAACAAAAAAGTACCGAGATCAAGGCCGAGATCTGCCGTCAGTTTGATATAACAGTAAATTATGTTGACCTACGTTGACCGACAGAACATGCCAACAAGAGAGGTAATCATCATTTTTCATGGTTACCTCCCTTGTTAGCATGTCCTGCACGTGGGGGGGGGGGGGGGGGGGTATTTTAACCCCTTGCCTTGCCTTTTTGACGCTTTCCTGGAATAGCGAGACCTTTGGTATAACGATACATTTTTGGTGGAACATGACCTCTAGTTATAACCAAGTTCCACTGTAGTATAAATTATCTGAATATTCAAATAATTTGATGGGCCAACCTCTAGTGGATGGAAGGGAGTATTCTGTGTTTTTTTATGACCATTGCTTTTATAGAAGTTGTGGTATTTATATGGTATTAGCCTGTGCACACCACCATTCGTGTTTATGGAGTATATTTTGGTTATTTCACGGGAAGGTACTGTGGTGTTTTGACAGGAACACTGATGAGTGATGTGCGTTGGTTGTACCATTGATAAGTCTCACTTACTGCTCAGTCACCACGTAAAGTGATTTTGAATTATAATGACAGAATTACAGATACTTGTGATTTATTATCTGTGATGTTTTTTAATATGTTTTGAGCAGTTGATGCAGGTTGGGGGAGGGGGGGAGAGAGGAGGAGTATACCTGTATGTGTTATCTTGCAACCCACGTTTATCTATACTATATATATTTGTGGACTTGAGATTTTTCGTTGCAAAAGGTTTCTGAACCACTCAACACTCAGACTTCAAATTTTACATGGTACATCAGAATGGATGTAAGAGTGCACAGTTTTTAATAGAAGTCTCAAATCGATGTAGTTTTTTTAATTTAAAATTTATTGTTTCCCCAATTTTCACTGGGCTCATTGACACACTGTAGGTGGTGGTTGACTGTGTGTGAGTGGGCAGGTGGCTGATGAGTCCAATCTGCACAGAGAAGGACCTCTGACAGTGAGGCCAGGGAATGGTGGCTGCTGGGTGAGGGTCAGTGGCCTGGGATTAACTAGCCTGCTGCGCAATCGCTTTCCAGAGCAGCAGCCCTGTTGGTCTTGCACAGCACAGCACCTTTGCAGATGGAGGAGCACCAGTTGGCCCTGTCCTGGGCAGCACATACCCCCACCCTCCAGCAGCTCAGGCCCAGGTTGGGGGCCTTCAAGGAGAATTTATGAACAAAGTGGCTGGAGTAGCCATTGGCGATAGATGTACACACAAGTAGGCCTACATTGGCTTAGATCATACCTCCGTGCTGCAGCGGTTGAGTGTACTTGAATGCCAAGTTTCTGGTACCACCAGATGAGTACTCATGACTGGAATTTGTTGCTGGATTACAACAGAATTTTCCTTTTTGCAACATCACTCTTACAGAACACACCACTTTTAAGAACTTCTATCCTAAAACATTTCACTACAATGAACCCAGCTGGGGTCCACCTATCCATCCTTAAACCTACTTATTTCGCTAGGTACACCCCAGGGTCCACCTATCCTCTACCATTTATGAAACCCTACTAGTGTGTTCACAACAATTGCAGATGCCGGCTCTTCTTTGCCAAATATTTTATGAATTTGTTGGGAGAATTTTATTTTTGCTATTAATTGAGGGAAAATGTATAATTTTTATCTTCTGATCAACGAAATAATGGTGAGCAATATTTTATTGTGGTGCAGTTTGGCCACTTGTTTATTGCCTACCCCTGCAGGCTGAACAACAGTTTCAAAAAATGATAGAATTTACTTTTCTGGGTGTCAAGTAATCTGATCCAGTCACTTTTGCATGAAACTCTTGTGTTCATTGCAGTTTCAGGCAACCTTTTAAACATGTTGTCATGATGATGAAATACAATGAACTTTTTTTTGGCTCCCTTCAATAAGCCCAGTGCATGGGAGACTGTATTTGACATGCGTTCAGCATGAAGATTGATTAGATGGGGGTGGGATGGATAGGTAAGAAGAGATTTAGGGAGAGGGATAAAAATTGACTGATCAAAACAAGACTAAGGGGTGAACCAGACCCATGCTGGTGCAGGTGCCAGACTGGTGGCTCACCACCTAATTGTCATGCATCACACTTACACACTACTCACTGCCCATACCATGGCGGTGTGGGCAGTGAGTAGTGTTTTAGTGTGAGGCCTGATACTTAGGCGGGGAGCCACCAGTCTGGCACCTGCACCAGCATGGGTCTGGTTCACCCTTAAGAGATTAAAGATGAGTTGAAATCCAGTGTTTGTCCTTGTCCATGAAGTCGTGGGGTCTATACTTAAGTTAACCCCTTTGCTGCCAAGCCCAAATGCCCTTCCTTCCTTCTTTTCTTTAGACTACCAAAGTAAGAACTTATTGGATAGAAAGACAGCAGAAAATAATAAACTTAGGAATGTAAAACGTGGCGGAACAATTTTGGCCAATACATTGGCCTCGCAGCAATTTTAGCATGAAATGGTATGGCCATTATATTAGCCGTATGCCAGCCTCCTGCAACATGATGGCAGCAAGAGGGTTAAATTAAAGGCATTTAGATGGAATGACTTTCAAGTGAAACAGTTGGTGTTTTTTTTTTCCTTCTCCAACAAAGTTAGATCTTTTGCACTTGTACAGTTTCATGACACTTGACAGGGTATGTGATATGTCAACCATTTTAACAGCAGCAGATTGTACATTTCACACTATTAGTCTTGTGGGTCACAAGCAGTACATTGGTTTGGGTAGGATTTCGACCTGCCGGCATGAAAATCTATGTTGGTCGTAGGTCTCATAAACTCCACCTGTCATGACCTGCGTGGGAGGATTCAAAATGAAAGCTGAAACTTTCAATTTGTAAACAAAATTTTAAAGAAGAAAATTCCCCATTAAAAATGATCCTGTCATCCAAGACATGATACCAGTGTCATCTTTCAACATTAAGTTATTTGGAGGTAAATAACCACCCACATATCCTGGTAGACATTTCAAATCTGATTAAAACGCCCACAATTATTATTTCACTGCTGTTGATTAAACATGCTCGTAAATTAAAAAGAAGTATTGTCAGGGCATTTTTTTCCTTGACATTTCCTGGTCTTTATGTGTGTGTTTTATGTGCACCAGAAAGACAAACTTCTGTCGCGGAATGACCAGTGCTGATAAATCTCTCCAGTCCGAGTCAGCAAAACAGGATGTCTTAAAAATTCTTATGCAAATCTACAATGTTGATGGCATCGAAGAATGTATAAAACAATGAATAGCCTGCAACAGGACTGTAAATATATTCAACATATTGATCAAATATTACAAAAACCACAGAAAAACCGAGGGGGGGGGGTGTCTCACAGCAAGGCTTAAAGCTAGGTCAAAATATGGAAAGGAGAAAAACTGTACGTAGCAAAGCGTCACGTTCACGTAAGAAATAATACCGAAACGATACCCTCCCTTTTTCTTTGTGTTTTATTGTATCATTTCGGTATTATTTCTTGCGCAAGGCTTTGCTACAGAAAACCTTTTCTCTTTGCCATATTTTAACTCCATAATTATTGATGGCACTGGACAGAAACTGCCAAGACTACAAAGGTTAACTCTGCAGAAGGACAAAAATACTAATTAAATGCAGGAAGAGCAAGCTAAGACAGATATTTGGCTCACAGAGTATTTTTGTTTCGGTTTCAGTTTTGTCATATACATGTACAATGTATATATATTTATAAAGAGGTTAGTTCAAGACCAGGGTTAGTCACATTTGAGTCATATCAAGAAAAAGCAACAACAACAAAAATTGGACTTAACCTTCTTCTTGTATTGGTGTGGCCCACTGTCAACTTTCTCAGTGCTGGTTGACAATAGAAGGATGATATTACTATAAGGAGATAGCCCTTTTAATCTAGTTTCCACAGATATGCACGGGTCAATTTTTAGCAAAATGTGACTTAACTTCATTCTTGACCTAACTTCTTCATATATATATTTTTATATCTGACGTAAAATGAGGTCATCTATTTCCATAGAAATATGAAATTTTGAATTTGGCCAGTTTATGCTCTCGGCCACTGGTCGATTTTTTTTTTTTCAAACAAAACCATCCAATTTAATATAAAGTCAGCGATCTAGGGGAAAAAAGGGAAAGAAATCAGCACACACTTGGAATTTCCCATGTCATATAACACAAACTTTTGTAAATTAACTCCCCTGTTCTGTCCAGCTAGACTGTTTTTTTTTTATATTTCATACAAGTGACATTAATTAGCATTTTCAGCTGCATGAGGATCATTTTCACATCCTGCATCGGAGTTTTAGAAATATTGTCAGTGTGGGTGGACATTTGAACTGGATGTCATCAAATGGCAGTTCCTGGTTGAAAAATAGAATACATGCAGGTGATTTTTCTGAAATGCTGGTCAGGAATTGAGGCCAAGTTCTCCTAGTCTGGAAATGTGAAATGAAATATTGTCATGATCATTTCACAATCATCTAAGTCATTTTTTTATTTATTTTTTTGGGAGTTTTGAGATAAACTGCTCACTTTAATCAGACAGTCACGTTGCTTCATTCAACAGTTACGTTGTTTTGTTTTGTTGACTTATGAGATTTGTCCCCAGAGTACCACATATAATAGAAACTGGCCAATTTTGGCCAGGAGCCCAAGGGTATAGGCATGTAAGGGTTAGGTCACCAGTGTTCAGAGGGTTAAAGGAGTAAACTTGAATGTCGAATGTCGACACAGCACAAATAAGGTTTTCTTGGGATATTTGCTGTTTGTTTCAGTGTGAGATTGTACCTTGGGTCATAGATTTGATTACTAATCTTTTGCTGATAATGTCCAGAAGATTTTGAAAAAGTAAAAAACTCAATGTCTCAGAAATTGTGACCATGCCTGATTTTGTCTTGGGATTTTCAGTTGTATTAGAAAGGTTCCTTTTTTTTTTTTTTTGCGACTGGACTGACTTCTAGAATCAATACAACTTGTGGAAATGTATATATATTCTCTCTCTCTCTCTCTATCTATCTTTGACATTGTCTCTGAAGATTGTCCCCCTTAACTGTGGGGCCTTCATAGGCAATTAAAACGCAGATTATATTATACAGATGTATGTCCCTCATTTGTGTCTCTCATCTCCATTCCATCCCTTCTCTCCCACCCCCACCCCCCCCCCCCTCCGTCTTACACAAAACAGATTTGTCCAAATTAAATTTGTCTATGATGTGCTTTTATTTTTTTTATTTTTTTTTAAGATCTGATTCACAACTGTCACACAATGTCAGTTTTGCTCCCAAAATGATAATTTTTGTATTTCATGGAATGAAAAATATTTTGCATTTTTGAGTGTCTCTTGCAATGGATTATATAAGTTTATTTTTAGATTTGTTCATTCATGCAAATGAGAATTTATTGTGTCTTGGAAGGAGAGAAGGAATGGTGTGTTTTTTTTATTTTTTGTGTTTGTGTTGGAAGGAGAGATGGAATGTTGAATTATCTGTGTGTCGGAAGGAGAGAAAGAATGTTGCATTTTCTGTGTGTTGCAGAGTGAGGACGAATGCATTATCTATATATGTTAATATGAGGGGTCATGTATGTCACAGCTGCTCGGTCCAAGTTTAATGTACGTGTAATGTTTTTATATCATCGTTTTGAATACATATGGATGACCTTGGAAACCAACGCTTCAGTTTGATTCATTTTAACAACCCAAGGGAAATACATACAGTAACTCTTTCTGCTGTTCCCGTTCCTCATCATTGGTTATCTCCCATATAACATTTATTCTCTCCCCTTAACCATTCACCCCTTTGTCTCCTTTTCCTTTTTCTCTCTTTCTCTCTCTCTTTCTTTCTCTTCTGCTCTCTCTCTCTCTCTCTCTGTCTCTTTCTTTCTCCCTCGCTCTCTCCCTCTATTTCTGTCGCTCTCTCTCTCTCTCTCTCTCGCTGTCTCTTTCTTTCTCTCGTTGCTCTTTCACTTTCTTTCTCTCGCTCTCTCTCACTCTCTCTCTCCTTCCTTTCTCTCTTTCTCTCCCGCCATTTCCCTCTCTCTCTCCCTCCCTCCCTCCAGCCAAACTGCATCATCATGCCCTGTTCCCCAGGTCTCTAGAGAAATGTATAAAATCTAAATGAAGACTTCTATACACATTGTATGTATTTCATGATTTATCTAAAAAGTTCCATTTCCTGACTCCTATAGAAGTGCAGCCAACCAGTGGTACGATTGTACCGGTCATTCCTTTATTCTGTAAAGTTCAACAATGCGGGCAATTCACATCGTACGTGACTCCCTGCACGAAGGTCTACCAAGTACAATGTAGTCTGATTTTCGCTCTCACTCTCGCTCTTTCTCTCCCCCTCTCTTTCTGTCTCTTTCTCTCTCTCACCTTGTCTTTCATCTTCTCTCTGTCTGTTTGTGTGTTTCTATTTTTTCCCTACTTCTCTTTACGCGACTCTTCTTCTCTCTCTCTCTCTCTCTCACCTATCTGTGTCTTTCTCTTCTCTCATTCGCTACTTCCCTTTCTCCATGTCTTTCTTCTCTCTCTCTCTCTCTCTTTCCTCGATCTGTAATAGCCTTCTTACCTCTTCCTATTTTTTTCTCTCTTTCTCTTTCTGTCTTTCCTCTCCCCTCTCCATCTCTCTCTCCCCTTCTCTTTCTCCGTCTGTCACCTCTTCTCCAACCCGTTCTATTCCCCCCCTTTCCACCCTCTTACCCACACACAAAAGTACAACCCAGTATTCCACGAAAAGAGTTCACGCTGATTGCATCAGCAGCTCGAGTATTCATGAACAGAGGAAACAATGGCTCAAAAGAACTGCTAGAACTGTGCTGCTAGTCATAAGTAAGAAGTGAAAGGATATGGATGCTAAGTAAAGTGCCAAACTAAAGTGCCAGCATGCAATATTCACGAACTTATACAGATTCTGAAAACACGTAGTGGGCAAGGTCACTGGGTTACTGGGCTATTCGTTCTGCCCCATTAAACAGAAAGCATGTATATTTTTATGAAGGTTGAGCACTGATAATAGCAAATTGAAAGGCAGAGCTAGGCTGACCCAGTGAAAACAAACGGAATTAAATTTCAGTATGTGAAGGTGACTGCCAGAATTGATTCATTCACGCAGATCCCGGTTAACTTTTGCAACGGCCCAGTTGTCGGACAAGGACGCATTGAAAACTAAAATTTAGTTCACTAGGTAACAGCTCCTAGTTCACGAGTCAAACTGCCCTGGATTTCTACCAGAAGGCAGATAAAAAAAAACTTCTTAGGGAGCTCAAGACGAAACAAATGCGGGTTTAAATATTTTATACATGATGGTTCAAGAGAAATGTTCAGTGCCAATATTGATCGGTCAGTTTTAAACATATTTTAAAAAAGGCTGTTGTTACTTGTCCGTATGGACCACAAGCGTTTTGCGCTAGGAGCGCGTACGTACACGTACCTATCCCTATCCCCGTCCTTACCCTCAACCCTAAATCTTATCGAATCCCTTACCATGCCCCCCCCCCCTTACCCTTTCAACCAAAAAAACAGAAGGAAAACAAAAAGAAAATCTGAAAGAATCATTAATTAAGGCTGTTGTTAGGAGTATTTCGGGAGGAACTCTCTAGCTCTGGAGTCACAAAAGGCTTTAAAATACAAAACAAAACCAAAAAATGGGGGAAATACATACCTGTAACAACATTGTAAAAAAGTAGTATTTAATCATATTGTGTATAACAATTAGCAACAAATGTTGAAGAAAAAAAAGATA
>OZ007576.1:54901971-54966971 GCA_963931925.1 Onchidella celtica
CTAGGTAACAGCTCCTAGTTCACGAGTCAAACTGCCCTGGATTTCTACCAGAAGGCAGATAAAAAAAAACTTCTTAGGGAGCTCAAGACGAAACAAATGCGGGTTTAAATATTTTATACATGATGGTTCAAGAGAAATGTTCAGTGCCAATATTGATCGGTCAGTTTTAAACATATTTTAAAAAAGGCTGTTGTTACTTGTCCGTATGGACCACAAGCGTTTTGCGCTAGGAGCGCGTACGTACACGTACCTATCCCTATCCCCGTCCTTACCCTCAACCCTAAATCTTATCGAATCCCTTACCATGCCCCCCCCCCCTTACCCTTTCAACCAAAAAAACAGAAGGAAAACAAAAAGAAAATCTGAAAGAATCATTAATTAAGGCTGTTGTTAGGAGTATTTCGGGAGGAACTCTCTAGCTCTGGAGTCACAAAAGGCTTTAAAATACAAAACAAAACCAAAAAATGGGGGAAATACATACCTGTAACAACATTGTAAAAAAGTAGTATTTAATCATATTGTGTATAACAATTAGCAACAAATGTTGAAGAAAAAAAAGATAGAAATATCCATTGCATAACTGTCTTGTAACAGACATTTTTTGTTTCATTAGAGTGCAGCTGATTAGGTTAGAGATCCGTCTGGGGGTGGGGGTGGTATATATGACATTATGACATCATACGCCAACAGGTCATAAAATGAAGTACAAAACAATATTAATAATAATCAAGGGCTCGTGGGGAAAGGGGGTGGACGAGGCGGAAGGACATGACCATTGGGCCCTCCAGTTCTGTTGAGATTATGTTTGCTGCACAACGTTTCGATTCGTTGAAAGAGATCAGTTTTATTTACAGTATCGTATCATTGGTTTTAAATCTTTATTTGAGGAGTTTTCGCTGCTTTTTGGCATTTACACCTCACCTCACGTTTCTTGTTTTTATTCTTCTTGTTAATGTTTTTGTGTGTTTTTGTGGTAAGGATTTTTGTTTTTTTTTAATTTTGTCCGGGCAGGGGCTTTGTTCTGCCTGCTCTTCTGCAATTGCCAAGGTATGTTTAACGTGCACAACGTGCACACGGGCCCTCTCAGTTTTTCGTCTTTATCCGAGAAGACTAGGCGCTCGATGCTACCCACCATAGGATCAGCAGGAAAATATGAGAAAAATCCCAAAATTCCAACATGCCTGCACTGGCCCAGAATGGGACTCAGTACCTTCGGCATGAGAGGCGAGCACCTCGCCTCTAGACCAGTGTGTTCCGTATTTACGTTATCATCAACATTGTCCTTTACTTTAACAAAATCTCACACGAGATATTAAAAACAAAACGCATCAGCGAAAGAAAAAATATTTACTTACTTCATGTTGATAAAAAAAAGTCTCAGACTCAAAGTAATTAGTTCTTCGTCGGAGTAAAATTACCTCGCCATCATCACCATCATCATTAAATTTATCCTGATCTGCAACATCATCATCGCCTTGGTCATTTTGATTCCACCCTTGAGGAAAAAATATTTATTTACTCTTGACCCAAAAATGTTTCAGACCCAAAGTAATAATTTTAGTCCTTCGTCGGAGCAAAGTTACCTCGCCATCATCATCATTAATTTTATCCTGATCTTCAACATCATCATTGTTATGGTTATATTTATGCCACCCTGGAGAACTTTTGACATAATATTTTATCTCCAGTTGTTCCAACTTTCCACATATTTTTACCTCCAGTTGTTCCAACTTTCCACATATTTTTACCTCCAGTTGTTCTAAATTTCCACATAATCTTACCTCCAGTTGTTCTAAATTTCCACATAATCTTACCTCCAGTTGTTCTAAATTTCCACATATCTATCTCCAGTTGTTTCAATGCCTTGGATTTCCTGTTAGGTCAGGTTTTTTTGCTTTTATGTTGTGGAGTCAAAACTTCGAGTACTACACAACAACAGCACTGTACAAACATTAATTTTCATGTCTTTTAGCTACACCGTTTGAGAATATTTCACTCCAGGGCATACCAAAAATATATATATGTACAAGGCAACTGTGAAGATTAGAATTTTTCGTTCAACAGCACACAATAAGTTCTCGGATTGTTACAAAATTGAAACGCTTGACAAGAAAACAAAAGAGGACATGCATGTAATTTTAATGCATGAAATTCTGTCTAGCGATCCACATGTCGGACAAGTCCCATATTAAGTTCAGTGAAGTCAGAGCCGGTGAAATGTTTCCCAAAATGAGGACAATATGGCCACGAGTGCAGGAAAAAAAATTGAACCAGGAAGAGCCGCACTGGGCTTAGTCTGAAGAGGCGAACATTTCTGAACTTCCCTTTGTTTAACATTTACTGTCACTGAACAACTGAAAAATGCCCCCCCCCCCTCTCTCTCTCTCTCTCTCTCTCTCTCTGTCTCTCTCTCTCTCTTTCTCTCTCTCTTTCTCTCTCTCTCTCTCTCTCTCTTTCTCATCTCTCTCTTTCTCTCTCTCTCTCTCTCTCTCTCTCTCTCTCTCTCTCTCTCTCTCTTTCTCTCTCTCTCTCTCTCTCTTTCTCTCTCTCTTTCTCTCTTTTCTCTCTCTCTCTCTCTCTCTTTCTCTCTCTCTCTCTCTCTCTCTCTCTCTTTCTCTCTCTCTTTCTCTCTCTCTCTTTTCTCTCTCTCTCTCTCTCTCTCTTTCTCTCTCTCTTTCTCTCTCTCTCTCTTTCTCTCTCTCTCTCTCTCTCTCTCTCTCTCTCTCTCTCTCTGTCTCTCTCTCTCTCTCTCTCTCTCTCTCTCTCTCATTCTTCGTAAGGAGTGAGGTGCTAGCTTGACATATATCAAAGAGAAACAACTTCTCTCTGTCGGAAAAGAAGACCAGAAACTGTCTCTTCAATGCGTCCGACATCAAAGGACATCAGCCTGCCAGTGCAAGTAGGGCATTCAGTGATACAGCAATTAGGGACAAACCAGACCAAGGCTGGCGTGGGCACTAAAACTGGTGGCTCGTCGCCTAATCATTATGCATCATACCCAAACACCAGTCATTGCCTTTCATGTTTTAGTGAGATGCATAATAATTCGGGTGCGAGCCACTAGTTTGGAGTCTACGACAGCCTTGGTCTGGTTCACCCCTTAGTTGTCAATGCAACACCAATGGTAAAAAAGGTAACAGTTCAAAAGCCCTTTTTGTTTGTCATGAATCATGCTGATTTTAACTGCTGCAGAACTGAGTTGAGCTGGGGCCAGCCCGTATGTATACCAGATGTTAAAAATTGATTAGACATTTGTATTCAAACAGCGTACTCTTTTCTTTTCTGAGCTAAAGTGCAGATAGGGCATTAAAATTCAGAATAACGTAGTCTTTTCATGTCGATGTTCGTGCATAAAAATTTTCTTTTTTTTCAAGAGAATTTGTAGATTTATAGAAAGTGTCCTCATGTTTGAACAGAGCATGACTGGACGAATCAACGAAATTATAAAAACCCCAGAAAAACTGTAGGGTCGCAGCTAGTTTGCTTTGTATCGTTTGGGTTCTATTTCTCACGCAGGGTTTCGCTACATACAACTTTTTCTTTTTGCTCGATTTTAACACTGGACGAATCAAGTGTGCGGTACTTCAAAGCAATAAAAAGGTTAGGCCCAAGACTCGACAACTTCCTTGATCGATGCCTTGCAAGAATTTGAGGCAATTTTTGATGAGCAAAATGATAATTGCCGCAAAAAAAATTTTTAAACGATGTTACTTAACTGACTCACTTCCAGTAAGTTTTCTGAAGTTGTCTATGTCCGTCTTAATGTCCACCCTGAGAGTCAAGGATCAGTGATAAGCCGATGAGAAAACGTTGTGAGATCTGGGATAATGCCAAAATATTGGAAATTTAACAAGGAACAGTAGTGTTCATGCGTTATTTTGAACTGAGTGTTTCACGTACGAACCGCTGAGAACGGCTTACAGGGATGAATCAGTTCATATAATTCTAAAATTGTATTATTGTATCGTAACATGTCTTACGAATATCTACAATCTCATTCAGCGATTTAGCTATTGGAAAATTCAACCGCCTATAGATAATGTCACTAGGAAATTAGGTGATTTTCACGGAGAGGAATGATAAAACAAATATAGTATATTGATAAGCTGGCTCTATCATGAAACCGTGCAAGTGCAAAGAACCTAATTTTCCGAGAAGAAAAAAACTGTTCTTGACATGCATTCTTTAACTTTTATAATGATAATGAACATCATTTATATTGCGCCAATACAAAAACATTGTTTTACAGTAAATTTTGTTCTTTCCATCTGCAACTCTCTCTCTCTCTCTCTCTCTCTCTCTCTCTCTCTCTCTCTCTCTCTCTTTCTCTCATGCCCAACTATAGCATACAATCTCAGGCTCAACTTACATACACACATACACATTAACATAGCACCAGGGAGATGAATAAAGCAGAAGTTGAACAATTAAACAGCAAAAATAAAATGAATTGATAAATAATTGGATTGGGAATGAGACTTCAGAAGTGAAAATGTTTAATGCAAAAATATACATTTTAGTCCTGTAAATAAACATTAACCCTTTCAGAACTGACACGGAGTTGTTGTGAGTTCTTTATTATCCCCGATCGGTTTTAAACTTCGCATTTCTGCTTTAGTAACTTTGAAAGACAATTCAGTATCAGGATTTAGATTCCAATTTACTATCTGAACAACTTGAAATTACCAGATCTCGATACAAACCGGACCTCAGGAAAGCCAGCGCTCATGGCCTCGGTACTCAAAGGGTTAAGAATATCGTAAACCCCAAACAAGAAGAAAAAACAATAAAAAGAAAAAGACAAGAAAAAAAGAGAACTGTGCAACTACCAAGGGCAGAGAATCCTCCGAAAAGAAAACCCTCTGTAGCATCTGCGGGCTACCCCTTACCCTCCCCCGGTTTTGTTGTTGTGCTGGTGGCTGAGCGTGTGTTCACTTCTGTTTTCATTTTATTGTTGACAACCGCCAGAGTGTACTGTACTCCGTGACCTGACCTTCTTTTCTAGTGAGTAGTTTTTTTCTTCGCTCGCTTGTTGTCAGGTGTTTTGACTCGTTCAGTAAATATTAGTATGTTCCCGAATATTCGATAACGTTGTGGAAACGAATGTTTACGCCAGATTTGGCCTTGAGTGATGTAACCTGATGACGTATTGATGCGTGATTGGTTAGTTTGTGCGAGGGCAAAGGTAACGTTTATTTCGGGAACTTTCTGTAGGAATGTTTATATATATAGACCTGTGTGAGTGGTTGGTCGGTGAGTAAGTGAGTTTCCTTTTGTGTGGCGTAGATATTTAGTTTCGCTGGTGTCTTCCTAGTAATTTATTGTTCACTATACTGTTATTAAACTTTAGTATTATTTAATCTATCGTCGGATCTCGTGTTTATTTATTTTACAGCTGTAATAGTTTCGTTTTCTAAAGGGTTGTAGTTAGATCAACTAACTCCCCCCTACTATAACGTGCTAGAATAACCTCAGCTGTTACATATTGGGGGCTCGTCCGGGATCCGACCATATTCGAACGGACCAGATCAAAATTATTAGATTTATTTACATAGTTTACTGTAGGAATATCATCGACAAGCTATCTACAACATGTCGGAGGTTATTGGAAGGCTTAGCCAGGAAGCGGACGCCATGGAGCTCACTGGGCAGGAGAGACGGGACTACATCCGTGAAGGCCTGGAAAGAGAAAGACAGCTGGAGGCTCAACGACAGGAGAAGGAGGCTGAACGACAGGCTCGGGAGAAGGAGGCTGAACGACAGGCTCGGGAGAAGGAAGCTGAACGACAGGCTCGGGAGAAGGAGATGAACCACGAGTTGGAGATGGAGAAGATCCGCCAGTAACGTGGAGGCAACGGCTCAGCGCAGAAGACCGACGACCACGCCAGTTCCAAGAGACCCAAGCTACCTGCATTTCAGGACAAGAAGGACGATCTGGATAGCTGGTTGCTGCGGTTTGAGAGGTTTGCCGAGACAGCTGAATGGCCCAGATCCACCTGGACGACATCACTGTCTGCCCTGCTAACCGTGAGAGCTTTGGAGTGCTTCTGCAGACTACCGATCGACGAAGCCAAGGACTACGACAAGGTCAAGGAAGCTTTGCAGAAGAGGTACAACCTGTTAGAGGACGGATACAGACTCATGTTCAGACAAGGTAAGCCTGAAGATGGAGAAGATGTTGGAATGTTTTTGACCAGGATCAAGACCTATCTAGAGAGGTGGATAAAGCTGTCGAAGACGGAGGAGACCTACGAAGGAGTGAGAGATCTGTTCGCCAGAGAGCAATTCATGGATGCTTGCCCACCAGACCTTGCAACCCATGTGAGGGAGAGGAAACCAAAGACGCTACAGGACATCGCAGATTTAGCGGAGGCGTACCTGGTAGCGAGGAACCGGACGCTCAGCGGGAGCGCCAGGCTGCAGAGCCGGCCAGTGCGACAGAGGCCCAACGGAGACAGAAGCCCACAGGTCTGCCATAGGTGCCAGAGGCCGGGACACAAGGCGACTGAGTGTCGTGCAAAGTTAAACGACAAAGGTGAGTTGAAATGTTACCTTTGTGGAAAGCCAGGCCACGTTCGGAGGATGTGTCCAGCCCAGAAGGAAATGGGACGAGGCAAGCCGAACAAGGCGGCGGCGGCCGTAGTTCTAGCGGCGGACGAGTCGTCGAGACAGGATGCGACGACGGCTGACACCAGCATCAACGTTCAAGCGGTAATGAAGGACGGGAAGCTACAGTTAGCGGTGCCTGTTACGTGCGGAGGATGCAGTGACGGAAGGACCGTGGAGAAGCTGAAGTTACCAGTGTTGAAGGGCTTGATTGGAAATCGAGCGGTAGATGTCCTAAGAGATACCGGCTGTGAAGGTGTAGTGGTGCGGCGAGCACTGGTGGACGACGGACAGCTCACCGGTGGGAAGAAACTTATCGCGAGGATCGATAACTCCTTGCTAGCGGCGGAGGAAGCCGTTATCGACGTGAAGACGCCTTACCTGACGGGCAAAGTGACGGCGCTGTGTCTCCCGGAGACCATCTGCGACCTAGTAGTCGGGAACGTGGACGGAGCGAAGGATCCGTACGACCCTGATACTGAGGTGATGGTAGGAGCGGTGACCACGAGGGCCCAGGAGAAGAGGAAGGACCGGTCTACGTCGCTGAAGGTGCCGAGGGCAGAACGGCACGCGGGAGTGGATAGAGAGGAACTTATCCGACTCCAAGAAGAAGACGAAGTCATTAGGAAGTTAGAGCAGAAGAAGATCCCAACTAATAGAGGCAATAAATCTGTTCATTTTGAGAAACATGGAGGAGTACTGTACCGGATCTACAAGGACCTGAGACAGGCGACGGTTATAAGGCAAGTGGTACTACCCGAGAAACTGAGAGAGTATGTACTGAGTGTAGCCCACGACTCGATCGTCGGAGGACACCTCGGCGTGAAGAAAACCAAAGACAGAGTTATGAGCAATTTTTATTGGCCTGGAATTGAAGGTGACGTCGCGAGATACTGCCGCTCATGCGACATATGCCAGAGGACGGTGAACAAAGGAGCGACCCCAAAGGTGCACCTGCAGAGTATGCCAGTAGTGGACGTACCATTTAGGCGAGTGGCCGTGGACTTAGTAGGACCTATCGACCCCCCAAGTGAAGGTGGACATCGGTATATCCTGGTGTACATAGACTACGCTACTCGTTACCCCGAAGCCACACCCTTGAAGAAGATCGACGCAGAAACGGTAGCAGAAGCCTTAGTGAACATCTACAGCAGTTTGGGTGTGCCCGAAGAGATCTTGTCGGACCAAGGGACCCAGTTTATGTCAGATGTCATGAAGGAAACGAATAGACTACTGGGAATTCGACAGTCGACCACTACAGTCTACCACCCTATGTGCAACGGGTTGGTGGAGCGATTTAACGGCACACTGAAGAAGACCTTAAGGCGACTGTGCGCAGAGCAACCCAAGCAGTGGCACAGATACATCAACCCGCTGCTCTTCGCATATCGTGAAGTTCCTCAAGAGTCGACCAAGTTTGCCCCATTCGAGTTGCTGTATGGGAGAACTGTGAGAGGACCAATGCACATCTTACGACAACTATGGACCAAGGACGTAGAGGAGCCGGAAACGAAGACCAGTTACCAGTACGTCATGGAACTACGTGAGAGGCTGGAGGACACATGGAAGTTAGCGACGGAAGAACTCTCCAAGGCTCAAGGTAGACAGAAGACCTACTACGACCGGAAGGCGCGAGAGAGGAAGTTCCGCCCCGGAGATGAAGTGTTGGTGCTACTGCCGACGAACACTAACAAGCTCCTAGTCCAATGGAAGGGACCATATAAGGTAGTCTCAGTTGTCGGTGTCAACGACTATAGAGTCAAGATGGGTGCAAAAGAAAAGACCTTGCACGCCAACCTCCTCAAGAGATACATTCCAAGGACGTCAAAAGCAGCAGCAGTGGCAATGGAACCGAGACCTATTGTGACCGAGATGTGTGGGATGGACAACAGTAGGAGAGATACCACGCCTGAACATGTCAACGCCATAAAGGACGGCGGCGGTGATAGTGCTGAGACTGTACTGGCAGAGGATGACCTGATGGACAAGAGTCAACCCGTGGAGTCAGCTGGCATGACAGTCATCGAGGACTGCGACCTGGAAGGCGACAACGGTGGAATGACGGAGGACCTTGCCGACCTAGGAAGCTGGGACCAGAATGAAGGCTACAGAGATGTCCAGTATGGAACGCAACTGACATCGGAACAACGTCAAGAACTCTGCGATGTGGTGAAGAATTACCAGCATGTCTTCACCAATCTCCCTGGATGCTGCCAGTTGGGTGAACATCGCATCGACCTGACGACAGAAGTACCAGTTCGTCAACGACCATACCCGGTGCCCTACGCTATGCGCGACTCATTGAAGGAGGAGCTTAGCACCATGGAACGGCTGGGCATCATTCGAAGGAGCTCATCAGCTTATGCTTCACCTGTTGTTGTCGTCAAGAAGAAGGACGGATCCAACCGAGTCTGCATCGACTACAGGAGGTTGAACAAGATCACAGTATTTGACCCTCATCCGACAGCAGCGCCATCGGAAGTGTTTCAGAGTCTCTCGAGAGGAAAATTATTCTCTCGGATTGACCTGAGCAAGGGATACTGGCAAGTGAAAGTTCGAGAGCAAGACATTCCCAAGACGGCGTTCGTCACCATGGGCGAACACTATGAATTCACTCGGATGCCTTTTGGGATGATGAACTCAGGAGCCACGCTGAACAGGATCGTAAAGCCATTGATCCGTGGAATGAACAATGTGACAGCATATGTGGACGACCTGCTGATTCATACATGTGAGAGGATGAACGATTTTCTATTTTTAATATGTGCTTTCATGGTAACTCTAGTGCGTGAGTGAGGGACGGCCACTCATAGTAGTTATGGACACTTGGCCGAGTACCATTAATTGGATTATTTCCCTTGTAATACTAGCGCGGGACCCGTTATTCACATCACGAGGAAAAGCGCGCATTTTGATTGGTCAGTTGGAAATGTTGACCACCGGGCTTCCAACTCTTATATCATGGCTTTAAGTTTCTTACAACTCGCTCCTTCGTTGTTATCCACCGGCAGAAAGACGGGAACCCGAATTCATGTAACAGCTGAGGTTGTTCTAGCACGTTATAGTAGGGGGGAGTTAGTTGATCTAACTACAACCCTTTAGAAAACGAAACTATTACAGCTGTAAAATAAATAAACACGAGATCCGACGATAGATTAAATAATACTAAAGTTTAATAACTGTATAGTGAACAATAAATTACCAGGAAGACACCAGCGAAACTAAATATCTACGCCACACAAAAGGAAACTCACTTACTCACCCCCCCAACCACTCACACAGGTCTATATATATAAACATTCCTACAGAAAGTTCCCGAAATAAACGTTACCTTTGCCCTCGCACAAACTAACCAATCACGCATCAATACGTCATCAGGTTACATCACTCAAGGCCAAATCTGGCGTAAACACCCTTCTCCACAGTGTTATCGAATGTTCGGGAACATACTAATATTTACTGAACGAGTCAAAACACCTGACAACAAGCGGGCGAGGAAAAAACTACTCACTAGGAGAAGAAGGTCAGGTCACGGAGTACAGTACACTCTGGCGGTCGTCAACAAGAAATGAACACATGCTCACCAGTGTAACAAGAAACGGGGGAGGGCAAGGGATAGCTTGCAGATGCTACAGTGCCCTTATAGCATATTGTCTTTTTTTGTACTGTTCGATCCTACGTTAACCCTGATAGTGGTCTGGGACCACCGTTGCAGGTCTGGGACCTGTTGTTTTGTCCATATGATGTAACTTACTACAGCCAGAGTTGAGACTGTTGTGTACATCTTCAGGATGCCAGTAGTAACTTAGCCGGTTCACGCCACCTGTTAGTAGTTATAAAGAGGATGGACCATTGTTGTACTTCGGTTCACTGTGTGTAATTTGCAATTGTTCTACTCTAAGTGATGGTATCATAGCCCCTTAGAGCTTGATTATACCTTCAGTGGTCTTTTGTAAACCTTTGAATTGATGTATGTGTCACGTAAGGGACTACGTGACTTAGCAGGGGAGAATGTGAGAGGATGAACGATTTTCTATTTTTAATATGTGCTTTCATGGTAACTCTAGTGCGTGAGTGAGGGACGGCCACTCATAGTAATTATGGACACTTGGCCGAGTACCATTAATTGGATTATTTCCCTTGTAATACTAGCGCGGGACCCGTTATTCACATCACGAGGAAAAGCGCGCATTTTGATTGGTCACTGTGTGTAATTTGCAATTGTTCTACTCTAAGTGATGGTATCATAGCCCCTTAGAGCTTGATTATACCTTCAGTGGTCTTTTGTAAACCTTTGAATTGATGTATGTGTCACGTAAGGGACTACGTGACTTAGCAGGGGAGAATGTGAGAGGATGAACGACTTTCTATTTTTAATGTGCTTTCATGGTAACTCTAGTGCGTGAGTGAGGGACGGCCACTCATAGTAGTTATGGACACTTGGCCGAGTACCATTAATTGGATTATTTCCCTTGTAATACTAGCGCGGGACCCGTTATTCACATCACGAGGAAAAGCGCGCATTTTGATTGGTCAGTTGGAAATGTTGACCACCGGGCTTCCAACTCTTATATCATGGCTTTAAGTTTCTTACAACTCGCTCCTTCGTTGTTATCCACCGACAGAAAGACGGGAACCCGAATTCATTTTTGAGAGTAGACAATACCCTATCGGTACAAAATAGGTACTCATGATAACGTTTGTTATCAATGGAGATACGTCATATTAGTGGACTGAAGTATCCCGCACAAATTTGTCCAATGTTGTTAGTCCTGAAGCTTTGAGAATTTATATTAAAACTATTACCGGGTTTCTGGTATAAGTAGTCAGTTAGAATTTTAGCAGCAAGTTTCTACTTTATAATGGTACCAATTTTGTTGTACTTTGATGCACATATCCTATTGAAATAATTAATAAGAGGGTCTCGGATTTAAAGTAAACCACGAGTTAGACGCATGTTATCCCCGATAAATCCAACCTGGGTCAAATTTATTCAATTATTGCTGGAGGGGTCGTTAGAGTAATTTCTGCAGTTTACTGGGATACCTAATTGACTTTTGTGTGCACCCTTTTTAACCGTACTGTAAATTCGATTGTGTTAGGACCCTAACCGGTTATGTTGTTCGGCTGGACTCCATGTCCGAGCATTTCACTTGTCCAAAACGAGACTACGTAATAGCTCTCTCGGACGTCCGCGCGGGCTCATAAATAAGATGCGAGTTCGAGTGGTCAACACACTCCATCAAAGACGCAGAGACAAGAGCCGACAGCACAGTGAACCCAGACCAGCAACCCGGGCCCGTAGCAGCTCAGAGGCCTGCCGACGCTTGCCATCGCCACCCCGCCCCATAAGGCATGAAGCGGTAGCACAGGACCCGGAGAAACTTTGGCTTATGGCTGGTTGGGCTTTTTTTGTTTGGTAGTGATACCTTTGTTAGGCTTTTTGAATAAATAAGATTGCCAGCAGAACCCTGTGTTTGTTAATCCTGTGTATCCTAAAGGGAGTTACTATTGAACCCACGCAGTAACCACATTAGCCACTCGTAGTTCATCCAACATACAGAGACATTCGACGAGCATGTGAAGACTCTCAAGGACTTACTGCAGAGGATGGACCAAGCTGGATTAACTGCAAGACCATCGAAGTGTCTGATTGGAACGTCTGAAGTAGACTTTGTTGGACACTTAGTGGGAGAAGGTATGATTGGCCTGTTAGAAGAGAATGTATGTAAGGTACGAGACGCACCCAGACCCACCACTAAGAAGGAAGTGAAAGCATTCTTAGGATTAGTGGGATATTACCATGAATTTATTCCTAACTTTTCAGCGATTGCATCACCATTGTCTGATTTACTTAGAAAGGGTCAGCCCAATATAGTTCAGTGGGATGAAACGCAGGAGAAAGCGTACGCCTCTTTGAAGAATGTCATTATCTCCAAACCCGTGTTATGTTTGCCAGATTTTTCCAAAGAGTTTGTCTTAGCAACTGATGCATCAGATCGCGGATTAGGCGCGAGTCTTATGCAGGAACACGAGGGAAAGTTGTACCCTGTGGCATATGCTAGTCGTAAGCTATTGCCTCGTGAGACAAAATATTCGGTCTCAGAGCGCGAATGTTTAGCTATTGTTTGGGCTGTAAAAAAGTTTACGTTGTATTTGTATGGAAAGGAGTTTGTGCTCCAAACTGACCATCGGTCATTAGAGTTTTTGAACTCTGCCAAGTTTGACAGTCCAAAGTTATTACGATGGAGTTTATTTTTACAGTCTTATCGATTTAGGATTCACTACGTAAAAGGCAGAGAAAATGTCTGTGCCGATTTCCTGAGCAGGGTATTTTAAAGTAGTACACTATCAGTGAAATGCATTGTAACCCATACTTTTGCCTACTAGATGAATTTCTAGGACGCAGTATTGTACTGTAATTGGGGACATAGTTCATCTGTGACTGAATATTGAATTGATGGCTGATAGAGAGTCATGATGTGTTAGTCACATTTTGATTTTATGCTATGTCATATTAGTTACCAATGGAACTTGGTGTAATTTTTGGAAAAATGTAACCCAAATGGGGACTGCGAGCAAGCAGTGTTTGTGTTATATTGCAATGTTGTAACTTGTTTTGACCTAATATGATGAAGAAAGACCCTAATCAGTGGTCGGTATGTATTGGTATTTTTGCCATTGTACGTATGAGTTATACATTTTGGAGATAACCATGTTATGTACAACAAGTTATATGCTATGATTCGTGCACGAAGCATTTATGTAAACGATGGGCCATCGTTTCACCTTATATGATTTGTAATAATATCATTGACCATTGTTTCACCACAGTGGTGGCGTTGTGTTATTTTGACTAGTAGGCCTACTGTTTACTATTGGGAAGCAATGACGGTATTGTACTAGTTATGGTATTAGTGATGCAAAGTACACTGCATTGTATTGTATTTGTGATGACATTCGGGAAGACACTGAAATTGTTATTAATTGTAATAGAATTAGCAACCACCTTTGTGAGATTGGGAGTGCTATAAGATTATTTCACGATAGTGCAGACGCTGTATAAGGTTTTTGGAGTTGAAAGATATTCAACTTAAATTGGGGAGTTGTGTAGCATCTGCGGGCTACCCCTTACCCTCCCCCGGTTTTGTTGTTGTGCTGGTGGCTGAGCATGTGTCCACTACTTTTTTCATTTTATTGTTGACAACCGCCAGAGTGTACTGTACTCCGTGACCTGACCTTCTTTTCTAGTGAGTAGTTTTTTTCCTCGCTCGCTTGTTGTCAGGTGTTTTGACTCGTTCAGTAAATATTAGTATGTTCCCGAATATTCGATAACGTTGTGGATACGAATGTTTACGCCAGATTTGGCCTTGAGTGATGTAACCTGATGACGTATTGATGCGTGATTGGTTAGTTTGTGCGAGGGCAAAGGTAACGTTTATTTCGGGAACTTTCTGTAGGAATGTTTATATATATAGACCTGTGTGAGTGGTTGGTCGGTGAGTAAGTGAGTTTCCTTTTGTGTGGCGTAGATATTTAGTTTCGCTGGTGTCTTCCTAGTAATTTATTGTTCACTATACTGTTATTAAACTTTAGTATTATTTAATCTATCGTCGGATCTCGTGTTTATTTATTTTACAGCTGTAATAGTTTCGTTTTCTAAAGGGTTGTAGTTAGATCAACTAACTCCCCCCTACTATAACGTGCTAGAATAACCTCAGCTGTTACATATTGGGGGCTCGTCCGGGATCCGACCATATTCGAACGGACCAGATCAAAATTATTAGATTTATTTACATAGTTTACTGTAGGAATATCATCGACAAGCTATCTACAACATGTCGGAGGTTATTGGAAGGCTTAGCCAGGAAGCGGACGCCATGGAGCTCACTGGGCAGGAGAGACGGGACTACATCCGTGAAGGCCTGGAAAGAGAAAGACAGCTGGAGGCTCAACGACAGGAGAAGGAGGCTGAACGACAGGCTCGGGAGAAGGAGGCTGAACGACAGGCTCGGGAGAAGGAAGCTGAACGACAGGCTCGGGAGAAGGAGATGAACCACGAGTTGGAGATGGAGAAGATCCGCCAGCAACGTGGAGGCAACGGCTCAGCGCAGAAGACCGACGACCACGCCAGTTCCAAGAGACCCAAGCTACCTGCATTTCAGGACAAGAAGGACGATCTGGATAGCTGGTTGCTGCGGTTTGAGAGGTTTGCCGAGACAGCTGAATGGCCCAGATCCACCTGGACGACATCACTGTCTGCCCTGCTAACCGTGAGAGCTTTGGAGTGCTTCTGCAGACTACCGATCGACGAAGCCAAGGACTACGACAAGGTCAAGGAAGCTTTGCAGAAGAGGTACAACCTGTTAGAGGACGGATACAGACTCATGTTCAGACAAGGTAAGCCTGAAGATGGAGAAGATGTTGGAATGTTTTTGACCAGGATCAAGACCTATCTAGAGAGGTGGATAAAGCTGTCGAAGACGGAGGAGACCTACGAAGGAGTGAGAGATCTGTTCGCCAGAGAGCAATTCATGGATGCTTGCCCACCAGACCTTGCAACCCATGTGAGGGAGAGGAAACCAAAGACGCTACAGGACATCGCAGATTTAGCGGAGGCGTACCTGGTAGCGAGGAACCGGACGCTCAGCGGGAGCGCCAGGCTGCAGAGCCGGCCAGTGCGACAGAGGCCCAACGGAGACAGAAGCCCACAGGTCTGCCATAGGTGCCAGAGGCCGGGACACAAGGCGACTGAGTGTCGTGCAAAGTTAAACGACAAAGGTGAGTTGAAATGTTACCTTTGTGGAAAGCCAGGCCACGTTCGGAGGATGTGTCCAGCCCAGAAGGAAATGGGACGAGGCAAGCCGAACAAGGCGGCGGCGGCCGTAGTTCTAGCGGCGGACGAGTCGTCGAGACAGGATGCGACGACGGCTGACACCAGCATCAACGTTCAAGCGGTAATGAAGGACGGGAAGCTACAGTTAGCGGTGCCTGTTACGTGCGGAGGATGCAGTGACGGAAGGACCGTGGAGAAGCTGAAGTTACCAGTGTTGAAGGGCTTGATTGGAAATCGAGCGGTAGATGTCCTAAGAGATACCGGCTGTGAAGGTGTAGTGGTGCGGCGAGCACTGGTGGACGACGGACAGCTCACCGGTGGGAAGAAACTTATCGCGAGGATCGATAACTCCTTGCTAGCGGCGGAGGAAGCCGTTATCGACGTGAAGACGCCTTACCTGACGGGCAAAGTGACGGCGCTGTGTCTCCCGGAGACCATCTGCGACCTAGTAGTCGGGAACGTGGACGGAGCGAAGGATCCGTACGACCCTGATACTGAGGTGATGGTAGGAGCGGTGACCACGAGGGCCCAGGAGAAGAGGAAGGACCGGTCTACGTCGCTGAAGGTGCCGAGGGCAGAACGGCACGCGGGAGTGGATAGAGAGGAACTTATCCGACTCCAAGAAGAAGACGAAGTCATTAGGAAGTTAGAGCAGAAGAAGATCCCAACTAATAGAGGCAATAAATCTGTTCATTTTGAGAAACATGGAGGAGTACTGTACCGGATCTACAAGGACCTGAGACAGGCGACGGTTATAAGGCAAGTGGTACTACCCGAGAAACTGAGAGAGTATGTACTGAGTGTAGCCCACGACTCGATCGTCGGAGGACACCTCGGCGTGAAGAAAACCAAAGACAGAGTTATGAGCAATTTTTATTGGCCTGGAATTGAAGGTGACGTCGCGAGATACTGCCGCTCATGCGACATATGCCAGAGGACGGTGAACAAAGGAGCGACCCCAAAGGTGCACCTGCAGAGTATGCCAGTAGTGGACGTACCATTTAGGCGAGTGGCCGTGGACTTAGTAGGACCTATCGACCCCCCAAGTGAAGGTGGACATCGGTATATCCTGGTGTACATAGACTACGCTACTCGTTACCCCGAAGCCACACCCTTGAAGAAGATCGACGCAGAAACGGTAGCAGAAGCCTTAGTGAACATCTACAGCAGTTTGGGTGTGCCCGAAGAGATCTTGTCGGACCAAGGGACCCAGTTTATGTCAGATGTCATGAAGGAAACGAATAGACTACTGGGAATTCGACAGTCGACCACTACAGTCTACCACCCTATGTGCAACGGGTTGGTGGAGCGATTTAACGGCACACTGAAGAAGACCTTAAGGCGACTGTGCGCAGAGCAACCCAAGCAGTGGCACAGATACATCAACCCGCTGCTCTTCGCATATCGTGAAGTTCCTCAAGAGTCGACCAAGTTTGCCCCATTCGAGTTGCTGTATGGGAGAACTGTGAGAGGACCAATGCACATCTTACGACAACTATGGACCAAGGACGTAGAGGAGCCGGAAACGAAGACCAGTTACCAGTACGTCATGGAACTACGTGAGAGGCTGGAGGACACATGGAAGTTAGCGACGGAAGAACTCTCCAAGGCTCAAGGTAGACAGAAGACCTACTACGACCGGAAGGCGCGAGAGAGGAAGTTCCGCCCCGGAGATGAAGTGTTGGTGCTACTGCCGACGAACACTAACAAGCTCCTAGTCAAATGGAAGGGACCATATAAGGTAGTCTCAGTTGTCGGTGTCAACGACTATAGAGTCAAGATGGGTGCAAAAGAAAAGACCTTGCACGCCAACCTCCTCAAGAGATACATTCCAAGGACGTCAAAAGCAGCAGCAGTGGCAATGGAACCGAGACCTATTGTGACCGAGATGTGTGGGATGGACAACAGTAGGAGAGATACCACGCCTGAACATGTCAACGCCATAAAGGACGGCGGCGGTGATAGTGCTGAGACTGTACTGGCAGAGGATGACCTGATGGACAAGAGTCAACCCGTGGAGTCAGCTGGCATGACAGTCATCGAGGACTGCGACCTGGAAGGCGACAACGGTGGAATGACGGAGGACCTTGCCGACCTAGGAAGCTGGGACCAGAATGAAGGCTACAGAGATGTCCAGTATGGAACGCAACTGACATCGGAACAACGTCAAGAACTCTGCGATGTGGTGAAGAATTACCAGCATGTCTTCACCAATCTCCCTGGATGCTGCCAGTTGGGTGAACATCGCATCGACCTGACGACAGAAGTACCAGTTCGTCAACGACCATACCCGGTGCCCTACGCTATGCGCGACTCATTGAAGGAGGAGCTTAGCACCATGGAACGGCTGGGCATCATTCGAAGGAGCTCATCAGCTTATGCTTCACCTGTTGTTGTCGTCAAGAAGAAGGACGGATCCAACCGAGTCTGCATCGACCACAGGAGGTTGAACAAGATCACAGTATTTGACCCTCATCCGACAGCAGCGCCATCGGAAGTGTTTCAGAGTCTCTCGAGAGGAAAATTATTCTCTCGGATTGACCTGAGCAAGGGATACTGGCAAGTGAAAGTTCGAGAGCAAGACATTCCCAAGACGGCGTTCGTCACCATGGGCGAACACTATGAATTCACTCGGATGCCTTTTGGGATGATGAACTCAGGAGCCACGCTGAACAGGATCGTAAAGCCATTGATCCGTGGAATGAACAATGTGACAGCATATGTGGACGACCTGCTGATTCATACATGTGAGAGGATGAACGATTTTCTATTTTTAATATGTGCTTTCATGGTAACTCTAGTGCGTGAGTGAGGGACGGCCACTCATAGTAGTTATGGACACTTGGCCGAGTACCATTAATTGGATTATTTCCCTTGTAATACTAGCGCGGGACCCGTTATTCACATCACGAGGAAAAGCGCGCATTTTGATTGGTCAGTTGGAAATGTTGACCACCGGGCTTCCAACTCTTATATCATGGCTTTAAGTTTCTTACAACTCGCTCCTTCGTTGTTATCCACCGGCAGAAAGACGGGAACCCGAATTCATGTAACAGCTGAGGTTGTTCTAGCACGTTATAGTAGGGGGGAGTTAGTTGATCTAACTACAACCCTTTAGAAAACGAAACTATTACAGCTGTAAAATAAATAAACACGAGATCCGACGATAGATTAAATAATACTAAAGTTTAATAACTGTATAGTGAACAATAAATTACCAGGAAGACACCAGCGAAACTAAATATCTACGCCACACAAAAGGAAACTCACTTACTCACCCCCCCAACCACTCACACAGGTCTATATATATAAACATTCCTACAGAAAGTTCCCGAAATAAACGTTACCTTTGCCCTCGCACAAACTAACCAATCACGCATCAATACGTCATCAGGTTACATCACTCAAGGCCAAATCTGGCGTAAACACCCTTCTCCACAGTGTTATCGAATGTTCGGGAACATACTAATATTTACTGAACGAGTCAAAACACCTGACAACAAGCGGGCGAGGAAAAAACTACTCACTAGGAGAAGAAGGTCAGGTCACGGAGTACAGTACACTCTGGCGGTCGTCAACAAGAAATGAACACATGCTCACCAGTGTAACAAGAAACGGGGGAGGGCAAGGGATAGCTTGCAGATGCTACAGTGCCCTTATAGCATATTGTCTTTTTTTGTACTGTTCGATCCTACGTTAACCCTGATAGTGGTCTGGGACCACCGTTGCAGGTCTGGGACCTGTTGTTTTGTCCATATGATGTAACTTACTACAGCCAGAGTTGAGACTGTTGTGTACATCTTCAGGATGCCAGTAGTAACTTAGCCGGTTCACGCCACCTGTTAGTAGTTATAAAGAGGATGGACCATTGTTGTACTTCGGTTCACTGTGTGTGTCAAGAGCGGATTTTAATTCATAAGAGTAAATTTTTGCGAGAGCAGTAAGTAATTTTTAGAAACGTAATTATTGTACGAGCCAGCATAACTTGGCCTTGAGCTGGTCTCGTAAACGTGTTTTGAACAGTTTTTTCCCTGATAGATAGACAGAAGGTGGGGAAGGATAGAGGGACAGCGTAGGTGTCCGGGAGTCTTTGGTTCGACCAACCCAACTTATTGAACAACAGGCAACATGTATTACTTTTGGGGGCTCCGTCGAGCGTTTCCGACTCGCGGAGGTCTACGTCGCCACGCCATTTATTACCGGTGTCGTAACGGCGTGTGTTTTACCGAATCCGGTTGCCGATTTAATAATTGGTAACTTACCACAGGTGAACGATACACCTGACGGCGACTTGAACATCTGGACAGAAGAAGTTGCGTGTGTAATCACCCGACAACAGTCAAAGCGTCCACCGGATAGTAATTTAGCGACCCCCGTTTTTGATTTCAATGTCACGCCTTCCATTTTTTACAGAGAACAACAAAACGACTCTTCACTTCAACCGCTGTTTGCGAGGGTTCAACCTCAGAATGGAAATGCCTCTCCATTCCTTATTAAGAATAAATTACTTTATAGAAATTTCAGAAATAAACGCGACGCCGTCGAACAGCTGGTAGTTCCTAAGTCGTTCCGTCGTGATATTTTGCGTCTCGCGCACGACACTTCCTTTTCAGGCCACCAAGGTTCAGCCAGAACCAAGTCACGAATATTGGCACATTTTTTTTGGCCTGGAGTATACGCGGACGTCAACCGTTTTGTGGCGCGCTGCGATGTGTGTCAAAAACGTACACCCAAAGGTAAGGCATCGCGCGCGCCCCTACAGGAAATGCCTCCAGTCTCAATCCCATTTCAGCGGGTCGCGATTGACTTGGTGGGCCCTCTTACTAAATCAGATAGGGGCCACCGTTTTATTCTTTCGGTCATCGACTACGCGACGCGCTGGCCTGAGGCTATTCCCTTGAAAGACATTACGGCTGACCATATCGCTGAAGCGCTTATGACTATTTTCTCGCGAGTCGGATTTCCCGGCGAGATTCTTTCCGACAGAGGTCCACAATTCACCTCTGAACTATACAAAAAGGTGCTGGAGTTAGCGGGCATTAGGCAGAAATTAACGTCCCCCTATCATCCGCAATCAAACGGTTGTTGCGAGCGGTGGAACGCGAGCATGAAGGCAATGTTAGCCCGCGTATCTGCCGATAGACCAGGAGACTGGGACCGTCAGCTCCCCGCTATTCTTTTCGCCTATAGGGAACTCCCGCACGCGTCCACGGGTTTCTCCCCATTTGAACTATTATACGGACGTAAACCACGTGGCCCGATGGCCATTCTTAGTCAATTGTTCACCGGTTCGGAAACCGATGATTATGATACGCGCTCCGCGTATCAATATGTTGTCGATCTCCGACAACGAATTATTAATGCATGCAAAACCGCTCTGCAATTTGCATGCGCTAGAGCGAGTTCTTCAAAATTTTATCGCGATCAGGGCGCCCAAATGCGCGCCTTAACCGTCGGAGATCTGACACTTGTACTTTTGCCTCAAACGCAAAATAAACTCCTTCTAACGTGGAAGGGACCATATAGAGTCCAAAAGAGACTCTCCAGAGTCAATTACTTGATAGACATCCGCGGGCAGCAAAAAGTATTCCATATTAATATGCTCAAAAAGTACCTGCCTAGCGATGATCGTCGTCGAGGCGACTCCGTTCATGTCATCGCAAGGGCCAACGCGGCTTTAGTTACTGTCGACGACGAGGACCCGTTAAGTATCGACAGATCCTTGCCCATATTACAAGCCTCCGAGAGCATCAGTGATATTAATATCAGTGATGAGCTTACGCCGTCTCAAAAACAGGACCTTACGGACCTGCTCCAAGAATTTGCGACAGTGTTCACTGACCTGCCCGGTTGTACGTTTTTAGTCCAACATGTAATCCGTCTCCAGACAGACGTGCCTGTTTTTGTAAAACCGTACCCGTACCCGCTGCACGCTCACGAAACAATAATCACCGAGGTACGTGCAATGTTACAATTAGGCGTAATAGAGCGGTCTACAAGCCCTTATTGCTCGCCCATTGTGTTAGTCAAGAAGAAAGACGATACCGTGCGCTTCTGCATTGACTATAGAAAGCTCAATGCTATTACCATCTATGATGCGGAACCCATTCCCAATCAGGAGGACCTTTTCGCGCGGTTATCTAACGCCACTATCTTCTCTAAAATAGACTTATCCAAAGGATATTGGCAGATCCCTCTCGAAGAGGATAGTAAACAGTATACAGCCTTTCAAACCCCTTTGGGTTTAATGCAATGGAAATATATGCCTTTTGGACTGGTTACTGCACCAGCAACTTTCGCGCGCATGATGAACATCTTATTAAATGAACTGCGCTGCGTGTTATCCTACTTCGATGATATATGTATTTTTCAGACCGATTGGGCTGGCCACTTGATGGCCCTTCGTGAAGTCTTTGCCACTCTTCGCCGAGCTGGCCTTACCGCGAGGCCCAGTAAGGTCTTCTTGGGCTATTCCCACATAAACTTCTTGGGTCATACCATAACCCGCGGGGTTCAGACTCCAGACAATCGCAAAATATCCACTATTTTGAAACTTCAACCCCCTAAAACTAAAAAACAAGTCCGTAGCTTGTTGGGACTTTTGAATTACTACAGGAAGTTCATACCAAACTTTTCTTCCCTTTCAGCCCCGTTATCTGATCTAACGAGGAAGAATTTTCCAAATAAAGTCGTCTGGACGCCTCAGTGCGCTGATGCCCTTCAGACTATTCAGAATTTATTTTCTACTTTCCCCCTGCTTGTTTTACCAGATATTCGCCAGACCTTCGTCGTCCGTACAGATGCGTCGGATAAAGGTATCGGCGCCGTGTTGCTCCAAGAGCATGAAGGTTCCTTACGTCCGTGCTTTTACGCAAGCCGGAAGCTACTTGATAGAGAGACTCGATATGCGATTATCGAACGTGAGTGTCTCGCGATTGTTTACGCGGTCGATGCATTTTCTCGATACTTATTAATGTCCGAATTTATAATTGAAACGGATCATCGTCCATTACTATTCCTCAAGTCGAACAGAGCGAGAAATGCGCGACTTACCCGATGGAGCCTTGCGCTCCAGGAATACAAATTTACCATTAGAGCTATACCTGGGAATGATAATCTACAAGCCGATGTGTTGTCCCGGTTAATTTAGTATCATTATATAGTCTGTAAACATTGAGGTTGAGCATTTTTCACCTTATTCGGAGACCGTGGATGGTTTCACATTATTTGTCCTACAAGTTATGGGCATACTTTCTCAAAATTTATGTGATTCCTTTATCCACTAGCGTCCATTCTGACCAAGACCTGAGTTCCAGACAACCTTGACGCCTTTGTCTGCGGGTCAATGAGATGAGGAAATGGCAAACCAAGGGACCAGACCTACTGCTGCCAGGATACCATTATGTTAGATTAACCATTGTTTGTACATGTTATATATGTCATAATTACGCTCAGTGAAGCTATGAGCTAGATGCTCAATATTTTAAGTCTTTACAGTATGTCTTTGTGAAATAGGTTATCACTTTAATTGTAACGATATTGTTACATTACATATATTACACTATACACAATTACCACATATATTATAGAACGTCGCATATGTCCTTCAGAATGCACGTTCTCAACAATTTTTTTCATGACTTTCAGTTAACGCTATAGTTTTTCCATATGGCTTCCAAATGTATTCTGACTTAATGACTTTAGTACACATTGTGTCGTTCAAACCCTAAGTTTTCACTGGGGTGGGGGATGTGTCAAGAGCGGATTTTAATTCATAAGAGTAAATTTTTGCGAGAGCAGTAAGTAATTTTTAGAAACGTAATTATTGTACGAGCCAGCATAACTTGGCCTTGAGCTGGTCTCGTAAACGTGTTTTGAACAGTTTTTTCCCTGATAGATAGACAGAAGGTGGGGAAGGATAGAGGGACAGCGTAGGTGTGCATGACTGAGCACTTGTTGTATCTCGTGTTTTGAACTAGGGGTAGTAAAGAGGGAAGGGGTGAGTAGGAATTAAATGTTATTGAGACGTCTGTTGACGTACAGAAAAACCGTGATCCAGAGTAAAAGCTCGGGGTTTTGAACATGTTAAGAATTTATTGCTATAAAATTTATATTATATTGTATTGAAGTAATTCGACCTTTGATGTCGACCCAAGGTCGTTGCGTAGGGCTGTTACTTAAAATAACTCAGTTCGGCAGCTGAGCTAGAAGTGGTTGCACCAATCACAATCCAGGAATTAGACGGTAAGCTGCAGATGCAGTCCAGTATTTAAGGCCATACAGAACTTAGTTCTGGGCCACATGTAGAAAATCCATTTACGAGGTGGACGGCGATAGTCCTCAGCCAGATGAGGGACATGGAGACGCAGTTGAGCAGTCCATTGTGAGGGGCCTGATTTAAAGCTCCAGAGCCTAAGCTACTTGGTTTGATATAAACCCACAGCGTTTACATCCAGCGCTCTCACTCCCAGTGAGGGCCGCATGGTGAGAATCTATACTAATTTGTAATGATGAAAGTGAACCGTTCTACTTACTTTTGAAGACAGTTTCAGAGCTACCGCCAGACAACGCATGGTTGTACAAGCATTCTCCATGGCGTGTCTAGAGGAAATGTCCACATCATAACATGTCTCATTGAATTAATAGAATTTAAACTGTTATATCCGTCGCCACGTGCGCGGATTCTATTTGCCATATAACTCATATGACCTGCAAGTAGTTAGATTGAATTCGTTAGTCTTTATAAAAGCTGTAGTTCCATTAGTTAGATTCAGTTGCCTTTGAATTGATATATATATTTATAATTATATTTGTTACATTAATTCCTGTAATTAAACTGCTCTACAGTTCTGCTAAAATTGAAAGCAATTGATTTATTTAGTTTCTAGAGTGCAAGTATTTATTTTTGTGTGTTCGTCGATTGTGGGAGCGGACCTCGAAAGAGTGTCAGTCGAAATATCCCCATGTAACCCACATCGCGACAGTGTGTAATTTGCAATTGTTCTACTCTAAGTGATGGTATCATAGCCCCTTAGAGCTTGATTATACCTTCAGTGGTCTTTTGTAAACCTTTGAATTGATGTATGTGTCACGTAAGGGACTACGTGACTTAGCAGGGGAGAATGTGAGAGGATGAACGATTTTCTATTTTTAATATGTGCTTTCATGGTAACTCTAGTGCGTGAGTGAGGGACGGCCACTCATAGTAATTATGGACACTTGGCCGAGTACCATTAATTGGATTATTTCCCTTGTAATACTAGCGCGGGACCCGTTATTCACATCACGAGGAAAAGCGCGCATTTTGATTGGTCACTGTGTGTAATTTGCAATTGTTCTACTCTAAGTGATGGTATCATAGCCCCTTAGAGCTTGATTATACCTTCAGTGGTCTTTTGTAAACCTTTGAATTGATGTATGTGTCACGTAAGGGACTACGTGACTTAGCAGGGGAGAATGTGAGAGGATGAACGACTTTCTATTTTTAATGTGCTTTCATGGTAACTCTAGTGCGTGAGTGAGGGACGGCCACTCATAGTAGTTATGGACACTTGGCCGAGTACCATTAATTGGATTATTTCCCTTGTAATACTAGCGCGGGACCCGTTATTCACATCACGAGGAAAAGCGCGCATTTTGATTGGTCAGTTGGAAATGTTGACCACCGGGCTTCCAACTCTTATATCATGGCTTTAAGTTTCTTACAACTCGCTCCTTCGTTGTTATCCACCGACAGAAAGACGGGAACCCGAATTCATTTTTGAGAGTAGACAATACCCTATCGGTACAAAATAGGTACTCATGATAACGTTTGTTATCAATGGAGATACGTCATATTAGTGGACTGAAGTATCCCGCACAAATTTGTCCAATGTTGTTAGTCCTGAAGCTTTGAGAATTTATATTAAAACTATTACCGGGTTTCTGGTATAAGTAGTCAGTTAGAATTTTAGCAGCAAGTTTCTACTTTATAATGGTACCAATTTTGTTGTACTTTGATGCACATATCCTATTGAAATAATTAATAAGAGGGTCTCGGATTTAAAGTAAACCACGAGTTAGACGCATGTTATCCCCGATAAATCCAACCTGGGTCAAATTTATTCAATTATTGCTGGAGGGGTCGTTAGAGTAATTTCTGCAGTTTACTGGGATACCTAATTGACTTTTGTGTGCACCCTTTTTAACCGTACTGTAAATTCGATTGTGTTAGGACCCTAACCGGTTATGTTGTTCGGCTGGACTCCATGTCCGAGCATTTCACTTGTCCAAAACGAGACTACGTAATAGCTCTCTCGGACGTCCGCGCGGGCTCATAAATAAGATGCGAGTTCGAGTGGTCAACACACTCCATCAAAGACGCAGAGACAAGAGCCGACAGCACAGTGAACCCAGACCAGCAACCCGGGCCCGTAGCAGCTCAGAGGCCTGCCGACGCTTGCCATCGCCACCCCGCCCCATAAGGCATGAAGCGGTAGCACAGGACCCGGAGAAACTTTGGCTTATGGCTGGTTGGGCTTTTTTTGTTTGGTAGTGATACCTTTGTTAGGCTTTTTGAATAAATAAGATTGCCAGCAGAACCCTGTGTTTGTTAATCCTGTGTATCCTAAAGGGAGTTACTATTGAACCCACGCAGTAACCACATTAGCCACTCGTAGTTCATCCAACATACAGAGACATTCGACGAGCATGTGAAGACTCTCAAGGACTTACTGCAGAGGATGGACCAAGCTGGATTAACTGCAAGACCATCGAAGTGTCTGATTGGAACGTCTGAAGTAGACTTTGTTGGACACTTAGTGGGAGAAGGTATGATTGGCCTGTTAGAAGAGAATGTATGTAAGGTACGAGACGCACCCAGACCCACCACTAAGAAGGAAGTGAAAGCATTCTTAGGATTAGTGGGATATTACCATGAATTTATTCCTAACTTTTCAGCGATTGCATCACCATTGTCTGATTTACTTAGAAAGGGTCAGCCCAATATAGTTCAGTGGGATGAAACGCAGGAGAAAGCGTACGCCTCTTTGAAGAATGTCATTATCTCCAAACCCGTGTTATGTTTGCCAGATTTTTCCAAAGAGTTTGTCTTAGCAACTGATGCATCAGATCGCGGATTAGGCGCGAGTCTTATGCAGGAACACGAGGGAAAGTTGTACCCTGTGGCATATGCTAGTCGTAAGCTATTGCCTCGTGAGACAAAATATTCGGTCTCAGAGCGCGAATGTTTAGCTATTGTTTGGGCTGTAAAAAAGTTTACGTTGTATTTGTATGGAAAGGAGTTTGTGCTCCAAACTGACCATCGGTCATTAGAGTTTTTGAACTCTGCCAAGTTTGACAGTCCAAAGTTATTACGATGGAGTTTATTTTTACAGTCTTATCGATTTAGGATTCACTACGTAAAAGGCAGAGAAAATGTCTGTGCCGATTTCCTGAGCAGGGTATTTTAAAGTAGTACACTATCAGTGAAATGCATTGTAACCCATACTTTTGCCTACTAGATGAATTTCTAGGACGCAGTATTGTACTGTAATTGGGGACATAGTTCATCTGTGACTGAATATTGAATTGATGGCTGATAGAGAGTCATGATGTGTTAGTCACATTTTGATTTTATGCTATGTCATATTAGTTACCAATGGAACTTGGTGTAATTTTTGGAAAAATGTAACCCAAATGGGGACTGCGAGCAAGCAGTGTTTGTGTTATATTGCAATGTTGTAACTTGTTTTGACCTAATATGATGAAGAAAGACCCTAATCAGTGGTCGGTATGTATTGGTATTTTTGCCATTGTACGTATGAGTTATACATTTTGGAGATAACCATGTTATGTACAACAAGTTATATGCTATGATTCGTGCACGAAGCATTTATGTAAACGATGGGCCATCGTTTCACCTTATATGATTTGTAATAATATCATTGACCATTGTTTCACCACAGTGGTGGCGTTGTGTTATTTTGACTAGTAGGCCTACTGTTTACTATTGGGAAGCAATGACGGTATTGTACTAGTTATGGTATTAGTGATGCAAAGTACACTGCATTGTATTGTATTTGTGATGACATTCGGGAAGACACTGAAATTGTTATTAATTGTAATAGAATTAGCAACCACCTTTGTGAGATTGGGAGTGCTATAAGATTATTTCACGATAGTGCAGACGCTGTATAAGGTTTTTGGAGTTGAAAGATATTCAACTTAAATTGGGGAGTTGTGTAGCATCTGCGGGCTACCCCTTACCCTCCCCCGGTTTTGTTGTTGTGCTGGTGGCTGAGCATGTGTCCACTACTTTTTTCATTTTATTGTTGACAACCGCCAGAGTGTACTGTACTCCGTGACCTGACCTTCTTTTCTAGTGAGTAGTTTTTTTCCTCGCTCGCTTGTTGTCAGGTGTTTTGACTCGTTCAGTAAATATTAGTATGTTCCCGAATATTCGATAACGTTGTGGATACGAATGTTTACGCCAGATTTGGCCTTGAGTGATGTAACCTGATGACGTATTGATGCGTGATTGGTTAGTTTGTGCGAGGGCAAAGGTAACGTTTATTTCGGGAACTTTCTGTAGGAATGTTTATATATATAGACCTGTGTGAGTGGTTGGTCGGTGAGTAAGTGAGTTTCCTTTTGTGTGGCGTAGATATTTAGTTTCGCTGGTGTCTTCCTAGTAATTTATTGTTCACTATACTGTTATTAAACTTTAGTATTATTTAATCTATCGTCGGATCTCGTGTTTATTTATTTTACAGCTGTAATAGTTTCGTTTTCTAAAGGGTTGTAGTTAGATCAACTAACTCCCCCCTACTATAACGTGCTAGAATAACCTCAGCTGTTACATATTGGGGGCTCGTCCGGGATCCGACCATATTCGAACGGACCAGATCAAAATTATTAGATTTATTTACATAGTTTACTGTAGGAATATCATCGACAAGCTATCTACAACATGTCGGAGGTTATTGGAAGGCTTAGCCAGGAAGCGGACGCCATGGAGCTCACTGGGCAGGAGAGACGGGACTACATCCGTGAAGGCCTGGAAAGAGAAAGACAGCTGGAGGCTCAACGACAGGAGAAGGAGGCTGAACGACAGGCTCGGGAGAAGGAGGCTGAACGACAGGCTCGGGAGAAGGAAGCTGAACGACAGGCTCGGGAGAAGGAGATGAACCACGAGTTGGAGATGGAGAAGATCCGCCAGCAACGTGGAGGCAACGGCTCAGCGCAGAAGACCGACGACCACGCCAGTTCCAAGAGACCCAAGCTACCTGCATTTCAGGACAAGAAGGACGATCTGGATAGCTGGTTGCTGCGGTTTGAGAGGTTTGCCGAGACAGCTGAATGGCCCAGATCCACCTGGACGACATCACTGTCTGCCCTGCTAACCGTGAGAGCTTTGGAGTGCTTCTGCAGACTACCGATCGACGAAGCCAAGGACTACGACAAGGTCAAGGAAGCTTTGCAGAAGAGGTACAACCTGTTAGAGGACGGATACAGACTCATGTTCAGACAAGGTAAGCCTGAAGATGGAGAAGATGTTGGAATGTTTTTGACCAGGATCAAGACCTATCTAGAGAGGTGGATAAAGCTGTCGAAGACGGAGGAGACCTACGAAGGAGTGAGAGATCTGTTCGCCAGAGAGCAATTCATGGATGCTTGCCCACCAGACCTTGCAACCCATGTGAGGGAGAGGAAACCAAAGACGCTACAGGACATCGCAGATTTAGCGGAGGCGTACCTGGTAGCGAGGAACCGGACGCTCAGCGGGAGCGCCAGGCTGCAGAGCCGGCCAGTGCGACAGAGGCCCAACGGAGACAGAAGCCCACAGGTCTGCCATAGGTGCCAGAGGCCGGGACACAAGGCGACTGAGTGTCGTGCAAAGTTAAACGACAAAGGTGAGTTGAAATGTTACCTTTGTGGAAAGCCAGGCCACGTTCGGAGGATGTGTCCAGCCCAGAAGGAAATGGGACGAGGCAAGCCGAACAAGGCGGCGGCGGCCGTAGTTCTAGCGGCGGACGAGTCGTCGAGACAGGATGCGACGACGGCTGACACCAGCATCAACGTTCAAGCGGTAATGAAGGACGGGAAGCTACAGTTAGCGGTGCCTGTTACGTGCGGAGGATGCAGTGACGGAAGGACCGTGGAGAAGCTGAAGTTACCAGTGTTGAAGGGCTTGATTGGAAATCGAGCGGTAGATGTCCTAAGAGATACCGGCTGTGAAGGTGTAGTGGTGCGGCGAGCACTGGTGGACGACGGACAGCTCACCGGTGGGAAGAAACTTATCGCGAGGATCGATAACTCCTTGCTAGCGGCGGAGGAAGCCGTTATCGACGTGAAGACGCCTTACCTGACGGGCAAAGTGACGGCGCTGTGTCTCCCGGAGACCATCTGCGACCTAGTAGTCGGGAACGTGGACGGAGCGAAGGATCCGTACGACCCTGATACTGAGGTGATGGTAGGAGCGGTGACCACGAGGGCCCAGGAGAAGAGGAAGGACCGGTCTACGTCGCTGAAGGTGCCGAGGGCAGAACGGCACGCGGGAGTGGATAGAGAGGAACTTATCCGACTCCAAGAAGAAGACGAAGTCATTAGGAAGTTAGAGCAGAAGAAGATCCCAACTAATAGAGGCAATAAATCTGTTCATTTTGAGAAACATGGAGGAGTACTGTACCGGATCTACAAGGACCTGAGACAGGCGACGGTTATAAGGCAAGTGGTACTACCCGAGAAACTGAGAGAGTATGTACTGAGTGTAGCCCACGACTCGATCGTCGGAGGACACCTCGGCGTGAAGAAAACCAAAGACAGAGTTATGAGCAATTTTTATTGGCCTGGAATTGAAGGTGACGTCGCGAGATACTGCCGCTCATGCGACATATGCCAGAGGACGGTGAACAAAGGAGCGACCCCAAAGGTGCACCTGCAGAGTATGCCAGTAGTGGACGTACCATTTAGGCGAGTGGCCGTGGACTTAGTAGGACCTATCGACCCCCCAAGTGAAGGTGGACATCGGTATATCCTGGTGTACATAGACTACGCTACTCGTTACCCCGAAGCCACACCCTTGAAGAAGATCGACGCAGAAACGGTAGCAGAAGCCTTAGTGAACATCTACAGCAGTTTGGGTGTGCCCGAAGAGATCTTGTCGGACCAAGGGACCCAGTTTATGTCAGATGTCATGAAGGAAACGAATAGACTACTGGGAATTCGACAGTCGACCACTACAGTCTACCACCCTATGTGCAACGGGTTGGTGGAGCGATTTAACGGCACACTGAAGAAGACCTTAAGGCGACTGTGCGCAGAGCAACCCAAGCAGTGGCACAGATACATCAACCCGCTGCTCTTCGCATATCGTGAAGTTCCTCAAGAGTCGACCAAGTTTGCCCCATTCGAGTTGCTGTATGGGAGAACTGTGAGAGGACCAATGCACATCTTACGACAACTATGGACCAAGGACGTAGAGGAGCCGGAAACGAAGACCAGTTACCAGTACGTCATGGAACTACGTGAGAGGCTGGAGGACACATGGAAGTTAGCGACGGAAGAACTCTCCAAGGCTCAAGGTAGACAGAAGACCTACTACGACCGGAAGGCGCGAGAGAGGAAGTTCCGCCCCGGAGATGAAGTGTTGGTGCTACTGCCGACGAACACTAACAAGCTCCTAGTCCAATGGAAGGGACCATATAAGGTAGTCTCAGTTGTCGGTGTCAACGACTATAGAGTCAAGATGGGTGCAAAAGAAAAGACCTTGCACGCCAACCTCCTCAAGAGATACATTCCAAGGACGTCAAAAGCAGCAGCAGTGGCAATGGAACCGAGACCTATTGTGACCGAGATGTGTGGGATGGACAACAGTAGGAGAGATACCACGCCTGAACATGTCAACGCCATAAAGGACGGCGGCGGTGATAGTGCTGAGACTGTACTGGCAGAGGATGACCTGATGGACAAGAGTCAACCCGTGGAGTCAGCTGGCATGACAGTCATCGAGGACTGCGACCTGGAAGGCGACAACGGTGGAATGACGGAGGACCTTGCCGACCTAGGAAGCTGGGACCAGAATGAAGGCTACAGAGATGTCCAGTATGGAACGCAACTGACATCGGAACAACGTCAAGAACTCTGCGATGTGGTGAAGAATTACCAGCATGTCTTCACCAATCTCCCTGGATGCTGCCAGTTGGGTGAACATCGCATCGACCTGACGACAGAAGTACCAGTTCGTCAACGACCATACCCGGTGCCCTACGCTATGCGCGACTCATTGAAGGAGGAGCTTAGCACCATGGAACGGCTGGGCATCATTCGAAGGAGCTCATCAGCTTATGCTTCACCTGTTGTTGTCGTCAAGAAGAAGGACGGATCCAACCGAGTCTGCATCGACCACAGGAGGTTGAACAAGATCACAGTATTTGACCCTCATCCGACAGCAGCGCCATCGGAAGTGTTTCAGAGTCTCTCGAGAGGAAAATTATTCTCTCGGATTGACCTGAGCAAGGGATACTGGCAAGTGAAAGTTCGAGAGCAAGACATTCCCAAGACGGCGTTCGTCACCATGGGCGAACACTATGAATTCACTCGGATGCCTTTTGGGATGATGAACTCAGGAGCCACGCTGAACAGGATCGTAAAGCCATTGATCCGTGGAATGAACAATGTGACAGCATATGTGGACGACCTGCTGATTCATACATGTGAGAGGATGAACGATTTTCTATTTTTAATATGTGCTTTCATGGTAACTCTAGTGCGTGAGTGAGGGACGGCCACTCATAGTAGTTATGGACACTTGGCCGAGTACCATTAATTGGATTATTTCCCTTGTAATACTAGCGCGGGACCCGTTATTCACATCACGAGGAAAAGCGCGCATTTTGATTGGTCAGTTGGAAATGTTGACCACCGGGCTTCCAACTCTTATATCATGGCTTTAAGTTTCTTACAACTCGCTCCTTCGTTGTTATCCACCGACAGAAAGACGGGAACCCGAATTCATGTAACAGCTGAGGTTGTTCTAGCACGTTATAGTAGGGGGGAGTTAGTTGATCTAACTACAACCCTTTAGAAAACGAAACTATTACAGCTGTAAAATAAATAAACACGAGATCCGACGATAGATTAAATAATACTAAAGTTTAATAACTGTATAGTGAACAATAAATTACCAGGAAGACACCAGCGAAACTAAATATCTACGCCACACAAAAGGAAACTCACTTACTCACCCCCCCAACCACTCACACAGGTCTATATATATAAACATTCCTACAGAAAGTTCCCGAAATAAACGTTACCTTTGCCCTCGCACAAACTAACCAATCACGCATCAATACGTCATCAGGTTACATCACTCAAGGCCAAATCTGGCGTAAACACCCTTCTCCACAGTGTTATCGAATGTTCGGGAACATACTAATATTTACTGAACGAGTCAAAACACCTGACAACAAGCGGGCGAGGAAAAAACTACTCACTAGGAGAAGAAGGTCAGGTCACGGAGTACAGTACACTCTGGCGGTCGTCAACAAGAAATGAACACATGCTCACCAGTGTAACAAGAAACGGGGGAGGGCAAGGGATAGCTTGCAGATGCTACAGTGCCCTTATAGCATATTGTCTTTTTTTGTACTGTTCGATCCTACGTTAACCCTGATAGTGGTCTGGGACCACCGTTGCAGGTCTGGGACCTGTTGTTTTGTCCATATGATGTAACTTACTACAGCCAGAGTTGAGACTGTTGTGTACATCTTCAGGATGCCAGTAGTAACTTAGCCGGTTCACGCCACCTGTTAGTAGTTATAAAGAGGATGGACCATTGTTGTACTTCGGTTCACTGTGTGTAATTTGCAATTGTTCTACTCTAAGTGATGGTATCATAGCCCCTTAGAGCTTGATTATACCTTCAGTGGTCTTTTGTAAACCTTTGAATTGATGTATGTGTCACGTAAGGGACTACGTGACTTAGCAGGGGAGAATGTGAGAGGATGAACGATTTTCTATTTTTAATATGTGCTTTCATGGTAACTCTAGTGCGTGAGTGAGGGACGGCCACTCATAGTAATTATGGACACTTGGCCGAGTACCATTAATTGGATTATTTCCCTTGTAATACTAGCGCGGGACCCGTTATTCACATCACGAGGAAAAGCGCGCATTTTGATTGGTCACTGTGTGTAATTTGCAATTGTTCTACTCTAAGTGATGGTATCATAGCCCCTTAGAGCTTGATTATACCTTCAGTGGTCTTTTGTAAACCTTTGAATTGATGTATGTGTCACGTAAGGGACTACGTGACTTAGCAGGGGAGAATGTGAGAGGATGAACGACTTTCTATTTTTAATGTGCTTTCATGGTAACTCTAGTGCGTGAGTGAGGGACGGCCACTCATAGTAGTTATGGACACTTGGCCGAGTACCATTAATTGGATTATTTCCCTTGTAATACTAGCGCGGGACCCGTTATTCACATCACGAGGAAAAGCGCGCATTTTGATTGGTCAGTTGGAAATGTTGACCACCGGGCTTCCAACTCTTATATCATGGCTTTAAGTTTCTTACAACTCGCTCCTTCGTTGTTATCCACCGACAGAAAGACGGGAACCCGAATTCATTTTTGAGAGTAGACAATACCCTATCGGTACAAAATAGGTACTCATGATAACGTTTGTTATCAATGGAGATACGTCATATTAGTGGACTGAAGTATCCCGCACAAATTTGTCCAATGTTGTTAGTCCTGAAGCTTTGAGAATTTATATTAAAACTATTACCGGGTTTCTGGTATAAGTAGTCAGTTAGAATTTTAGCAGCAAGTTTCTACTTTATAATGGTACCAATTTTGTTGTACTTTGATGCACATATCCTATTGAAATAATTAATAAGAGGGTCTCGGATTTAAAGTAAACCACGAGTTAGACGCATGTTATCCCCGATAAATCCAACCTGGGTCAAATTTATTCAATTATTGCTGGAGGGGTCGTTAGAGTAATTTCTGCAGTTTACTGGGATACCTAATTGACTTTTGTGTGCACCCTTTTTAACCGTACTGTAAATTCGATTGTGTTAGGACCCTAACCGGTTATGTTGTTCGGCTGGACTCCATGTCCGAGCATTTCACTTGTCAAAAACGAGACTACGTAATAGCTCTCTCGGACGTCCGCGCGGGCTCATAAATAAGATGCGAGTTCGAGTGGTCAACACACTCCATCAAAGACGCAGAGACAAGAGCCGACAGCACAGTGAACCCAGACCAGCAACCCGGGCCCGTAGCAGCTCAGAGGCCTGCCGACGCTTGCCATCGCCACCCCGCCCCATAAGGCATGAAGCGGTAGCACAGGACCCGGAGAAACTTTGGCTTATGGCTGGTTGGGCTTTTTTTGTTTGGTAGTGATACCTTTGTTAGGCTTTTTGAATAAATAAGATTGCCAGCAGAACCCTGTGTTTGTTAATCCTGTGTATCCTAAAGGGAGTTACTATTGAACCCACGCAGTAACCACATTAGCCACTCGTAGTTCATCCAACATACAGAGACATTCGACGAGCATGTGAAGACTCTCAAGGACTTACTGCAGAGGATGGACCAAGCTGGATTAACTGCAAGACCATCGAAGTGTCTGATTGGAACGTCTGAAGTAGACTTTGTTGGACACTTAGTGGGAGAAGGTATGATTGGCCTGTTAGAAGAGAATGTATGTAAGGTACGAGACGCACCCAGACCCACCACTAAGAAGGAAGTGAAAGCATTCTTAGGATTAGTGGGATATTACCATGAATTTATTCCTAACTTTTCAGCGATTGCATCACCATTGTCTGATTTACTTAGAAAGGGTCAGCCCAATATAGTTCAGTGGGATGAAACGCAGGAGAAAGCGTACGCCTCTTTGAAGAATGTCATTATCTCCAAACCCGTGTTATGTTTGCCAGATTTTTCCAAAGAGTTTGTCTTAGCAACTGATGCATCAGATCGCGGATTAGGCGCGAGTCTTATGCAGGAACACGAGGGAAAGTTGTACCCTGTGGCATATGCTAGTCGTAAGCTATTGCCTCGTGAGACAAAATATTCGGTCTCAGAGCGCGAATGTTTAGCTATTGTTTGGGCTGTAAAAAAGTTTACGTTGTATTTGTATGGAAAGGAGTTTGTGCTCCAAACTGACCATCGGTCATTAGAGTTTTTGAACTCTGCCAAGTTTGACAGTCCAAAGTTATTACGATGGAGTTTATTTTTACAGTCTTATCGATTTAGGATTCACTACGTAAAAGGCAGAGAAAATGTCTGTGCCGATTTCCTGAGCAGGGTATTTTAAAGTAGTACACTATCAGTGAAATGCATTGTAACCCATACTTTTGCCTACTAGATGAATTTCTAGGACGCAGTATTGTACTGTAATTGGGGACATAGTTCATCTGTGACTGAATATTGAATTGATGGCTGATAGAGAGTCACATTTTGATTTTATGCTATGTCATATTAGTTACCAATGGAACTTGGTGTAATTTTTGGAAAAATGTAACCCAAATGGGGACTGCGAGCAAGCAGTGTTTGTGTTATATTGCAATGTTGTAACTTGTTTTGACCTAATATGATGAAGAAAGACCCTAATCAGTGGTCGGTATGTATTGGTATTTTTGCCATTGTACGTATGAGTTATACATTTTGGAGATAACCATGTTATGTACAACAAGTTATATGCTATGATTCGTGCACGAAGCATTTATGTAAACGATGGGCCATCGTTTCACCTTATATGATTTGTAATAATATCATTGACCATTGTTTCACCACAGTGGTGGCGTTGTGTTATTTTGACTAGTAGGCCTACTGTTTACTATTGGGAAGCAATGACGGTATTGTACTAGTTATGGTATTAGTGATGCAAAGTACACTGCATTGTATTGTATTTGTGATGACATTCGGGAAGACACTGAAATTGTTATTAATTGTAATAGAATTAGCAACCACCTTTGTGAGATTGGGAGTGCTATAAGATTATTTCACGATAGTGCAGACGCTGTATAAGGTTTTTGGAGTTGAAAGATATTCAACTTAAATTGGGGAGTTGTGTAGCATCTGCGGGCTACCCCTTACCCTCCCCCGGTTTTGTTGTTGTGCTGGTGGCTGAGCATGTGTCCACTACTTTTTTCATTTTATTGTTGACAACCGCCAGAGTGTACTGTACTCCGTGACCTGACCTTCTTTTCTAGTGAGTAGTTTTTTTCCTCGCTCGCTTGTTGTCAGGTGTTTTGACTCGTTCAGTAAATATTAGTATGTTCCCGAATATTCGATAACGTTGTGGATACGAATGTTTACGCCAGATTTGGCCTTGAGTGATGTAACCTGATGACGTATTGATGCGTGATTGGTTAGTTTGTGCGAGGGCAAAGGTAACGTTTATTTCGGGAACTTTCTGTAGGAATGTTTATATATATAGACCTGTGTGAGTGGTTGGTCGGTGAGTAAGTGAGTTTCCTTTTGTGTGGCGTAGATATTTAGTTTCGCTGGTGTCTTCCTAGTAATTTATTGTTCACTATACTGTTATTAAACTTTAGTATTATTTAATCTATCGTCGGATCTCGTGTTTATTTATTTTACAGCTGTAATAGTTTCGTTTTCTAAAGGGTTGTAGTTAGATCAACTAACTCCCCCCTACTATAACGTGCTAGAATAACCTCAGCTGTTACACCCTCGAACAAAAATCTTAATAAGAATCCTCTTGATGCATCCTCGAGATTTCCCCCTCTGTCGTGACAATAGCAGAAAACGAGATTTGGGGGAAAACCCAGCTAGTTGAATGTAGGTCAGCCATCAAATACAGTGGTGAGGCAAACAACTGGCCATGAGTAAAGCTCAGACTGCTCATATCAACTGACCAGTACGAAATGCAATGTTTGTCTCACTAAGAGCAAGGTTAAGGTCACAGAATTTGGAAATTTTTGGTAAAGTTGGTGAGGCCTATTACCCCAGCAAGCTGGTAGTTTTAGCACAGCCCGCTGAGTCACACCTGTGTTGTCTCTGTTGTAATGTGAGTTGTGAGCTGTATGGACTGAAACGGGGCGTCGCGCACTGACGAGACTGAAATAGGTCCGTCTCAAGTTCGGGCGCGACAGAACTGTCTTGACCCAGCTGGGGTAAGTGAGACCTCGTGCGCTGAGTGCAGTTTTATACTCCGGGTCTGACAGACCCCAGACACGCACATCGTTTCATCATAACGTACCCCAACTGAATAGGGTTAAAGCAGAGACAAAACACAGGTGACTCAGTGCTCTACCAGGCTATGCATCAAGCAGAGTCAGCCATGCTGATGGACACGTGTCCTATGTTTTGTGCTCGGAGTCCTAAAGGAATAACATTTATTTCTTTAAAAGTGCAAAGATCTAAATTGAGTGCAAGGACAAATCTGCACCAAGATGGATTGCGATAGGAGTTTTGGCTGCAGCAGCAACTGATGAGGATGCAGGTCATAATAAACGAAAGTTGAGGAGGCGGAATGAGAGGGGAGGGGTGGGGGGTAGTTTAGTGTGTCGCACCTTTCTAATAAGTCTTGTCTTTGTTACTATCAATGCGGTGGTTCCTTTTTTGTATGTACTCAATTGCGCACGAACGTGCAATAGACCAGGAAGTCCCGAATAATTGCATTTTCTTTTAACAGGAAATTAATCTCAAGTATTCAGATGGAGATGAGGAGTGGCTCAAGATGGGATAGAGCGCTGGGTGGGCGTCGTCATCCCACGGTTATAACAGTTTGTACAAATATGTCGTACATCAAACAATGGTTCGAGAAATCTGTTTCTGGGCGTGTATATTTGCAGGTGTGATTCTACCTAATGGACGATTGTTATTTGATAAAATATAATTGGCTGTGTCAGGATTGGCCAAAACGCAGTTCTTGAGCGCTTTATTGCTACTGGCTTTTTGTTGTTTTGTTGGTGTTGCTGTTGGTTTATTTTTTTTGGGGGGGGGGGGGGGAGGGGGGAGGGGGGGTTGTTGTTGTTGTTGTTGTTTTTTATTATTTTCGTTTGTTTGATTTTGGTTTTAATGTCAGTGTGGAGTCATAAATCACAAATATCCTCCATTCATATTATATTCATCTGTCGCACTGATCGGCGCCTTACATGTATTGCTCGGCTGGGAAATAACAAGTACAGTTTTGTAAATTCCAGCTTTCAGCACTGTGTGGCCGGTTGACCAGGCCAACTCACATTACAGTCCAAGGTCAAGAAGTAGATTGCCACGTGCACTTAATTCTCTGGGGCCCACCCCCATTTCCGCTTGTGGGAAAAATTCTGAGTTTTTTGTGGAGAATTTGTTCTTAGGGGCATAATTAAGGTGTTTTGGGGATCATTGGGTTGATTTAGAGTATATTGTAGAAAATACTAAAAAAAAATTACTTTTCTCGCCTTGAGTTCTTATGGGAACTGCACGAAATAGTATAAAAACCACAGAAAAACTGAGAGGTCGCGGTAAACCTATAGGCAAATCTGTTCAATTTTCCTTTTTTTTTCTGTTGTTGTTTTTTCATTTTTTCCTTCAAACAGGCTGTTGCCAAAATATATCGCCCATTTTCTGTCTTCTCTCTTAGTTTTGCATTTCATTGTATCATTTGGGTATTATCTCTTTGGCGAGGCTTGGCTAGATACGACTTTTTCTTTTTGCCAAATTTTGTCTTATGGGAACTGTAGCTGAGGTATAAGTTTCTGTGTTTCGCTGGTGATACACGGGGCACAGGGGGTAAGCGACTCCTTGCCAGACAATTAAAAAAAAACAATAAATCATAATTATCACATTGGCTGAACCAAGACGGACTTTTAAAAAATGCCTGGGCCGCATTTCCACTGATCAGTAGAGTGAAATCTGGCAACCAAATACAATACTAGGAATTCAGCTGTTTATTTGACAATTTAGATATCAATAAACTAACCATTCAATGAATGAAATATTCCAAAAAGATAGAGATAAATACTTTTGTTTTTAATTTTTAACCTGTTGCCAAGTTTTACTGACGTCCAAAAAATTGAAGATTGCTCGGCATCCATACCCAGAGCATTGATGACATCATGTGACCCACAATCTTTCAAGATGCGCATGTGCGGTAGTGTATGTTACAATGTCGTTGTTTTGTATCGCTAATGATCATGTGTGTGTGTGTGTGTGTGCAAAACGCAATCTTTGTTTTCTTAAAATCTCCAAAGCCACCAGTTAATCATAGCGTCTAGTTCGCAAAATATCAAAGGTCGACCATCTGGCGGAATGAAATTAAAGGCAAATGTGTTATTAATATTTATATCACGTAAATAAAGAAATCATATCTGAGCAGACTTTAGCTTGAACATAAAACAGAGCGAGGTCAGAACATTCAAGAAAAATAAGATATTTATTAAAAAGGTCGCTGTTCGCATCCGTTGTGTTTTTTTCAGAGGTTGATTATGATAGACTGAAAAGGGCATGGGGGGGGGGGTAGATATGGGAGAAAGAGAAAAGATGAGGATGAGGGTTGGGAAGATGATGGAGAGGAGATAGGGGGAAAGAGCGCGTAAGCACGGGTTGGTGATTTTTTTATATTTTGGGGGGGGGAGCTTGAACTGAGGGATAAGACGAGAGAGAGAATAAGTATAATGTTAAGAAAGGCAAAGAATGGGCAACTGGCATATACAGGACATCTCAACAAAACAAAACAAAATACGTACATACACATGAACTGCCCAATGTTGGTTTCCAGTGGCAACTGTGTTGTCATTAGTGTCTGCCTCGGAACAGCCATGAGTTTGAACACATTCGATAACTCAAATAATGACACATCTGTCCTCTTTAATCTGAATTTTTAAATCTGAGATGTATCTTAATTGACATTGCATTAATAAATATTCAAAGTGTGTATACATTTATTGACACACTGTCTGTGTAATTATGTACAGAATGAGAGGGAGATCTGGAAAACTGCGAAGAGCCTGGCGACCGACCTGTTTTACAGCCGCAGTCAAACGTTCAACGTCATCTCGCACTTTTCATGGCCACGCGGCATTTTGATTATTCTTCGAGACTTTGGATTTCCTATTTAAAACTGTGTATGTTTTTCCTGCCATTAATTTTGCTTTGTTTCTTTGTCTGCTTGCATGTTGGTATTGTCTGTTGTGAAAAAGACTGTTTTATATGAACCCAACGCCAAATGTCAATCACAAGATTTTCAAAATCGTATTATTTTTGTGCACGCAATTTATTTTTTGTTTGTTTCACTCCAAACGTTTCGTGTTTGTTTTCTTTTGTTTTGCTCTTATCTTTGTTGATGTATCAGTTAGTGTTACGTGAAAAGCTGGGCAGTAAACCCAATTATCATATTAAACAGGAAGTAAAACATCTAATGTAATCATGAAAGGCTTTTTTAACCGCTGAGCCATAAATTCTACAAAATATCATATTACGCATAGAAAGACGTCCATGGGTACTTGGGTATAGATTATATATTTTTAATACTTCCGTTGATTTTGAGCCACAACTGAGTTGATTGAAGAAATATTATAAATGGCAAAAAGAAAAAAGTTGTATGTAGCAAAACCTCGTGTAAGAAATAATACCGAAACGATGGAAAGAAAAAGGAAAATCCTCTTTTTGCCATATTTTGACTGAATAGAGGAAAAAAAAACCACATTTTTCTTTGAGTAAAATTAAAAAGTATGACAGGAAATTTTTTTTCTGCCCCTCAGTTTGCACACTGCTGATCGAAATTCGACTTTAAAATTATTTTATGTACGATCTGTGTATTCCCTAGAATCGGCGGGCCAAGTAGTATCGTAAATTTGCAGAATTTTTTTTGTTTTGTTTTTGTCAAGTTTTTCAAAACTAGCTTGCTTCAATAAACAACGTTTCTGTATTGGCGTGGAGTATAGCGCATAAAATTATCTCAGAAATTTTAAGTAGAAGATAGGGGTACGCTGGTCCAGAAGCAAGTTGCTCGCCTCTCATGCCGAATGTGCCGGGTTCGATTCCTAGTCGGTGCAGGCATGTTGGTATTCTAGGGGAAAATTTCCTGTCCTTGATCCTATGGTGGGTAGGATCGAGCACCTGGTCCTTTCGGATACGCGCCCGTGTGCACGTTGCGCACGTTAAAGATACCTTGACAGTTGGAAATCGTAAAGAACAGGCCTAACAAGGCCGCTGCCTGGGCAAAATTTAAAAAAGCAAAAAAAATTACCACAAAAACATATAAAATATTACCAAGAAAAATAAAACCAAGAAAAGTGAGGTATAAATGCCAAGAGCAGTGAATCTCCTCAAATAAAGACCTAAAAACTATTAGCAGAAGATACCAAACACACACACACAAAAAAAAATTCTTTTGAGAAAGAAAGAGAGAGTGAGAGAGATGCAAATCGAGAGAACAAGACTTTCTGTAAAGCGCCTAGAGCGAACTCGTTTGGATTAGGCGCCATATAAATGATCTTCATTATTATTTTGGTCATGTACCATAACTAATATACTCAAAATAAACTCTTCTGTGATCTATTTGCGATCAGGCTCCGAATAATTATGTTACTGGTTCATTCGAAAAATTTATTGCGACCGGTCAGCCAAACGTAATCATTATCCTAATCCTAAATCTTGGCGCGTTCCCCAAACGTGAATATGCACGGAAATCAGGAATTAATTTGGTCAGATAACACAAATGGTCACTCGGTTGAACTTTGAGGACATTAAAAGTCGTTTTTGTTGGGTTTTTTTTTGAAGTTGGTAATACTGCTGAAGTCGCAGCCATGTTCCTACAATGATATAGACGTGACCGATGGACAGGTCTGAGTATGAGCTGATAGATTCATTGGTTGGCCTGTGGAATGAAATGCCGAAAGCTCTCTGTCTCCCTTCTCTTCTCTCTCTCTCTCTCTCTCTCTCTTTCTCTCTCTCTCTCTCTCTCTCTCTTTCTCTCTGTCTCTGTCTCCCTTCTCTTCTCTCTTTCTCTCTCTTCTCTCTCTTTCTTCTCTCTCTCTTCTCTTCTCTCTCTTTCTCTCTTCTCTCTCTCTTCTCGCTCTCTTCTCTCTCCCCCTCTCTTTCTTCTCTTCTCTCTCTCTCTCTTTCTCTCTTCTCTCTCTCTTCTCGCTCTCTTCTCTCTCCCCCTCTCTTTCTTCTCTTCTCTCTCTTTCTCTCTTCTCTCTTTCTCTTCTCTTCTCTCTTTCTCTCTTCTCTCTCTCATCTCGCTCTCTTCTCTCTCCCCCTCTCTTTCTTCTCTTCTCTTCTCTCTCTTTCTTTCTCTCTCTTCTCGCTCTCTTCTCTCTCCCCCTCTCTTTCTTCTCTTCTCTCTCTCTCTCTTTTCTCTCTCTCTGCACTGCACTGTCCTGGATTTTGGCCACATTAAAACCCAAAAGACACACTTGAACTATATTTCCTCTCTGCTAGAACCAACAATTGATATGAAATTTTGATGGTCACTGTTGGCGTTTTGCATTCTGCATAGTTGGCACAATGAAGTAGCTTTTGTCCCTCTGTGTGGCTGGAGAAACCTCAGATCTATAATTGATGTCGGTGTCCTGAATTCTTAATTCAGGTCTTTGAAATGTCGCTAAACAAAAAACTGGGATGGGGGAGGGGTTGAAAGTGGAGAGGGGTGTGGTATATGGAGGTGTGGTTATGATGACGATGGCGATGTGTGTGGTAGCTGATGTTGGTGGTTATAGGAGTGGTAGGAGGAGAGGAATACTAGTTATGATATATGTAGTAGTAGTGGTAGTTGCGGCAGTGGTGGGTGATGATGGTGATGATGGTGATGATGGTGGTGGTGATGGTTTTAGGAACAGTGGTAGTGAGAGTGATATTAGTAATAGTACCTGTGGTAGTAACAGCTGTAGCAGTGGTAGTGATGGTGGTGGTATTTTTGTTTTTGTTGTTGTTGTTGTGGTTGGTGGTGGTGGTTGTGGTGGTGATGACAGTTTGTTGTGGTGGTCAATGTGGGTGTAGTATTAGTAACAGTACAAGTAGTTGTAGTAGTTCCAGCAATGGTGGCGATGGTGGTGCTGCTGGTATTGGTAATGGCGACGGTAAAAGTAGTCATGATGGTGGCGGCTGTGATAGGAATCATATTGGTAGTTATAATCTGTTAGATATGATGTGGTAAAGGCCCCGTGTTCAGTCACGGTAATCTCTGGAGCCGTCGATTCAAACTGCATCAAATTTGACCATCAAAAAGTCTGCGTAACCGGCTCGTGTTTGGGTAGATTTTTTATTGCAACTGGTGCGTGTTTTAGGTGAAAAGAGTTTGAAGAGGTTACTTCTTGAGACATCCACAGTCGGATTGTCGCTTGGTGAAAAGGTTTTTTTCTATCGGTGGGCCTAAATTGTGGAACAACATCAGCGTTGACACCAGGAAAAGTGAAAACATCGTCACATTTAAAAAAAAGGCTCAAAACTGAATTGTTTAGGACTGTTTTCTTTGAAAGTGAATGATGTCCCTTTTTGGTCTCAGAGGTTTGAGGATGAGAGTAGATCAAGTGTTTGTTAATGTGTGTGGGTGGGAGAATGATGGATTGATTTTATGTTAATCCTGGTTTTAATTTTAGTTCAGCGTCTTAGAGCACAGCATTTTTTGTGTGGATTTGAGCGCTATACAAGTTAATTATTAACATTACATTACAGTCAAGACCAGGGCTAAGTCACACTGGAGTCGTTTCCAGAGAAATCCACAAAAACCTTTGGACTTTACTTTCGTCTTGAATTGGTGTGACCCACTTTCAAATCCAACTTTCTCAGCGCTGGTTAACGACAGAAGGATGAGGTTACTGTAAATAAAAAGCTAGCCCTTTGTATCTAGTTTCTACTGACATGCGCAGCTCTATTTTTAGCAAAATGTGACTTAATCTGACGCACAGAATACCGAGACGGACCATTCTTTCTTTCACTACATGTCCACAACTTGCGGGCGTATAAACACGGTGAGTACTACACACAGAGCTCTGTGGTACTAGTCTTTCTCGTTCAGTCATGAAGAGGTGTAATGCGAACTGTTGCACTGTTGACATGGATGATACGCGCGCAGGTCGAGGGACGGAAATCGGCGGATTGAACCGTCTCGGTATCCCATGTCTCAGATTTCATCTCCTTCTTGAACTGACCTCTTCATTTCATTTACGACAGCAAATCGCGACACCAGACCTTTTTGTGATAGCATGAACGTATTTTCGACTGTTAGGTTACAAAAGGGGAATGGCTTGACGTCAATCACAAAGTACAAACACAGTAAATAAAATCCATTCCCATTCCCATTTCCCTTCCATTCCGCTTCCAATCCATTTCTACAGGATTTCCAATCCACGTTTTGAAGAGTAGCGTGCGAACGTGCGAACTGAACGTCTCACCTTTCCTGACCCATTCCGTTTCTACCCAACACAATCACGATGAAGACTGTGGGACTAATGTTGTTGTTTCGGTTGAAAGAAAGATACGAGTACAAGAGACAAAGTTGTTGGGTCCACAGAATATTTGAAAGAAAGCCAATATTTGAGTGAATGCCACCGTCTTCTGGAAGGGGTTTTTACAGGGTAACGAGAAATGCGTCTCATACATAAGGATGAAGCCTGCAACATCTCTGATGCTTCTGGAGGTAATTGGAATTCATATTGAAAAGCGGAATAGATTTCAGAAAACCTCTGAGTGCAAAAGAATGGCTAGTGATCAGTCTGTGGACTGCCAATGGGGCGAAATTTGGGTGGAGAGTAAAACTTCTTTTGTTTTTCGAGATTGGGACTCAGTGGGGGTCACATAGAAAGGGGGCGGGGGGCGGCATTGAAAACTGGGTCACTCCATTTAAGGCAGCAAAGATTAGATGCGACTCCCTCCCCCCCCCCTGCCCCCCCCCCCCAAAATGTTGAAGTGGAATGGAAATGGATTTTACTGCGTTTATACCCTACACGTGGATTCTCCGTAAGGTTGCTGACTATGAAAGGACTGAATAGCATTGAAAAACAAAATGACACTTTGAACAGTCATTGCAGGTTTTATTTCACAAGCAAAAGAAACAGTTAACAGTAATAAATGAAATAATTATACATCATCTATACACCGATACAATTTTACGACGGAAATATTTTCTGATGGCTGTTGTTACTTGCACGTGCGGTCCCCAAGCGGTTTGCACTAGCGGCCCGTACGTATACATACCTATCCCTAACCCCGTCCTAATCCTCAACCCTAAATCTTATCGAATCCCTAACCCTGTCCCCTTACCCTTTCAACCAAAAAACCGGAGGAAAACAAAAAGAAAATCTGAAAGAATAATTAATTAAGGCTGTTGTTAGGAGTATTTCGGGAGGAGCTCTCTAGCTCTGGAGTCACAAAAGGCTTTAAAATACGCACACGTAGCGCAAAAAAAAAAAATTGGGAGACGTACGCACGAGTAACAACAATCTTTTCTGATACATGACAAGCAGAGATAAAAACTGGCAAAACTTACATATAAGTAAAAAAAATATCGTACATCTTAAAGTAAAAGCATGAATAAAATTAATACTATAATTCCTTGTGGTGCAATTTCCTCTTGAGCGCCATGTAAACACATGTTACCATCAAATAATGAAAACTGTTGTAACGATACGACGTATCACTTGAACAGAAATATTTGATTTCGTACATTAATACCTCTCTGTCATAATGAATTGCCGTTTATCATTTCAGACCAAAAAAAAATCAAAAACTGAAATGCGTCCAGGTCTTTTGCCGGGCCGACTCACAGTTGAAAATAACTTCATCATTATACAGCAGTATTAGGCATGTAATGTTTATATATAATCATAGCTGAACCAGATCCGTGCTGCAGTCCTGGTGTTCTTTTGCTGAACCTCATTTCATCCCTTGTTCATTCCCGTACATCCTGCCCCCCCCCCCAAAAAATCCCCCCTTCATTCACAATAAAATGACCAGTGGTCATCCCCACTCGACACAAATTTTCACCGTGCAATGGTCAGTACTGTGTTAGGTCTACGAGGGAGAGAACTAAATCCTAATATTAAGTCAACATGGTCATTGCTGGACGCGTCCTCCTTCGGGAAGCAAATGATAAATATAAAATATAGAAAAAAAGCAACCCCTTTCTGAAGACATGGTTGGTCAGCATCGTCACACATACACACACACAGACATACGCAGGCACACATAAGCAAACAGGTATACAGACACACACGGACACACACCTACACACACATATCTGAGCATTACAAAAAAAAAGCCAATACAGCTCCGGTGTACGGAAATAGTCAAAGACTTGCTCACTTTAGGCCCATTTTACACATCAAAACACGCTGTCCAGATGTGTTGGATGAAGCAGAAGATAGTTTTACCGAATACAACAAGGGGAATGTACAGTTGTCATGATGTCAGGTGTAGAAATGGTAAATTTACAACATTTGTGGACTGCGGAAAATATTACACCTCTCTCTCTCTCTCTCTCTCTCTCTCTCTCTCTCTCTCTCTCTCTCTCTCTCTCTCTCTCTCTCTCTTTCTCTCTCTCTCTTTCTCTTTCTCTCTCTTTCTCTTTCTCTTTCTCTTTCTCTCTCTCTTTCTCTTTGTCTTTCTCTCTCTTCTCTCTCTGTCTCTCTCTCGCAAATCATTCTCAAAGGCATTTTCGTAAGCTCAAACAACAATCAATAAACATTATTTCTGGCATTGGACAAAGAAAACAAAAAATAAAGCAAACATTCCTGTACAGAAACATGCAGCATTAAAAAATGAGTCAAATTTGGCGTGATATTTACCTCGTTTTGTCATGCAAGTGTTTCTCTCACTCCTAATTTCATTATGTATGAGTGACGTCATTCCAATCGGTTAAAAACTTTACTAGATATGTGTTTGTGACGTCATGTTTTATGCGTTTTAGCTCTTTTGCCGGCCAAACTTCAATCCTCATTTTCTCGAAAAGGCAAAAATGTACATACAGCAATATGGTAATCAGCCCATGATGTACAGGTCGAGCTTTCTCAGTCTGAACCTTAAATTTAAATTTACTGAATTTGCGTGGAGCTCCGGGCGCCTGTTTCTGTCGCAGGCTCTAGGCTCAGGTCTGTGTTTTACAGTCATCAAATCGTCACCTTAGAATGACAAGGATTCTATCTCCACTTTCTGGATGAACTGAGTTACACATTGCACACACGTTCTGCAGGCCTTCTCCATTGTGTGTCAAAGTATCGAGCGCATGTGGTGTGCCATTTGTAAGCATAACTAAAAAGAAAAATGTAGCATCTATAAAAGCTATGAGCACATGAAAGTTAATTCATCCGTTTCTCAAAAGTTAGGGAAAGGAGTGAGAATCTTGTCATTCTAATGCAACAAAATCTGTACTTATGTACAAAGTATTTATGAATCAGACAAAGTTCTGTCAACACGCTACATAACGTTAGAACGGTTCTGTTGGGGGATTTCTCCATCAGTCCTTCACAAGTCGCCATCCATTGAGTATCTGATTCTGTTGTCGTGGTTCAAACCCCAGGCATCCATCTCCAGGTCCATCTGCTCTATCTGCTCGACCGTGAACCATTTCCTCCAATCACCCACTCGACCTGGAAATCGTGGAATTTTAAACATTCATTGAAAAATCCCCCGAAAGCCAATCATTTCCAGAATCTCGCGCCATCACAGTCACAATGTCGCTTGTGACCAAAGATTAATAATATATCTTACATCAACGGTTCTCAACTCTTTTCAGGCAATCGCCCCCTGAGGCTCCAAATTTTCTTTCGTCGCTCTTTTTCCAAAATCCTACTCAAACCCAACAGACAGATTTCACAAGAAGACAGACTACACACAAATTATGATGTTACGGTTTTCAAAGCTTTATCAATGACAATAGACGTGCTGATGATTCATTATAAAACAGAAAGCATTCTTTATGAAATACACTAAAGAAAATTGATCTTTTCTATTCATAAAAACCCATCTATGCATGGTGTTGAACAAGTCAGTGGCTGCCCTGTATTTGCCCCCAAATCTTCCTACATTCATGTTTTCTCCCTCCTAGCGTCCACTTTCATCGTTTTCGCTCTCTTATCTCCCTTGTCTCCGTTTTCGCCCCCCCCCCCCAATCGAAAATCACCTCAATTGTGATGTGCACTTCTTATCTGCCAGCATCTGACTGTCTAAAAAGGCTTGGTATGATACCACCCTATGTCAATTAATCCATTACTATCAATAATGCCCTAACCATGCCCTAAAGCCCGATTTGGCCAATGGCTCACAAGTGTTTCCTTTCTTTCTCCTACCTGTCCTGTAAATTGGTGACTTGCCATTTTTGCTCATCTGCATGGTGATGTCTTGTTTGTTGCTCTTCATGTTGGAGAAAGACGTTTCTCTTTGGGCTCTGATCAGAAAATCTGGGGTGATCTCCACATTCAGAAACTGGGCCAGTTTGGCAGTAGTGGCCTGAAAATCCTGGCCAAAACAAACAAAACAAAACAAAAATCATATATCATACTATAATCAGAGAGTATAGATGTATAGAGAGATCTCACTTCCGTCAGATCGCGAAACTAGGTCGCTGCGGTAAACAAGAAATTGAAGAATTGAAAGAGACCTCCTTCACCAAAGATAGTGTGCATATCTGTTTATTGTGGTTTGTTCATATTTTTCGGCTGAGTGAAACAATTTAGAGCCGTTTGTAAGCTCTTACGCCCAGTGGAAATGCACACATGGGTATTGTTTACTGCAGCGACCTACTTTCCGCTCCATGCTAACAATGGTTTCGCGGAGCCTCCCGAGTCTCGCAGAGCTAATTGACCAGTAGTGAAACCTCTCTATACATCTATACTTTGCTATAATGGAGTTAGTGGGTGAACCTGTAACAACCTGGAACTTCACGACTACAGGGCCAAATGTTCTGAAACTTTGTGTACTGTCGTACTTTTTGGCGATAAGTTACATGGACACATTCATTTCGGACAAAAATCACTCTTTAATATTATTTGTTTAAGATTTTTTTAAGCTGCAACAACAGAGATGGATTTTCGTCGAGTAGAATCAAAAAGCATACTCGGAAATTTCGTCCTTGACCTGGCTTTTCACATTGGTGGTGGAAGATCAACATTATCACATCTGTGTATTTCTACGTGAAATGGTGGTGTAACAGTAAGTTCTATTAGTCATTGCATCGAATCCGAATGCCGTTTTAATGTAGCCTAGATCTGGATATTACGGTTGGGCTTGGTACGTGGAAACATTGTAAGATTTCTCTGACGCGGGTCGGCTAGTATACACCTATACACCTATACAATTATACCTAGGTCATATTGTGTTCCTTTAAAAAACAATATATGGGGGGAGGGTGGGACTTCGGGAGAAGAGGGCGCTAAAAGTTTCATATCAATAGACGAGATTGTAAGCCACTCCATTTCGACTGTACATCATCATGCGGGCCTAACTACACCTGTGACACATTCCCGCATCTCATAATTGAATGATTCTGCACTTTGAAATTCGATCACCAAGTCATGTTACTTCAAACCTTCGTCAAAATCTGTTTTTTTTTAAAAAACAACCGACATTCCACTGACTTCGGAGCAAAGTCGTGATCGCAAATCTTGTGACCTTAATGAATCCAGGACAGAAATGTGATCAGATAGTGAAAATGTGACCGGATAGTGGAAATGTGGCCAAATGGTGGAAATATGACCAGATAGTGGAAATGTGGCCAAATGGTGGAAATATGACCAGATAGTGGAAATGTGGCCAAATGGTGGAAATAATATGACCAGATAGTGGAAATGTGGCCAAATGGTGGAAATATGACCAGATAGTGGAAATGTGACCAAATGGTGGAAATATGACCAGATAGTGGAAATGTGGCCAAATGGTGGAAATATGACCAGATAGCGTGCTGTCTTAAAGCCGTTTATAGACGGAAAGAAAATGCTGTGAAAGATTTGATGCAAAAGACCCAAGATATCCCAGGAGGTTTGGGGGGTGGCGGTCTCTAGAAAGCAGATGTTTTGCACATTTGCACATACTGGTTTGAAAATTTGTGGTACCAAGGAAATACCTATAAGTCTTTGCTTTCGTAAAATAAATTTTAAAAATGGCAGCTGATCCAGACTGACCCTTGGGATGGTCAGTAAAAGTTACCTCGTGAAAGTCCTCGTAGAAGACCACATGGATGTTATGTTTGTTTAGACGTGCCACCTTCAGCCAGGTGTCCGTGTGCTCAAACCAGGAGTTGTAGGGCACTGTGGAAGTACAAAGATAGTTTTTTTGTGTTTTTTTTTTTTTTGGCCTCTCTGTAAACTTTTAGTACTGAATAATAATAATAAGAATAATGGATGGCATTTATATAGCGCATATCCGTTTGAAATGCTCTGTGCGCCTTACAGAAGCAACATGTCAACCACAGAGCAGAATGGAGCGTCTGCGAAGCGCTCAACACACTACACTGCTTCTTTCTCTCTCCCTGTCTCGCTCACTCTCTCTCTCTCTACCTCTCTCTATCTCAGAGCAAATTGTAACGCAGCCTGTTAGGCGCAGTTCACAACTCACAACAGTTCAGAACTCACAACTCAAATAATATTTGAATATTTATTAATAATAATATATATTTAATAATGAATCATAAATTTTTTGTTGTTGCTGGTGGGGGGGATGATATGGATAAATACTGAACCATAGAAAGAAAATAAACAGGAACGTAGATGAGTAGATTAAAAAAATAATAATAAAGACAGAGAGAACTCAGAAAAAAATTGAATGAAAGAACGTGCAAGAAAGTCAGTTAAAAGAGAAAGAAAGTAACAGGGGGTAAAAGAAAGAAAGAAGGAAAGAGAGAAAGACAGACAGAAAGAAAGAATAGAGAGTAAAAACGACAGATTTACAGACTTGACAGACTGATAGACAAAAACAAATTGTGACAAAAATAGACAGAATGAAATAAAGAAACATAAAGGAATTCACAAAAAGTGATCCATTTATTATTGCAGTGTGCTCTTAAAATATTCCATTCTCTTCATTCAGAGCAAATTAAACAGCTTGACCCAAATAATAAAAGTCAACAAACTGGTTCTGCCCCGCAGATTTCCAATACTGACCACTTCCGTTCAAGAAAAGTGACAAGAAGCCGTCCCAGGGGGCGTTGTAGTCCCAAACACTCAGGTTGGAGATAAACTTGTAGTAGGACACCGCCACGTCACGTGGGTTGCGCACACACAAGACGATCTTCACGCGCTTCCGGAAGAAGTCCAATGGGATGCGAGAGTAGGGAAGATGCGAGCAAAGAACTCTCTGGAAATGGAATACAAAATTGGAGATGAAAAGACTGCTCATTCTCAGCAGTTCCGGTTAAGTTCACTGTTTTATCAAGCCCGTAGAGTGATCTCTTGAAATTTGTATTGCCTCTTGGGTAAATATGTGTGTTTAATCTCATGATCCCAACAAAAAGACTCAGAAAATTGAGAAGCGCATCAAAATAGTTGCTTGTGAATGTCAAAAACATCAATCAATGTCTGGTTATTGCGAAGGACACAAGTGTGGGTGATATTCGTGTCCCCAAAATAAAAGTCTGGAAAACCTTGCTTGAGGGGCCACTGTGAGTAAAATCAAGACATCTAAGGATAATTGCCAGTAAATTGGAATTCTGTTTTCAAATGTAGGGCACGCAGGGATATTAATTAGTTTTGCGGGGAACGATCTTGATATGTATTTACAATCTTAATATTTTATGCGTTCAGTGCCAGTTGACTCCATTGTAAAGGATGGGTGATGAAGATCATGTGCCAAAATGCGGTGATTGGTATGGTAGCGAAGTGTGTGTCTCGATTGGAAGGGGGGTGGGGGTGGGGTAATTGTGTGGATGACCAAAAGAGTGGAGTTGGTGATGGTGCAGAAAGTGAAATGGGAGAGCAGTATTGATGTTGGTGGTGATAATGGTGATGAGGAGGATGATGTGCTGGGTTCAGATGGTCAGAATGTGCAATAGGTTGGTGCTGATGTTAATGATGATGATGATGATGATGATGGTGGTGATGATGTTGATAATAATGACGATGATAATGTTGATGGTGGTGGCGATAATGATGAGGATGATGATGATTGTGATGTCAATGACGATGATGATGATGATGACGATGATATTGTTCTAAACGAATGCTGGTGACGGTGCCACTGATGTTCGTTGGACACACACCTGGGATGGTAGGTCATCCAGCAGATCAGAAGGAAGATACTCGATATGTTTCAGCGTGTCCTCGGTCAAATTTTCACTGCCCTTCACCAGCATGGACAGGATCTCAGATACCCAGTGGGTGCCTGAAATGTATGGGAAAAATTTGTTGTTACTTTTGCGTACGGTCTCCCAGTTGTTGTTGTTGTTTTTTTTTTTTTGATGTTGTTGTTGTTTTTGCGCTAGCGGTACGTATTTTAAAGCCTTCTGTGCTCATCTATTCCTCCAGCCATTCGTGTCCTTATCATTTCACCTGTTATCTGTTTTTATTTCTACCTCATCGACTGTCTCCTATCTTTTTATCTATTTCAAGGCATATATTTTTCAGGAGGACATAAGTGTTTTTGAATACCACAGTATCCGTTCTTTGAATGTCTAACTTGGTAGCTGTACTGGGTTTATTATTGAAACTTTTATTTTGTAATTTGTCCTCCCTTAAATCGTCAACAACTCAAGCATCAGATCACAACGTTGACCGTAAAGTTAACCTGGCCAGTCAGGCAGAGAAAGCAATAGGTCAAGTTTGACTTTACCTGACTTTGGATAAGTCACTAAGAGGATGTCGTCGTTCCTGGCCTTGAAGTTCTGCGGGTTGAGAATGTTGTCGCGCTGGACGTTGGGACTGAAGTAGCAGCCGGCATCCTCCAGCAGCATCAAGCTACTACCGTCTTGGTCTCCGAACTGAATTGGCTCCATGGGGGCAAAAATCGGTTCTGGGGGAAATACAAAAGAGGGAAGTCTAGAATGTTTTTGTGAGACACTCGTGACTTGATTTGCCAATATCTTTGTGAGTCACTCGTGACTTGATTTGCCAATATCTTTGTGAGTCACTCGTGACTTGATTTGCCAATATCTTTGTGAGTCACTCGTGACTTGATTTGCCAATATCTTTGTGAGTCACTCGTGACTTGATCTGCCAATATCTTTGTGAGTCACTCGTGACTTGATTTGCCAATATCTTTGTGAGTCACTCGTGACTTGATTTGCCAATATCTTTGTGAGTCACTCGTGACTTGATTTGCCAATATCTTTGTGAGTCACTCGTGACTTGATTTGCCAATATCTTTGTGAGTCACTCGTGACTTGATTTGCCAATATCTTTGTGGTGACTTGATTTGCCAATATCTTTGTGAGTCACTCGTGACTTGATTTGCCAATATCTTTGTGAGTCACTCGTGACTTGATTTGCCAATATCTTTGTGAGTCACTCGTGTCTTGATTTGCCAATATCTTGGTGAGACACTCGTGACATATTTTGCCAATATCTTTGTTATGTTACTCGTGGCTTGTTTTGCCAGAATATACATTACTTACTCAGAGGAATCCAATGTGGAGTAGCTTTATTGCGAGAGGAATAAAAATATTACAAAAGAAGAAGAATTGGAATTCTTAAGAAAGCGATACCACAGGAGACCTTCAGAGGACGAGAGCCTTCCTTCTAATTTCAGCCTTTGACTTCTTTATCATATTATATGAAGACCCAGATGGGAGAACGTCTGACGTCTGATTTTAAAGATGGTCTGAGTATTTATTTAATTATTTATTTACTTATCAGTGCTTTCTTGGCTGTTTTTTTTTTTATCATTATTGTTGTTAATATATTTTGTTTTTGGACATTTTTTTTTAACTGTCTCAGTGCTTAACTTTATGCGGGAGACGAAAATAATGGTTTAAAACTTGTTTTACTAACAAGCTTTAAAAATGTCCTTTTGTTGTCCTGTATAAAGTTAGGCAATGAGACAGGTATTCCATGAATCGAGATTTGGCCTCTGTAATAGACAAACTCAAAAACCCAATATTAATTCCAATCACCAGGTGCGATTTTGTTTGTCTGCAACTTAAACCACTTACGCACGATCCAGTTTCATTTCGGTTGTCTGTACGGTATATATCTGCAACTTTCCAAATTTGGATGAATATGGGTGGCTTTGAGAGACGAGTTATCGCAATCATTTTGAATTTATTCTAATATTGCTAATTTAGACCATGAAACTATTGAGCAAGTACACAGGACTAGTTCTAGAATAGTGCATGTATGACGCAACAGATTTGAGTGCTCAAACGTGGGCGAATGAAGGGAGAAAACTCCGAATAAATGCACGGGCTGTAATGTACATGTCAATCTGTTGTGTTGGTCAACTTGTGTGTTTGTTTTTGTTGCTTTTTTTTTCGGTACATTTCTCGTTGTGAACTTATCCGTTGCAATTACCTTGTATTATTTTTGCTATATATAAGGTATTATTTTCTAAATATATTTATTTATCCATTCGCATATTCAAGAATATGGTTCTCGTCTTAAGGACAGGCACCTTTGCTAAGAAACAACGATATATTCTTACTTCGATCGAACATCAATAATTAATGCAACTGTTTGTCTATTTGCCAGTACAGTGCTGTGCTTAATTACACTTTTTCCTACACCAGAAATTGACTTTTCAATTATAACAATAATAATAATAATAAATCTGAATATATAACTAGCTTGGTGAATCATAAATCACTGTGAGAGAACTTACAAACTGTGGCATAGTAGGTTCCCGCTTCAATCACCTGTAGATCTATGCGAATGTATGACTCGCCGCTTGTAGAATTTAATCGAGTTTTGAATGAAGCGCTCCGGTGTTTATGTTTTACAACGAGGGTAGGTTGAGAAAGTAGTTCCGGACATTCCCTACCCGGATGAATGAATGAAGATCCGTGGGAACTGGGACTATATATTGACGAGCTGGCAGGTCATTGAACCAATTATGGATGGGTTTTGTGGGGGCGTTTTGAGATATATATATATATATATGTATAAGGGGGTTGAAATTGAAGTCGTGGGCGTTCGTGTGGGATGGTCTTTTTTGTGTACGCCTGTGATAAGATCGTAAATATCCTTTCAAATCCAAAATATACACCCATACCACGTTAATAACCTTGAAAATGCTGGTGAGTGGGTGGGTACCATTGTGTGATGTGATGAGTTTAACAATGCCTACAGTCTCTGCGCCTGAGAGTTGCTTTTTTGTTGTTGTTGTTCTCATCCTCAATCCCCTCTACTGTACTGTGAGATCGTTGTTGATATAAGTGCGCACGCATCCCAAGCATTTTGTACTAGGGGCGCGCACGCATAATGTACCCATCCCTAACTACGTTATTATCCTCAACCCTAAATCTAATCGAATCCCTAACCCTGCCCTCTCACCCTTTCAACCAAGAAACAGGAGAAAAACAAAAAAAGAAAATCTGAAAGAATAATTAATCAAGGCTGTTGTTAGGAGTATTTCGGGAGGAGCTCTCTAGCTCTGGAGTCACAAAAGGCTTTAGAATACGTACCCCTAGCGCAAAAAACTTGGAGGACCCTACGTACTTGTATCAACATTCATCGATAGGGGGTGGGGGTGAGTATTATTGGGTTCTGTCTTCATAACAAAAAAAACGGGGAGGGGGAGGGGGGGGCGGGGGCACAGAGTCATGTTACTTTTCGACACCCACTACCTGTCAATGAACCTTGTACATTTCCCCAATAGACACTTCAGTCCTCTGTATATTGTGAGGTATTTGCCATATTGTTGCATACGACATTTTGCGGATTTCGAGGTTTTCTCAAGAAAATGGTTCTCTCACTTCTACATTCATGATGGATAAGTGTCGTTCCAGTTGGTTAAAAACTTTTCGAGGTATGTGTTTGTGACGTCATGTTGTCCTCTGATTTTACACAACTCTTCAAAGAGTCGAGCTCCTAGCCTTCTCGGGTAAGGACGATAAACTCAGAGGGCCCATGTACACGCAGCGCATGTCAGAGACACCTTGGCAGCTGGACATCGAGAAGAGCAGGCCCAACAGGCCGCTGCCCGGGGCAAAACTCTAGAAAAAAAACTAATCCCTACCACTACAAGATTTTTTTTTAATCAACAAGAAAAGTCAGGTATAAATGCCAATGGCGGCGAATATCCTAAACTATTGACCTACACACAAATATGTATCCAATGTTATAGGAGTATAGTCCGTAAACCTTGCTGTGGCCAACGTTATCATCGACTTCCACGGAAACTGACTGTTCGACTTCCATGAAATTTTTTCGTGTGTCTTTACTTTGTCTTAGACGTTAAGAAAATCATTTTTTTACTCGAAGAATGTCCATGAATAAAGATACAGTATTTCGTTCTTTACCATTCGTTAATTATCAAGTAGTGGACAAATCCAAATCATGTTAGAGTGGACAGCACACAAAGGTGCGGGACATGAGTACGTACATTGTCTAAGTGTGTAACTATGTCTCAAAAGTAACAATAGTTTTCACTACCCTGGTGGACTGAACAGCCCAAGAGAGGCCAAACTTGTTTAAAGTAATAGCCGTATAGGATAAACTTCAAATATTCGAGGGCCACAAGGTATGAACAGAATTTGCGTACACATTTTGATCATTACATACACATTTTGTTACAAAAAAATTGTATATAAATATTAAGAAACACATGTATGCAACAATATTTACTTGCAGTTTCTTAAACTGTTAGATTGTATAGTTTGACCCGCAGTTTTACCCACACCTGGAATAGCTTGATATCTGGACGGGAGCTGTATGGGTGTGAGGACAGCAGGAGGGAAGACAGAAAACCATGAACAATGCCTGGCAGTGCAGCATTGTCCTGGAATGAAAATGTGATCAGTAACAATACTCCGTCTTAAGGCGGGTATCATGTTAAGCCCGGCCAGACACAGTCAGTTTGCTACCAGCAAAATGTACACCAAAGAAATGATGACAGAAGCTGACTGTGTCTGGCCAGGCTTTGTATGGTGGGGTTTTCTCGGATTTACTCTGAAAGTGTAGGAAATTATGGTCTGCATTTCTTGTCGGCCAGCGTCTGGCTGTGTCTGATCGGGATTTAGTATGATATCGCTCTTAATATGTCCAACATTATTTAAAGTAAAAAAAAAAAAAACAACTCTATCTCTCATCTTACAGTAGTCTCGTGTCCAGACCTTGTGAATGGTACCAAAATCCCACACAAGGGCTGGCACCGGAGTCTTTTCGCCTCTCAAGCCCTCAGTGTGAGCAATGCCTTACCGTAGAGAATTCAAGTTGACAATTCATCTTTTTTTAACTCGAAACTAAAACCTTGTCTTTTTGACTGAAATTATACTCCAGATTTGTTTCATATATAATAGTACCTTTAGTTAGTTGTGTGGTTGCCATGGTTACTTACTGCAATACAGACGATTTATTTAAATTTAAATTGTGAAGTGCCGAGAGCTGACCTTAAATGAGAGGTATGCGTTGTATAAGAATGCATTATTATTACTAGTAATTGCCCCATTCTTCGAATGGTTAAGCACAGCATTCCAGACCGAAAGGAATCAGTACAAAGACATTCATTGATGTCGAGACACTTTGGGTCATCCACAAAAAAATTGGCTATTAATAGATAGATAGGAGAATTTTTCAGGAAATGATGACGTCATGGGCTCATGTGTGCGGCAGTAGATCTTGTTCAAAATCCCGTGATTCTTTTTTTTATATTATTATTACATTTTCCTTTCTTTAAGCATTAGCTCTAGAGTTCGAGGCGTGAGAGGCCTAGCCTTTCGACAAAGTTTTCTTGGCATGACTGACACTCCGAGATCTATAATAAAACTATTTCATTTCGAGCTTGAAGCACACTATAAATGTTTCTACACAGTTTTCTTGGTATGAATGAATGGCACTCACCTCATCTGTATAACATTATACTTGGTATCAAAATTTTCTTGGCGTGGTTGGATCTCAAGTGAACTCTAGTTCGAGAGTTTACATTTCCGGTAAGAGGCGGAAATGACGAAATTGACGGAAGTACATTATCACGTCGTATTCGCAATCATGAATTGATAACTGATAATTATAACTGAATTTCTGGGAAAAGTAAAGAGTTTCGGGAAAAAATGAGCTCGACACGTACAGGCTTAATAAATTTTACATACATGTGCCAAGTTTCATTTCTCTAGGTTGCGTAGTAAAAAAGCCTTTGCGGGAACAAAGTTGGGCCCAAGCTCCATTATTATATGATTATTGTTTGCTATTACAATGTAACAAAAATGTTACCAAAAATAAATAAAAAAATAATTAGTCATCTCACAAAACTGTAAAGTGCTGTAAAAATCGACTTTTTTCTACTCACTAAATCTGTAGCAAACTTGAATGTGGAAACTGCACTTGTTTCAGCAAAGTGGTCGTTAGGAGAGGAAATCTCGCGGCTTCGAAGGTTGTATCTGACACTTTGGCCTCTCCTGGTTGCATTTTATAAAGATTTGCCATGTCCAAAAGCTGGTTCAACTCATAACCGAGAAATAATTATTATTTTGAGAGAGGAGTTAATTCAAGTCACATGACTAGTCACGATCCTGCGCACAGTTTATACGGTTGATAAGGAGCACGTTGGTCGCCGTACGCCATTTGTGACATCGCCTCTTCTGATTGGCTGTTTAAATTTGGCGGGGGCTTTCCGTGTGAGTGCGCATGATTATTTTCAGTTTCTTTCATTTTCAGAAATTGAGTTGTTGTATACTATTCATATTAATGAGTTACAGTGTGGGTTGTTTTAAGTTTATCTGCCGCAGGATTGGCTGGGAGAGAAATGTAGAGTACACTGAAAGAAATCATATATTTAGAGAGAAACTCATTTCACAAAAACTACAAGGAGTAAAATTTCTTTTAATTTATTGTATGCACGACCGAGGGTTTGGGAACGGGGGGTGGGGGGGTGAAAAATAGCACATTCTAGTAGAAAAGAAGTAAACAAATAATTACAATTTGTTTATGACAACAGCAAAACCTAGTTCGGCATTACAAAGACATTAGCTATTAAATGGTATTTTAGTAAGGTTGGGGAAGAGATTTTCCATATGTCTGTGTGTGTGTGTTTTTTGTTTTTTTTTAATATTTTCAATAATAAGTTTATTATCTTCTATTTTTCATCTGGCACAGGGTAGGACAATTTATAAACCGCAGGGTCGCACTACATAGTCGAGAAAAAAACGTACTTATTACATTACCAGAACATTTCCTGTCGTATGCCAAAATAGATTTGGGCGATTGAAATAAAGAATTGTAGACCAAACTGGCAGCCCGTAAGAATGACCAAATAATTATACCCCCGATGTCCAGCTGCCAGACAGAAAAGTAGATCATTTCTGGTACAAACACACAACATTAAAGATTATGAAAATTTGTACTGTTAAAGTATGTTTATGAGCAACTGGCCTATTGTCCATCCAGACAGTAACATTTCCTCTTTCTTCCTTTTTTTTTTAATTCTCCCCCTCTTCGCCTCCATCTCTAAACGTCTTTGAAATATCGTAAAAATCTCTACATGAAAATCTCTCAGGGATGTGAAGTGACGGATCTACTCTGGAACTAATGGTTTCAGCTTCAGTGCCTTTAATTTCGGAGCGAACCTTGAGGAAATCTTTTTCATGAGTGAATTTTTGGATGTTGCCCTGTTGTTTGCTGGGTGAGAAAAGGCGCCAAAAACAGTTCAAGCTTCAAGCTCCCAAATAGATAGGTCCGCCACAGGGGATGTGAACTAACTGACCTGTTCTGTCGTTATACAAGGTCAGGTACACTCCCAGGTCCTTGACTCACACAGAATCTTCTGTCAGACTTCACAAAGAATGACTGTGTAGGAGCAAATGAGGCACGGGGTCAATGGAGAACGCAATTACGGGTCAGTGAGTGGCTGAAATTGCTGAATCTTGATAAATAAGAGCGATTTAAAGAAGGGCCGAGAACTCTGAAACCCCACCAAACCTAAGAACATGAGGTTTTCACCTGAAATCAACGTTAAAACTATAGTTTGCTAGGGACGGATTGGTTGAAGTTGTGGGTACAGTCATGTTTGTATTATGCTCGGCGAAGACAATTTACAAAGTTGAGCTGTACCTTTTTCCGTGTCGTGTTTTATAATCTAACATTCCTAATTTTTTCCTGTCCCTGTTTTGTATTTTTTTTTTTTTTTTAAGGATTTTTCTTCTTACGGTGTCATCTTTCCTGGGTTTGGCCTCTCTGGATTGGCTGCACCATCCGGTGTAGCAATAAATCATGACGGTGTAAAATAATGAAAATCACGATATTGAGGAAAGCATGTAAATGTTTGTATCCTCAAGCGCTGCCGAGACACAAGATACCTGGACGAATCAATTTGTCATATTCCGGCCGTCGATTTGCGCCTGTATCATCGATGTCAACAGTGCAACATTGCGCATCACACTCATTCATAATTGAACGAGAAAGACTAGTACCCACAGTATTTATACGCGCGCAATTTTGTGGACATGTAGTTGGAGAAGGAATGGCTCGTCTCGGTATTCTGTGCCTCGGAGTGTAGCCTGGGCTCTTCTGTTTGTAAGTGAATAAAAGACAGATGGGGAAGTGGAGAAAGATGTCCAGTAATTTTATACACAGGTCTAAATGACCATCCCTGTTGTAACTACCTGAATTAAGCAAACATACGCACACACTTGGGCTGATGACCCACTGAATGTTCAGCTCTTCATTCTAGATGGTTCGCTACCCCCTGGCAGTTACACCTCATGTTTCTTCTTTTTGTCTTTCTTATTGTGGTCGGGATTGAAGTTTGCCCGGGGCAGCGGTCTGTTCAGCCTGCTCTTTACGATTTCCAACTGCCAAGGTAACTTAAACGCTCGCAACGTGCACACGGACCCTCCGAATTTTTCGTCCTTGTCCGAGAAGACTAAGTGCTGGATCCTACCTACTACAGGATCAGGGACAGGAAAATATGAGAAAAATCCCAAAATTCCAACATGCCTGCACCCACCGGGATTCGAACCGATACCTTCGGCGTGAGAGGCGAGCACATTGCCTCTAGGCACCGTGCCCCCCCCCCCCACTGAATGAAGTCTGTTTCGTCTCGGGTTTAGGGTGAGATGTCGACTGTAGAGTTAAACGTGGCCACGCGCACTAACGTGACCGAAACCGCGGTCTGCCTCACTAGTTAGGGTGCCACAAAACTGTCTTTGGGTCAGCTGACGTTAAGAGAGAGAGAGAGACCTGGTACACTGAGTCAGAACACACGCACGATAGACTTGTCTCCTTGCACCACCAGGCTGTTGCACACCACACAGACATTTACCCAGAAACTGCCACACCTCCAGTTGTTGTTCTTGGGGGCGCATAGTAGTTTACATTGGCTGTCGTTACTGGTACGTACAGTACCCTAACCCGGACCTTATCCGCAACCCTAAATCTTATCGAATCCCTAACCCTGCCCCCCCCCCCTACCCTTTCAACCAAAAAAACAGGAGGAAAACAAAAAGAAAATCTGAAAGAATAATTAATTAAGGCTGTTGTTAGGAATATTTCAGGAGGAGCTCTCTAGCTCTGGAGTCACAAGAGGCTTTAAAATACGCACCCCTAGCGCAAAAAAAAAAACCAACTTGGGGACCGTACGTACAAGTAACAACAATCTTTCACATTGGCCACTGATAGAAGCGCGTGAACACAACTCAGTAATTTCCCTATTTGGCTTTGTGATTACATTACGCCCCCCTAACACCATTCTCTTTTGTTATTATTATTATCGACGCTGAATTTCCGTTTTTGTGACGGCGATATTGAGAAAAAGAAAAATTTTGCCAATATAAGTTTGCAATTATGTAATCTTTTGATGTCGATACTGGACTAGGGCAAAATGGCCCACTGCTCTAGATTTCTCTGTCAGATGGTCACACCCGAACGAGCACTGTGTGAAATGTGGGTTAGTAGTGTTTCATCCAATATTTAGCTGTGACACACCACACACGCACGAGCACTCACTCATGCGCACACTGACGCACGTTATCCAATATTCATCATATGGATTGATTGACTCGAAGGAGGTCTTTTGTTGTTTAGTGCACTTGCAGGGTAAGTTGACCTACTGCTCATCCAGGAGGTCACGCGGTTACAAAAGGAGTGTGAGGTTTTGCTTTCTAGATCTAAGCTTAGTTGTTGGATGCACATCGTGGTCGTATCGAACGTTTAGCGCTCGACTGTTTTCTCGGTTCTTAGTCAGAGAGAACTTTGGTAATATACTGACAGTGGCGGATCTGCTAGGAAAGTAATGAAGCTTTTTTGAATACGTAAAATTTGGATGTTACACTAGTGTTTCTGGTTGCGAAGGGACCCTAACAGTTCAAACTTCAGGGTCCCAAAAGTAGGTCCGCCAGTGAATATACACGGTAGCTTTGATGCGGTTTACCGTGCGGGTTGAAGGTGATTCTGGAAAAAGGATTTTGGTTAAATGGAGTGGGGCAATGGCGTATATAGGGTACGGGAGGGGAAGGGGAAGTAGTGACACTGAATATTTTCTGTTGAATTCAGACAAGCTGTCCTTGGAGAATGAACAAATAATGTACTTCAAAATGTGAGGTAAGATCAGGATATAATTTACCTGTAGTGTAACTCAAAAACGTTATGCACATTTACAAAAGTCTTTTTAGAGATATACAAAACAACCTTTGAGAATTGTGAGTGTGCATGAGAAAACCCACAATATGTCGAAAACATGACATTTTGAGTTCTGTACATATAATAAAAGACAAGACATTCCTGATAAATTGAAGTCAGTGACACCCCTAAAACAAGATTTTGAGAAAACGGCATTTAATCCTAAAAGTGGCAATAGCTAATTGACCCATTGATATTGGCATGATTGCTGTTAGGAGACCGTAGTCTAATAACTAAGCCGGTATAGAGATCATAGTGAGTAGTGTTCACTGCTCATCTACAGTTTACCCTGTAACATGCCACGGTCCCCTAAACAACAGCCAAGTCGGAAGTTTTTGGATCTTGTTAGGAGACCGTACTCTAATTACAAAGCCTTTATAGAGATCATTAATGAGTAGTGTTCACTGCTCGTCTACAGTTTACCCTGTAACATGCCACGGTCCCCTAAACAACAGCCAAGTTGGAAGTTTGTGTCGGACCCATATTTTCACTTCAAAGCCGTTTTTCTCAAAATTAGTTCTTTCGACATTTTGTGGGTTTTCTCATGCACGCTCACAATTTTTCCCAATGGAATAAATTAATGCGGAACTGAATACGGCCTCTCAGGCCAACAGACAGGCAGAGACAAGCCGAATGTGTACGATATGAACATTCAAATGCAAAATACCAGATTTCACGTAGGTGATAACGCATTGAAGCTTAATTATCCAAAAACATTCAGATATATATCGGAATTCATGTATTTCAACATGTGCAATTTTACAAATTTGTCAAGCCGGATACGCGAGGACATTCAAGTCTAAATTCATCACATTCCTCAACATGCCCCCCCTCCCCCCCCCCCCTTTTTTTTGGGCTGGTATTCTAAAGTTATCAACCACATCAATACAGACCTACATAAGAGCAGTGTCGGATCTGCTTTGGAACTAATGTAGTTCATACTTTAAGCTTCACGGGCCCCAATCCCAGAGGGGCCCCGAAGAACTTTTTTCAATGAGTGAATTTTGGATTGTGCCCCATTGTTGTTGCTTGCGAGGTGGGGTCCCGTAACGGTTTAAACCTCCAGGGTCCCAAAAAATGCAGCTCCGCCACTGCTTCTCAGACAGAGAAGGCCTTTCTAACCTTTGTGATTGTTTGTGTTGTGTGTTACTGTGGGAGACTTTGGTTCAGCCGGTGTGGTGGTCTATTTTGCACGTCCTGGTCCTTTAATGTCTTACAGTACGTAACAAACAGACCTTCAAGTCTACATGTTCTATGAAATATGGACTCTCCTGTCGGAATTTCCCAGAAAGAATGGCCCTCCCTCACTTCTTAATGACATAATAATCATTGCAGTGCCTTGTTAGGCCTCCTAATCGCCAGGACACTTTATGAGAGATCAACAGAGCTGTTAATGTGACCTAGTGAATGTGAACCAGCAGTGCTGAGGATGTGACCTAGTGAATGTGAACCAGTAGTGCTGGGAATGTCACCTACTGAATTTCAACTTTCAAGATTACGTCAATAAATAATGTTTAATAACGTTTAAACTTTTTATGACCAGACCTGGAACAAAGGTTCGGTCCAGGTGTCGGGAAAACCAGGACCGGAAATGACGTCAGCAATGTCAGTGTTGCCCAGAGACCCGAAACTGAAGACAAAAGACTTCGTTCAGGGGAATTCCAGCGGAAAATACACACTGCCCTGCGCACACACTTGTGGACACCAATCGGCCGTTTGGTTGGACTGTGACGTCACCACATTGAGATTTCATTGAGATCCACTGAGTTGGATGGTGTGCGAGGTCTCGTTGAAAACTCAATGTCCTGACGTCACCAGCCAATTAGTCGGCCAAACAAACCGACAAAATAATTCGGACCAGAAACATCAAACGTTGCGTTAGGTCCGACCTCTGTGCAATAGTACAAATATGGGAACAAAAAGGTCATGATATG
>OZ007576.1:54974471-55086971 GCA_963931925.1 Onchidella celtica
CTGTTTTCTCCAGTTAGCTTTACTTTTAAGTTTGACAATTAAAATTATTGTACAGATGACAACTATCATGAAAGCCAACATGGGGAAAGTCACATTAGAGACGATGAATGTAATGCCATCAATCTCTTGTCGATCATCTGTGAATGTAAGTGCGTAGAGACTTCTGTTTCTCTCTGGGGAAAACATCCAAACGAGTCGGCTGGTGTAATATGTGGGCATGGTTGATCCTAAACACATAAGAAAAACTACGATGATGACAATTGCCGTTCTCCTGGGTGTAATGATCATTTTAATTTTCAGAGGTACGGTGACGCACAGACATCTCTCAAATATGATGAAAGCCGTGATCCAGGCTGTGCAGCGAGTAAAGGTTATTCGTGGAAACGACATAGCGATGTAAACTACATCATCCAGCTTGAAAGGAATATCAAATTCTACCAGAAAAGGATTTATACATATGTTTATCCCTACAAGAAACACCAAACTGAACAAATCCGAGACTGCCAAACCCAATAAACTTATATTAATGGATTCTTCAAATCCTTGTTTGGCAAACACGATAATGTTGATAACGTTTGTAACTATGCCAAAAATACAGACGAGGTTGTTGAAAACAGTGTACTGTATGGTCGTCAACAGCTGCCAAGTTTTATCGTCCACAAATTTACCGCTAAATCCATGATCATCTGAGATATTGTCATATTTCATTTTACTGTTATTGCCTGGTAATTCTGCGATGCTTGTGCTGCTGTGAGTTCCAACACGCTGACCAGCTTGTACTGTGTAAATAATTACCAGATAGAAATAAAACATGACTGACCACAAATACTTGCCCGAAATATCCAGTCTCATCGATGATTTCTCCATGGCGATATAGAAATTTTTGTCCCTTTCGGTACCTGTTTTCTGACACAAGAAGAATCAAACTATATATTAACTAACGAAGCTGAACAACAACAACAACAATCAACAAAGCAATTCCATAACAACAACTGTGAGAACAACAAAATGGCTGCCATGACAATTATCTTTACATTGTTTTTGGCGGTGTTTTTTTTTTCAACTTAGAATGAAATAATTTTTCAAAAAACTGACATAATATCGTGAGCCATTTTTCTCCACTTCAACGATATAGATTATAGAAGCTAGCTCTATTGTTACTGTTTTGATGGAGGAAGGGAGTGGAGTGTACAGATCGGCTACGTTACATTTAATATACTTGACCAAAAAGAGCATCCAATGTCCAGTGTATAGTCGATGGTCACCCAAGTTTTCAATCCTTTTGACCCTTTAGAGATGTGTCCTATTCCTCAAATATAATGGTGACCTATTAAATTTGGGGTGAAGCGGAAGTGGAGACGAAAAATTCGCTAGGATTAGGAATGTTTGCTCTCCATCTTCCAACGACATTTGCCTACCACCAGTCCCATCTCTGTTTTCAGTCGATTGCATTGGCCTATTTGGGTGAAAAGAACTTTCGAATAAATGAGGGTATTCTTACATATTTCTTGATAAATGAACTTCTTCTATGCTGCTTTCGAGATTTCACTCCCGTCAAAACAATCCAACCGATTTGAGAATCTTCTTGAATTAAATAAATACAATAAACTCAGGTAAAGATGTAACAGAATGAACAGAATGATAAATTTTAATTTGATACTGACGGGGGTGAAATGCCCTGGTCGAAGATAGTTTACGAATGTGTGACTGAATTAGAAAGCCGAATGTCCCCCTTGATGCCATGCCTGTTTTATAACCTGAGCAAGATCGGTCAGAAGCTCAAGCAAAACTGTCCAAAAAAAAAAACCCAGTTAAACCTACCAGAAAAATTCTCAGTCTAAACTGGACGGGGAAAGTTGCAACAGCCCAAATGTCAGCACAGATGTGGTTTTACCAAACTTTCCAACATAAATGTTCTGTTCAAGTGTTATCATTTTAGGTTCATTCCATCAAATATAATTTTCAGATCAAATTTTAGCTCGCAACGCAGAGAGGAGTACCGGTAGAACTTTTAATTTTTGTATCCAAACCATAGTATGTTATTGTCAATGGAACCAAACTGATTTCATCATGAACAATTTGAGGTGCGACAGACATCTGTGGCGTGGAATTTTCAGATAATGACACTATTATTTATCGCGCGAGGAACTACCTTTCGAGGAACCAGTTATGGAGAAGACATTTTAATGACATATTAGTAATTAAGACATCAATTTTGAAATAAGCAGAACCGGTATATTTCTTTTTGAAACATATTGATTGATTCTGCAGTCTACGGCAATAAATGGATTTTGGGGTGAAACAGAGGAAGAAAAGAACACGTGATGAGTACATTTTGATATGCAGATAGCAATGGTTCTTAATAACCGTAATTAGCACAGAGTGCATTACCCACAAAGTGTTACTAGAGTAATTATTTCAATCATGATGTCACGGTCACCTGCTAACAGGTGCCTTTGTTTCTCTGCCTGATTCAGTGCGACAAGTGACAAGGAGACTCGGAAACTGCAGAAATGTCATGGAAAACAAAGAAATTGAGTTTTGTTTTGTCCTTTTTTCTTTGGCTAATAACTAAACAAAAAATTCAGTATGTCCAAATTAAGAGTTCATTACGACCTTGCTCGTTTATTTCTGCGAGCATACAGTCAAGCCCCCACGCTATGCATATCTTACTCCGTCGATATCAGTAAAGAGATTGTAAGCTTGGACTGACAGCTGATAAAGCTGCCACGTGTGCCATCTTCAGTGTGTCAGACATTTATGGTTTTCAGTTTTTAAAAAAGTTGTGTTGTTTTTTGTTCTTGCCGATGGTAAATGTCCATCAGCCGACCAGCACCAGTGGTTCTAATGTAGTATCAGCTTCAGAGTTGACAATTTCGTATTATATGTATCAAAATGTGTATTTATTGGCCCACATTAATACACTTGTCCTGTTACACACTGGTTTATTTTAATGCCAAATCAAAATAAGAGTAAAGAAGAAAATGCTGGTTTGACAGATGGGAAGGTTGTCAATACATGGTTTCCGCTTAAAAGCTACAATCGCAAACTTGTGCGGAAGGGATCGGTCACAAATAAGCTGCCGATTCGCACTTATCCATTTTAGCAAATTTCTTTGGAAAGGTTGTGCATTTTGGTATCTTACTATAATAATTGAGCTAGAAGGTGAACCTGTAAGCAGCTAAAACTTCGCGACTACGCCATCAAAAATTATGAAACTTGGTGTACTGCATCAATTATTGACGAAGAGTTATGTGGATACATTCATTTTGAACAAAAATCAGTCTTTACTATTATTTATATTAAAATTTTGGAGCCGCAAAAACAGAGAGGCATTTTCATCGGAAAGAACCGAAAACTGTCACTGGAAATTGCGCTCTACGTCACTATTTACTCATTGCCGGCCGAAAGTCAACTTATCACATCTTTGTATTCTGCAAGAATTGTGGTGTAACAAAACGATCCATGAGTCTTTGTATCAAACCTAAGTGCCATCATGAATGCGACCTAGATCTAGATACACAGCTGGATGTGATACAAGGAAATTTTGCAAGATTTATCTTGCCGGTGTCACGATCACGTGCGTGAAGATGGTCACGACCACGTGTGTGATGAGTACCTAACTTATTTACCTTTCAAACCCAGCTAACAAGCCAAGCAAGCAGACCAGCGATCAACGGACACATGGAGTGAGATTTAAATTAAACGATATTTAATTATAAATGCATGACAAAACTTATGTCAAAACATTCAACTCATGATAATCACATACATAATCACAAAAACAGAGATATTTCAAATTTACTCTTGGGGATCATGGCTATTCTCTATTCCCCGTTTCACATCTAGATCTAATCCCTCTGTCTATAAACTTAACTACGTATACTTAATAGTCTCTGTCAACAGCTGCCCTCCTCGTTGATGCAGTTTCACGTCTCCAGAGTTCACACGATCCTTTCTAGATCTCTAACTTCGACGATAAAAGGGGAAACAGACGTCCCTGGCTTCACACAAATAAGAACACACAGTTCACACCCGCCATTGTAGATTACTAGCTCCTTGAGGGGTTATCATCCCGTCCTCAAAGACTCTTCTTCTGCAAACACACACAGCACATCGACGGTTCACACCCGCCATCGCAAATCACGAGCTTCTGATGGGTTCCCATCCTATCATCAGAACTCCTCAACTTCTGGTCCCCATGGCACGACCTTCCACTTGTCGCCCGGACCGATTAAATTCTTCTTATTGGGAAATACATGTGAACATCATGGATCCCTCACACACCTAACACTTCTGGTCCCCACTGGCACGACCTTCCACTTGTCGCCCGGACCGATAAATTCTGCGTCTTCCTTTTAGGAATGAATAACTTGGGAACTCATAGATCCCTCACATACTTAACACCCCTGGTCCCCATGGCACGACCTTCCACCTGTCGCCCGGACCACTTCTCGCTGCGTCTTCATTTAGGAACGAATAATTTAGGAACCACGTGTGTCGAGCTTCTCCTCTACTTATACTCCCGAGGTTTTTGCACACGCGACTAGTTTAAAGCGAGTCGTGTGTATCTATTCACGCTCGTCAACAATGTTAAAAACCGTGTTTTCCCCTGCTAAGCTCACCCCCCTAGACTCGTGGCGCACAAGGCCACCGACCTTCCTCGTGATAGTAATCTTTCATGCTAGTCAACAACTTAAAAAAACTCCCCTTCTCCCCTACTAAGTTTACCCCCTCTATACTCGTGGCGTACAAGGTCATCAACCTTAATCGTGACACCGGGGTTGGCTAGTCTTAATTGTTTTTTTTCTTGACCAACCAATAAACAGCTGAGCCGTGCTTCTCTTCCTCCCTCTCTCTCTCGATCAAACTGGGGGAAAATGACCTCTCTATGCTGCCAAGTATGCCTAAGTTCGAGGTTAGGCCTAAGGTGTACCACGGCAAATGCAAAATTCTCACAATGCTCACAATGATGAATGAACTCGACGTAGGCTATTATTATAATGCAGCCTACATCATGTACGAGTATTACATGAAACCTGCCTACCGCCAACGCCCCACTCTCGCAGCAGATCTGCCAACTATCTTATTTTTTCCGGGACTGTCTCGGAATGGGATCTTCAGATTTTAGTTGTTTGGGAGGGCTGTAGGCTAGTCTTGGTGTATGAGGTTCCTGGTGGCTCAGAGCCCGACGATATATTTGATACTGGTGGTCGGAGTGTAAGGATGCGCCCATGCACTCACCTGCTGACGTGTTTCACAATCCAGGGAGTGGCCCCGCCTCTTAGACTGAGAGCACGGCCCACAATGGTCTTTGATCAGATTAAAGCGTTATGTCTGTTCTAATGGTGCTTTCAGGTACATGTATTGTGGAACAGGTCAGAAGACTGGGGGCTGGGGGGCATTGGTGGTGGCCCCAGGCCGACTAGGCCATATCCCGTTTTTGCCTTACTTCCAGCTAGTTGGCAAGTCTATCGGGTCAAGTGTATGATGCTGGCTGTTCTTGACTCAAGTACCACCAGGCGCACGTACGACCTTCGTCTCACACTGCATTGTAAAGGTGCGCGCACAGTGGATTCGGCTCTCAAGTGACGAGACTTCAGTGTTGCCACCCAGTCTACCCATTTTTACCCTGCCGCCAACAATTTTGTACTAATTAAACGTGCCATAAATGCATTGAAATCCAAGTAGATCATAGTTTTTGTATTCCAAGCACACTTAAAGCCGTTTTCATTTTCATTGTTTATTTAAAAATTCGTCCCACTTCGAAGGGATGTGGGCATAGACTTACACGGCCGTGTAGGTCTATGGATGTGGGCAAGGCCTCTCATCCGCCATTTTGATCGAGAGCGAGAGGGGGGAAGAGAAGCACGGCTCAGCTGTTTGCTGATTGGTCAAGAAAACAAGTCGTGAAAAAACGCACAACCGTTATTTTCCCGACATGTCGTGAAAATAACGGTTGCCTTATAAAAACGGCAGAAAAACTATGGGGTCGGAGCAAGGCTATAAGAAATGTCAAAATCTGGCAAAAAGAAAGAGTTGTGAAGCCCTAAATATATCCCACAAAATTACTTTGCCCAAGTGCCGGAAGTTTTAATCCCGAAAACAAGACTGCTCATTCCCAAGTTTACGACATCGATTTGCAAAATATATTCGGCTTGTCTTACTTGTACGTTTGTACCCTAAGCGTTTTGTGCTAGGAGCGCATGCGTATACATACCTATCCCTAACCCCATTCTTAACCTCAACCCTAAATCTTATCCAATCCCTAACCCTGCCCCCCCCCCCCCCTTACCCTTTCAACCAAAAAACAGGAGAAAAACAAAAAGAAAATCTGAAAGAATAATTAATTAAGGCTGTTGTTAGGAGTATTTCGGGAGGAGCTCTCTAGCTCTGGAGTCACAAAAGGCTTTAAAATGCGTATCCCTGGTGCAAAAAAAACTTGAGGGACCGTACGTACTTGTACCGGCAACAACATTCCTATCAGCAAACATTTAGTTCTTTACATTCAGTTTCTCTTCAAACAGTTTCTATTTATTTCGATTCTTGCCAAAACCCCGGAGCTTGGCTTTGACAACATACACTTCATTCATAGTCAGAGTCAAAGGTTTGGAGGCGGGGGGGGGGGGGGGCAGGTGTTTCATTCACAAGTTGCATAAATGCACTTTCGTTGCCACACAAACAAAAGTGGATTGGTCGCGCTTGTCATTGAACTATGACGTCATGAAAGCACTCAAGACCAATTCTCACGTTGTTTAATGTAGCAGTTTGTAAACGAATAGAAGCATTCACTATAGAACTCTGCCAACAAACCTGATATTTCCTGCAATCTAAACATAGAGCCTGGCAGAGCAGGAGGAAACCGAAATGGAAACAACTCTCTGGAACGCCGGACCACTTCAAACAAAAAGTCGTCTGGTGAATTTTGGCGGGAAACGTCTAAGAGTGGCTTCATTTTTGTCATTGACGTCATTGGCCGCATTTACCGAGCAGTCATCAGTAGATAAAGTACTTGAGGTCTGAGTCAGTGGAGGAATAATGCAACAGTTCGCAATTTTCTTTCATAATTCTCTACCGACGCGGGCTTTTCCAGACCGATGTGGTCAACACTTGAGCTGAAAGAACAATGTTTGATATGTTAATGATCTATAGTTTACTTACTACGCTAAACAGCTAAGTGTTACAGAGTGTATAAATAGTCCGTCAATATAATTATACATTCTTTTTGTTTTCTCAATGACTTTGTAACCCGTCTGAACCTTTTTTTTTATGACAGCGATGATATGCGCGCAAGTCGAGGGACGGGAATATTTCCAATTCATTTGTCTCGGTATCTTGTGTCTCGGGCCCCGCTCACCATCTATATATGTATAATTCACAAATTCTCCCCCTTTAAACGCAAAAGGCTTTTGAGTAGGCCACCTAGAGTAACCACATTTGTTTGGATTTTTATTTTACTGGCTTAGTTTTTCAACTATTTTTTTTCGAGTTTGCTTTGTGTCGCTGACTGCTCGCCTCCGATCCCTCTGTCGCCTGACTTAAACTAGAGACACAGAATATCGAGACGGGCCATTCCTTCTCCCACTATATGTCCACAAATGGCGCCCGTGTAAATACGGTGAGTTCAAATCTTTTTCCTTCAATCATGAAGGGAAGTGATTTGAATTACAACATTGTTGACATGGATGATACGCGCGCAAGTCGACGGGGCTTAATATGGCGAACTGATTCGTCACGGTATATTGTGTGTCGGTTTAAACTATTCGACATGCTAAAATTAGAACACAGGAAGACCCTGCTGCTTTCTTGGGGAATTACTTCGGTTTACCGAGACAGATGTAGAGAGGGTAGAAACTGACGGGCGGGACAGTAGTTTGGGGGGGGGGGAGATTCGGAGCTGAGGGCGGCTTCTAAGCTTGTTAAAGATGAAATAAATCTAGTTTGAAACCCATTCAGTGTCAGCTTGGCGTGAAAGTGGTTTTAGGTATGTGAAAAATGGAATTTACAAAGCAGAGAAGAGTGCTTTGTAAATCCAACAATTACAGCTACACTGTGTATTTTGTATACTTCTTTCATCCCAATTGGGCAATTTGCCTTAGTGTCATTGCAGCCCAGTTACAACTGGAGCAGACAGACATGTCGTCGCCACAGTGCAGCGCCGGTCGGCGAGTTTTTGTTTTTTGGGGGGAAGGGGGAGGGCAGAGAGGGTAGGGAGTGGTAGGGATAAGTTTTTATTAATTTAATTTTTCCCTGCCAGCGGCCAGTTCGCAATTCGGCCTGCTGTCCTCGATTTCCAACTGCCAAGGTATCTTTAACGTGTGCAACGTGCGCACGGGCCCTCCGAGATTTTCGTCCTTATCCGAGAAGACTAGGTAGAGAATAAACTGAATCAACATCGAATTTCTGGAAAAACTGAATCTTGGATTTATCTGAAATTTTGCACGGGCTTCTATTTGGCACTAATTCATATGGAACTGATTGTTTTATTTGTTAGATTGTAGCTTGATTTTGGGTCTGTTTCTCTCGCTCTCTCTCTCTCTCTCTCTTTCTCGCTCTCTCTCTCGCTCTCTCTCTCTTGCTCCCTCTCGCTCTCTCTCTCTCTCTCTCTCTTTCCCTCTCTATGTCTCTCTCTCTCTTTCCCTCTCTCTTTCTCTCTCTCTTTCCCTCTCTCTCTTTTTCTCTCTCTCTCTCTTTCCTTCCCTCTCTCTTTCCTTCTCTCTCTCTCTCTCTCGCTCGCTCTCTCTCTATCTCTCTCACTCCCTCTCGCGCTCTCTCTCTCTCTCTCGCTCTCTCTCTCTCTCTCTCTCACTCTCTCTCTCGCTCTCTCTCGCTCTCACCCCTCTCTCTCTCTCTCTCACTCTCTCTCTCACTCTCTCGCTCGCTCTCTCTCTCACTCTCTCTCTCTCTCTCTCGCTCTCACCCCTCTCTCTCTCTCACTCACTCTCTCTCTCTCTCTCACTCTCTCTCTCACTCTCTCGCTCGCTTTCTCTCTCACTCTCTCTCTCTCTCTCGCTCTCACCCCTCTCTCTCTCTCACTCACTCTCTCTCTCTCTCTCTCTCGCTCTCACCCCTCTCTCTCTCTCACTCACTCTCTCTCTCTCTCTCGCTCTCACCCCTCTCTCTCTCTCACTCACTCTCTCTCTCTCCCTCTCACTCTCTCTCTCACTCTCTCGCTCGCTCTCTCTCTCACTCTCTCTCTCTCTCTCTCGCTCTCACTCACTCTCTCTCTCTCACTCACTCTCTCTCTCTCACTCACTCACTCTCTCTCTCTCACTCACTCTCTCTCTCTCACTCTCTCTCTCTCTCGCTCTCTCTCTCACTCACTCTCTCTCTCTCACTCACTCTCTCTCTCGCTCTCACCCCTCTCTCTCTCTCACTCACTCTCTCTCTCTCTCGCTCTCCCCCCCCCCTCTCTTTTTCTCAAAAAAAAAGGGGGGGGGGGAGGGGGGAGAGAGAAACATGAGCCAGTGCAAGATTTCAGACAAATCCATGTTGATCCCGCCTACTCTAATTCTCATGAAAAAGTTGTTACAAGTACGTACGGTCCCCCAATTTTGCGCTACGGGTGCGTATTTAAAAGCCTTCTGTGACTCCAGAGCTGGAGAGTTCCTCCAGAAACATTCCTAACAACAGCCTGAATTAATTCTTCTTTCAGATTTTTCTTTGTTTCCCTCCTGTTTTTTGGTTGAAAGGGTAAAGGGGGGGGGGGGGGGTGGTTAGGGATTCGATAAGATTTGGAGTTGAGGATAAGGACGGGGTTAGGGATAGGTACAACGCTTGGGGACCGTAAGTACACGTAACAACAGCTTTCTAAAACAGACCGGCTATACGGGACAAGATTCAGTGCACACCCAGTTTTTCCTTCAGTGAACCTGTCCCATGTGCATGAAATCTGTAGTAAGACTGTCGAATATTGAAAGTTTTCCAGACCACAGGGAGAGAAAGAGAGAGAAGGGTGGGTTTACCCCGGCTAATGCCGGGTACCTCATCCAGCTTTCAACAACAACAAAATCATAAAAACGTGCGTCTAACGATGATATCTCTCTCTCTCTCTCTTTCTCTCTCCCTCTCTCCTTCTGTCTCTCACTTTGTCTCTCTCTCTTTCTCTTTTGCTCTTTCTCTCTCTTTCGCCCGCTCGATCTCTCTCTCTCTGTCTCACGGTGTGAATGTGTGTGTGTGTTTGTTTCTGTCTGTCTGTCTCGCTGTCTGCTATAACAGCATTCAGACAGCACTTTCTAACCCTGCGCTATTGTGAACTAAACCCGCCCTAAGCCAACAATGCGTGGGTGGGCCTTTAACTTTATCACTTATACCCCAGCCTCTACTTGACCACTGACCGCTACTTTATCTCAGTACTTTGATCCCTGTCTGACCCGCCACAGGGCATTCACTGCTCCACCTTTTCGGCTATTCAATCGGACCCTCAAACAACAGATATTAAAAGAAAATGTAAGCTAAAAACAGTTTTAAGCTCAAACTAAGTTGAACCAGGTTGAATTGATACACTTGTCAAGATAACAGGTAAACTGACCACTGACCACTGACCAGGTCTATTTACACCTACACAAAAAATTTTGGGGGTGAGAGTGGAGTTGGGTTGGGGAAAAGTCAGCGTTATTTTGGTTACGATCTCATGACAACAGCCAGGTTAGAATGGGTTGGTCTGGTTTTGAGTTCCTCGACCCGTGGCCTTGACCTTCCGTGCCATTTGTAGCGCGTGGTGCGTGTGACGACTGTGAAATCCGTGCACGTTAAACGTTCAACCAGAGAGTAGGGCCTATAGATTTATAGAGAGATCTCACTTCCACCAAATCGCGAAACTAGATCGCTGCGGGAAACAAGAAATTGAAGAATTGAAAGAGACCGTCTTCACCAATGAACCAGTGTATATCTGTTTACTGTGGTTTGTTCATATTTTTGGGCTGATTGAAACTATTTAGAGCCGTTTGTAACTTCTTATGCCAGGTGGAAATGCACAAACAGATATTGTTTACAGCAGCGACCTACTTTCCGTTCCATGCTAACAGTGGTTTCGCAGAGCCTCCCGTGTCTCGCAGTGCAAATCGACCAATAATGAAACCTCTACATACATACATACCGTCTGGTTAAACTCGCTGTCTCATCTTATGGCTGATGGAAGGAGGACAAACAAATAAGTCTCACCCGAAACGATGGTTGGCGTACAAGTGCGCACAAAATCCAAAGTAAAACCATCTATATGGTAAGACTACTTCCCAGCCAGAAATGAGTTCTTAGCGCTTCGGTGTGAATACAACCTGTAGTAAGACCGTATAATAATATGGGAAATTTTCTAAACCGAAAAAAGAGAAAAGTAGAACTTTGGGTTCGCGGGTTTATCCCTGATAATGCTTGATACCTCATCTAGTAATAATAATAACAATACATGTAATAATAAAGTAAGTTTTCATCTCCTGCACTTTTTAAAGATTTGTTTTACTCCAGTGCTTACATTCCTTTCTTTTTGTTGTATTCATATTTTTGACTGGACCTTTTTTCATAGTTTCCACCACCCCACCTGTAACAGGGTGATAGATTGGCAAGGTATAACTAGTAGTTATAATAATATTGTGCCTATAACTAGCGTGGGAAGATAGTTAACGGCGGGGAGACAGAGTTATTGTAGGCCAGAGGGGGAAAGTAGCCGATGCAACTGAAGCGCTTTGACACCCGAAAAGGGTAGTGTTTACTTGACCGCCGTACTTGTCGATCAGATCACCTGGGAATTGCTTGGGGGGTAGAGCTGTTTCAATAGTATTTGACGTGGAGTCGACGGGGGTGGCTATTAGGATAACTAATGTACACTCGGTGAGCGTCCTGGGACGCTACCTGACTGGGTATAAATCCCCGAACGCTCCTTCCAACTTCAGACCGCCGAGAGCACTCACCAGCTTCGTGCCGAAGAGGAGACCACAACTGCAACTGTAACTTTGTACTAGTCTTGTGAGTGGGGAAGGTCAGGGAACCCGCAAACATCCTTTGTCAGAGCGTGGTATCTTTGGTATCTTGTCGGCATTTGGGCTGTTGCTGAGTGGTAAGTTAATTGTACGATGTATGTGTATTTTACTTAATGTTCATGATTGTAGAACCTAAATCTAGTGGGTTTACTTTGGTATAACTACTGCCTCTGAGAGAGTCACGGAAACGCCGTTATATATATGTTACGAAACCTTATAGGATGGGGTCCGTTAGAGAGAGCGTTATTCTTCGTGGGGAACGTGTAAATATCATTAAAACTGTATTGATCGTTTATTCTATTGCCTATATGGGAGCCTATGGAGTATGGGAGCTGCAGCCTGACTTATAACAGCGTCAGCGGTTAAAAGTGTTAATGATGAATATCCGTCATGGAGTAAGTATGGAAGTCATGCCTTCCAGCAGTAGATTAGGACTTTGCGATTGTTTTTCTACAGAGGAGGAAGAACAACACCTTCTTGGCTTCTCAACTTCTTGTACTTTGATTAACGACATCGTGGCTTCTTGGCTTCCCGACCTATTGGTACCTGCCGATACCTGTTGATCTAACTGCGCAGTCAAGCCAGGGTAGAGAGGAAGAACCAGTGCCCAGATAGCGCCATACACCCCTAAAGGAGAGGTTTCCTTATGCTGAATGTTCCCATGTGTTTTATAAAATGTGCTAGAAATTGAATATTACGAAGCCATTTAATTAGCATGTACTGATTTGCATCAACTTCATTCCATCGAAATTCACATGAAATTGTATGACCTGTGTTCCTATTATTATTGAATGAATTAATAATTATTGTATATATGTAAGCAATACAGATATCGTTTGTTATAACTTATAGAAGAGAGATAGTCGATTATTTAGTGTGTTTGTGCCGTGCCCATCACGGCTGGTGTCAGAAGAAAGTTAGTGAGAGAAAGTGGAAACATCACACCACCCACCCCCCATTTGCTGCCCCAACTCACCTTTCAATCGTGAGATTTTTGTTTCAACTCATTTTGATTTTATGCTCATGGACGCCATCAGTCACTCAAAGACAGAGACATCTGTCACTGGCGTCTGTAAATGTTCGCTGCAGTTCTACGAATGTATGGCCTTTCTTTTGTATATATGTGCCCTGTATTTCCTTTCTTCTGATTTTATGCATTTCTTATGAACTATGTATATTTGTCAGGGTATGTTTGTTACCCGTTGACCGTAAAACTGCTGAGAAGAGGAGACCCAAACTTGGTGCATAAGAGGTAATTTGACACGGGGATGGTCGCCGCAGGGCCGGTCAATCTATTTGTCTATTGGTTTGTTTGTTCAGTCAAAACATTTTCTGAAGAGTAACATAATTATTTGACATCATAGAGCTCCTTGCCTTGGAGGTGGATCTGTTTGACAAGAATCTGACTGAATCTCACTCGCAGTCAGTCTGGTGCCAGGTATCATTGCGGAAAAGTGGTACCCTTATCAATAGTTTAAAAGCTTCTTGTATCTTAAAATTATCGAACAGTTAACTATGAAGAGACGGGGTCTTGTAAACTAGAGACTATTTATTTAATTATTTGTTTAACTATCTATGTTGGGGGGGGGGGGAGAAGGGAGTTCAGGGGGGGAGGGGGGGAGAGGGTGTGGTGATATGTATATTTGTTCTACATCAAATTGAACCGGAGAGAAATCCAAATGCAACAACGGCGGACATGTTGGTCTAAAGACCAGGCGCCTGTCTCTCATGCCAAAGGTAACGGGTTCGAATCCCCTGTCGCTGCAGGCATGTTGGAATTTTTTGAGGGGGAAAGATTTCTGTCCCTGATCCTATGGTCGGTAGGATTGAGCACCTAGTCATCACGGATAAGGATGAAAAACTCAGAGGGCCCGCGTGCACGTTGCATACGTTAAAGATACCTTGTTGTTAGAAATCGAGAAGAGCAGGCCGAACAGGGCCGCTGCCCGGGCAAAATTCTAAAAAAAAAACCACCTAATCCCTACCATAAAATCACACAGAAACAAGAATAAATAATATAAAAATAAGAAAAGTGAAGTGTAAATGTTGGGAGCAGCGAAATCTCCTAAAATAAAGAGCTAGAACAAAGCAAAAACAACAACATATAAACAAACACACAGTTGACCTGTTCAGTATAGAAAACAATAAACAACTGGCTTTCTCTCTCGACTGCAGAAAGGTCAAGGTCGGTCAGAAGTTGATTCAATCGTCACGCGTAATCAACCCACTCAAATACTCGTGTAGATCCCTTCGTTACGCCATGGGGCGGTATCGTGCCCCTAGCAGTAGCACCAGGTAACGTTATCTTTGAAGTTGGACTGTCCATTTTCTAGTCTAGTTCTGTCGCCGGCCGGCAGCCCATAGCGACCTAAGGTCTTGTTCGTTACACCACCTTTTTCTGCACAGCTGTGTTGAGCCTTTAGTATTATGTTAAGGAGCTGTAATAAATGGGAATTGTGAGACAGCTAGATGAAATAATGCTGCAAGTAGCCTACTCATTTTAAACAGGTGTCAAAGCGTGCATTTGTTATACCTCTTCTACATATTAAAAGATCTCCAGTTGTTGTTGTTTTTTCAGAAAATGAAGGTAGAACAAACAAGAACTGAGGTCGCGCCATGTCATAAGATAAGATAAGATAAGATAAGATAAATTTTATTCGTCCTTGTACAAGGAAATTTGTTTTGATCATTGAATACATAACAATACAGTTACAGAAGCAGAAAGTATGATACATAGCGCGCACACACACATATATACACACACACTGATAAATTACATGTAACTAAATTAACAAAATTAACAGTGCACACAATATGCTTCCCTAACTAAAACACATTGACCTGACACGCAGGACACAATTCAACTGTGCACAGATTACGATCAAGATGACGACATTATTGTAACATCCTAGTTGATGATGGAATAAACGATTTAAAGTAGCGCTCAGTTTTAGTTTTCTTTGACAACAGCCTTAAACTTCTTACAGATCTTATATATTCCTTGTTCAGGGGATGTTGGGGGTCATTTATAATAATATTAGCTTTTTTAATACAAGTACCAGTGTACAGCTCATCAAAATATGGCAGATCACAGATACAAATTTTGGATGCTTTTTAAATTAAATTATTGGTCTTATTTTTATCTTTTTGTAAGATGTTTCCTCCCCAAAGACAACTCCATACATCAAAACGCTCTGAATAGCCATGGTGTAAAATATTTTCAGAATGCTTTGGCTAACTTTTAAAAAGCGGAGCTTTCTGAGGAAATACATGCGCTGGTTGGCTTTCTTGTATACATATGTTACATGCGCATGCCAGTTAAGCAATGAATCAATAGTAATGCCAAGATATTTGGCCTCTGTGACAATTTCAACCTCTTCATTGTTGATAGTAAGAGGGCAAACAGGATCGTTGTTATTTTTCCTAAAGTCAAAAACAAGCTCTTTTGTTTTCTTAACATTCAGTAGAAGATAGTTGTTATTACACCAACAATGAAAGGATTGTACAATGTTAGAATATTCGTGGCCAGAGTTAGGTAAAAGGCCTAAAATAGCAGAGTCGTCGGCAAATTTAAGAAGGTAAACGTTGTTGTGTGTCACAGTGAAATCATTTGTATACAATGTATACAAGGCAGGTGACAGCACGCAGCCTTGTGGTGCTCCTGTGTTTGTTGTGAGTAATTTGGAAAATGTGTTGTTTATATCCACAAACTGGCTTCTCTGTGTTAGAAATTCGAAGATCCAGCTCTTTAAAAAAGAACTCACGTGTAGGTTGGTAAGCTTTTGAAACATTAAGTGCGGTTGTATGGTGTTAAACGCAGACGAAAAATCGACTAGGAGCACACGAACACAGGTTTTACCAGTGTCTAAATGACTGTAGATGTTATGCAATAAAAACAATAAGGCGTCTTCTGTGTTCCTGTTTTCTTTGTATGCAAATTGCAAAGGATCGAGATTTTGTTTGACCTCCTTCGTTAGTTCAGTTAAAACAAGTTTTTCAAAGCATTTAAAGATAATGGAAGTTAATGCAACTGGGCGAAGGTCGTTCATTTCAGATATTTTTGGTTTTTTGGGGACAGGTGAGATTTTTGACAATCTCCAAATGTTTGGTATGTAATGGTTTTGAAAGAATTTGTTGAAGATGAAAGTAAAAATTTTTGCTAGTTGTTCAGCACATGTTCTCACTACTTTGCTTCCAATGTTATCTGGTCCAGATGCCTTTCTTTCCTTAACAGATTTAAATTGTTTCACAACAGCATCATAATCAAAACAAATATTACATTCATCATTATCAAAATCAAAACTGTCTCTTATTTCCTGGTGTTGGTTGGAGAAATCGTGTTTGTCAAAGCGACAGTAGAACTGATTCAATTCATTGGCAAATTCGCTTTCATTCACAACATTCACTTTATTCTTCATACAATCGTACCCCGTAACCTGTTTTATTCCCTTCCACACAGATGACATGTCATTTGATTTAAAACTTGCTTCAATTTTATCTTTGTATTCTTTTTTACACACTTTGATTCTCTTTTTAATTTTTTTGTTTACTTTAGCGAGGTCGCTTTTACTATAGTTTTTTCGGAGTCATGACTTTGCCTCGAGTGACACGAACAATATCTTCAATCAGTCACACGTAACCAATGTCCTTTGTGATTTTTACTTTTAGTGAAGTTATTTTTTTCAACTGAGGCGTGGCTGTCCGGCCTATAAAACACTCGACCGTTGCTTGAAACGGTTTTGTTTTGACTCTCATGTAGTGCTGGGCACGGTTCCAACGCCAGTGTCGACTCCTCAGGTACTGACCTTCACCTTGCGATTCCGACGCCAGAATGTGGTCAGCGACTCTCTAGTTTTCCTTCTCATTACCACTGCCTAATTTAAATTAATACGTGTAAACATTACATTAAAGAGACTTTAAATATTTAGAGAGTTATTTCTGGGTCCCTCCCGACACTACAGCCCCGTACCAATGCCCCGCACCAGACAGGAGACCGCCAACTAAAAATTTGACTTTTCACCTTTGCATCATAATAATAATAATAATAATAAGTACACTTATATAGCGCTTTATGCCTAGACCTCAAAGCGCTTTACAAACGCGCGAAGCGCTCAATACACTACACTGCTTCTTTCTCTCTCCTTGCCTCGCTCACTCTCTCTCTCTATCTCAGAGCAAATTGTAACGCAGCCTGTTAGGCGCAGTTCACAACTCACAACAGTTCACAATTCACAGCAGTTCACAACTCACATCAGTTCACACAACACACAACTCAAATAATATTTGAATATTTATTAATAACAATATATATTTAATAATGAATAATAAATTCTGACCGGGGGGGGGGGGGGATGATATGGATACATTTTAATCTATTAATTTCAATTTTCAATTTTGCCCGGGCAGCGGCCTTTCGGCCTGCTCTTTACGATTTCCAACTGCCAAGGTATCTTTAACGTGCGCAACGTGCACACGGGCCCTCCGAATTTTTTCGTCCTTATCCGAGAAGACTAGGTACTCGATCCTACCCCCCAATAGGACCAGGGACTTGAAAATATGAAAATATCATGCAAATTCTCAGGGTCAGTGCTGAAGTCGGGGTCTCGGAGACGACACTGGTGTTCGAGTCGTGACGTCACTCCGCTGGTCAGTGTCGGAACCTTACAGTAAGGAGCCGTGACGTCATTGGTGTCGGTGTCGACTCCAACGAGAAGTTAAGGTATCGGAATCTGGAGTCGTGACACTAAAAACAAGAACTGCTGGTGCCGCCCAGCCCAAGGGGCTATGTTTTGTCTTGTTACGCCCTTGTTGCCTTAGCTCCCAGGGGAACAGTTCAGGCGTTTCCTAGGTCACATGTCTGATCACGTGACGCTGGACAATTTTCTACTGAATCAAATTGTCGGATTCCCAGTGTGATCTAAATGTCCAATATATGTCTGGATGCCCTTCTGGATGAAATTTGACAAAGGGGGAAGATAAAAATACCCCTTCCTACAGTATAAACCTGTGTAAAACCTTCCTACAGTATAAACTTGTGAAAGTCCTTCCTACAGTATAAACCTGTGTAAAAAACCTGCGTAAAACCTTCCTACAGAATAAACCTGTGTAAAACCTTCCTACAGTATAAACCTCTGTAAAACCTTCCTATTGCATAAACCTGTGTAAAACACCACCAAATGTGTTCTTTAGTGCTTGGTGTATTGTTAGCTGAGTGTTCACAAATTGTTTCCCTGATCGAAGTGAAAGTACACTTTAGTGTTTTGCGGTTTAGAAATTAATTCTATTTTAATACATGTACATGTAATTCGTTTGGCAGGTCTAATTATTATCATAAAAAATTTACACAAACAAATTCAGATGACAGTTTCTGAGCAAATCAATGTTGATTCGGTTAAAGATAAAAAACGACCCATGACCAATTGTACTCAAACATGTCTCACATTCAAACAGAATGAATCAACACAATGTAACAAAAACACAAGAGATGGTATTTTCAATTGTTTATTTTCGATAAAGGGATTTGTCGTTTTTGTATTTCTAATGCGTCTGTAAACTTGAGTTATGAATCCTTTATCAACTGTCTCCTCCCTAGGGAATGGCTCAGGAAAAGTGGATCCTATGACAGTGGGCTGGGGGGAGATGTCTGCCAACAATACTGATGGCTTCACAAAATGGGAATTTTCGTACACAAATTTCAGCTGGATACATGCAAGTACATGTAATCAGTTCAAAAATACTTCTTGCACGGTGCCTCATACTCCACTCACTAAATAATTATTCTCTGCTTTATTCAAAACCATTTTCCTCTCTTACCATTTTTCTCTTTTTTTCTTATGTTTATCAAATTAGACAACATTCTTAAGTTCCAGTTGACAGCAAGTCCTGCGAAAATTTTGCCAGGACTGGACGAAAGGAACTGCAGTAAACCTGTGTATGAAGTTGTGATTCTCACAGTTTACTCTGGCCAAAAAAAAAGGCAACTACACGTACATTGTGCCTCCCTTACGGGATTTAGTTTTCTGGCTAAGGGACTGGAGTGACCAACTACACGTACATTGTGCCTCCCTTATGGGATTTAGTTTTCTGGCTAAGGGACTGGAGTGACCAACTACACGTACATTGTGCCTCCCTTACGGGATTTAGTTTTCGGGCTAAGGGACTGGAGTGACCAACTACACGTACATTGTGCCTCCCTTACGGGATTTAGTTTTCTGGCTAAGGGACTGGAGTGACCAACTACACGTACATTGTGCCTCCCTTACGGGATTTAGTTTTCGGGCTAAGGGACTGGAGTGACCAACTACACGTACATTGTGCCTCCCTTACGGGATTTAGTTTTCGGGCTAAGGGACTGGAGTGACCAACTACACGTACATTGTGACTCTCTTATGGGATTTAGTTTTCTGGCTAAGGGACTGGAGTGACCCACTACACGTACATTGTGACTCACTTATGGGATTTAGTTTCGGGCTAAGGGACTGGAGTGACCCGCTACACATACATTGTGACTCCCTTATGGGATTTAGTTCTCGGGCTAAGAGACTGGAGTGAACAACTACACTTACACCGTGACTCCCTTATGGGATTTAGTTCTCGGGCTAAGAGACTGGAGTGAACAACTACACTTACACCGTGACTCCCATATGGGATTTAGTTCTCGGGCTAAGAGACTGGAGTGAACAATTACACTTACATCATAACTCCCTTATTGGATTTAGTTCTCGTGCTAAGACACAAAGAGACTGGAGTGACCAGCCACACTGACTTACAGTCCCTTACAGCTGCAATTATGAATGTTTTGGTGAGACTTCACTCTTTCTTTCACAGATATCTGGCTAACATATCAGATTTATCTTGCTAATTCATCATTCATCTTTCCAGTTGAGTTGAGTCTCACTGGACAGATCTAACCTCAGCACATAAAGTCAAGAGAACAATACAATAAAATTCCTGATAGATCAATAAATTAATTATCATTTAAGACCAGCGCACGATTTCTAACTTCACTGATAGTGATAAGGCTACTAAAACTATGTTCAGATCAGACCAAACGGCTGTTTACAATACACTTTCCCGAACACTGAGGGATTTCTTTTCTACCACTGCCACATGGCGATCCACTTTTCCTGCCATCGACATGATCAAATCCTAGCGAATGACAAAAGTTACACATGTTTCAGGCTGTCACTTACTTGTTCACTGCCTTGACAAGCACCTTCTGGTATTGGTCACAGGACTGCAAAGTTTGTCAAGAAAGTGACTACATGTACACTTTTCAAACGTTTCTGACAGTGAGTTGATAGTGCTGTAGTGGGCATTTGCTAACTTTACTTATTTACCAATTACTGGGTCCAAAACAATCAAGACTACCCATTTGTTCAGTTCCCAAATCTACACTGACCAGGCAAACATGGTTATGCTTTGGCCCCATTTATTCTCCCACTGTTAGTTAAAATTTCAAAGAAAGAGAATAGCTAAGTGTACCAGTACCAATTGCAGTGAAATAAAACATAAAATGACAGCCTGGAAGTACAACTTCAGTGAAATCTGTATTTGGTGAAACCTGATATGAGCTTTGTCAGCACAACAATGCATGGATTTCAGTATGTCTAGAACATGAACCATACATTGACAAAAATAATCTTGAATACTGTGTCAAGAAATAAATAAAATAAAAAAAAAAAAAAAAAGTAATCCTACATTTTTCTTGATTTCTTGCCGGTCAATAAGGTGACAGAATTTGAAATTACCTGACACTTCGTCATGGTGCTAATCTTTCAGCCTAAGTCAGACTTAGGCCAAAACAGAATACACCTGTTACATCATTGCCCTATCCATGGTGCATCTATTAAATTAAAAATCATTAAAAGTGCCAAGCCATTATCCTGGAAATAAAACTTTCTGTATAGTGTAATGGCCAAACTCATTCATAGACCTAGGCCATTTTGGTTCTGGGGTTGTTTCAGCCAATGTGGAGGATGGCCACTTTTACCTAGAGTCATTTTTGGCCTAAGTCTGACTGCATCGCAAAAGAATTTAAATAAGTTTTTTTGCAATTTTCTCAGAAGTGCAAAAAATGACTAAAGCCAAAAGGTCAGCACCATGACGATTTGTCAAGTGAACAGATGAAGGGTTTGAATGGCTGAGTTGAATGTGTCACTGGAGCTCTACTTGGGGGTGAATGATCTACATGTCAGACTCATCATAGCCAACAAAATTGGTCATAGACAGAACATAAAACAATCATAAGGGCAGAGGTGGTGAGATCTGGTGGGCCGAAAGACAGAAGTGTTTAAAAAGAAGAAGAAAAAGGAAAAACTACATGTAAAATTTTCAGAGCCCAAAGAACTAAAGAAATACTGTGTACAAAAATCAGCAGTAGAGTCTGACAAGAAGAAAACGATTCAACAATTGAAATGCTCAGTTCCATACTAGCCACAGGTCAGGACTGAGTGATCAGTGACTGGAAAGGACAAAAACCTCAACTTTCAAAAATTCAAGATAGGATATCTGACATACTACAGGATAAGATCATTTCTGCTCTATTTCCAAAGATGTAATTAGTCTTTCGCCCAGGGCCGGGATGCCTGGAGAGCTCTTGTTGGCGGCCTATGTCCCAGGAGGGATCACAGGCGAAACTGAAGTGAATTAGTCTTTCAGTAAAAACAGCAGTAAAATCCTAAGCTGAATTTCCTCCACAATTGTAACTGTTGCATAACATGGTTGCAGTGAACCAGCTTGCCATACAACAGAACAGATACAAAACTTGGGAACATAAAGTCTAAACAATTGGAGAACCGAGAAAGATCAGCAAAGTTACATCCAGATGTTCTAATACATCCCCTCCTCTTCCCAGACATCTGCACTAAGTGCTATGAAGAACATGAAATTTTTACTCGTATTTAAGAGAAAAAAAAAAAAAAACACCTACTGGCTGAATCAAGCAGCCTGACATAACTTTGGATAAATCACTTTGGATTTGGAGATATCAATGTAAAAAAACAGCAAGGAAAAAAAAATTCACTGCTGCGAGGAAGAAATGCCCAGACCTGAAAAAATTACATGTGAAAGATAATTCTTTTTGCTACTATGTCTATTCCTTTGACATGAAAGCGAAGTATCGTAATTTTGTAATAAATGAAAATAGGCCTAAAAATATCGAATAATGCTTTCTCCTCAACAATGATGGCCTTTGTTTTGTTTCGACTTTGAACTTCCGGTTGTGTTTCAAAGTTTGAAGGCATGATATGAGTTTCTGTGCCGTCTGCCTTATGTACGTGCCATGCGGGTATTACTGTGCCAGTTGTGAGTTGTTTTCTACCTAGATCTACATAATCTGTGTGCCGATAGTGCGTGTTGTTATCTAGATAAAGATATTTCTCCCGGGCAGGGCCGGGTAACTCAGCTAGTTTGATAAACACGTGTAACTGTAAGTGTGGTCAACCCACTAAATTATAAAAAGTGAAAATGTTGCCAATCTTCATATTAAACAAAAATATGTTTCTGGGCTACACATTAACTGGTGGAACTTCGGGAGCTGACACAACTGATTAAACCATCTGTAAGCTAAATTTTGCTTAGATCAACTGAGGGGACTGACTCCATGGCTAAAAAACCAACAGATTCTAAAGTAATGTATTTTGTGCACACAGGTTTGTATGTACCTAAAGTTTGTCCCATCCTGACACTCAAAACTTACAATGGAATTCTGAGTAAAACGGAAGGATGATGAGAAGAAAGTCGGACAGAAAAAAAAAAAAAGGTTCACCCATTGCTCCGTGTGACAAACTCAACAACAGCATCTACAGAAACAGTATTTGATCACTCAATGGGTCATGCAGCCCTGTCCTCAACTTTTCCCCAGAGCTGAATGACCCACAAGACAAAATTTAAAAGGCAGATCAAGGACTAAACCCCAAAACCAGTTCAGTTAAAGGGGTTAGAACTGAGGAGAAAGTATAAATGCAGAGTTTGATACAGATCACCGATAAATTAACTGATATCACATATTTGCTTTCTGGTCCTAGGGTTATGTTTGGAGGTGTCAAAACATGCAAGGCTAGGCTGGGAAGACCGAAACTATTTTTGGTTTCAATCTGGCTTTGCGATCAGTTATGTGGGCACCCGCAGTAGCTGGCAGGCACACCATCTGCATACACAACACTGTGCCCAGCAGGCAACTGCCGGCATCCTTGCAACTGAACGCTAGGCTGTTCAGCTGTTCTGAAAACTGTTTTTGTTCCTGCCATGCCCATTTTACTACATCTACAATTATTCATAGTTTTTACTTTGCAGTACTTTGTAAAACAATGATGGGTGACTGCCCAGGCTAAGTCCAATGTGACAACCTGCAGTCTTTTTCTTGACAAACAGAAAATTCAGAATACATGCATAATAGTTCTTGGACAAAAATGCTAAGGAGGAGAATCCAAAGTGGGATGGAAACATTTGGCACCAATGCCCAGGCAACTATCTTGACACTCCAAACACAGCCAGGAACGACACAAACTATCAGAGCTATGGAGATGAAATGTGTATTCTGTTCTGCTTTGTTGTACGATATTTAATGTGTTTGTTTCACACACCCCCCCCCCCCCCCATCCTTCTCCCCTGTCTATGTGATGTTCAGAAATGGGCTATGGGATAGGGACTTTTTTTTTTAACAAACCAACAAATCAACTCAAAAAAAAAAAAAAACCAACCCTAACGCAGCCCCCCCCCCCCCCCCCCCATGCCTACAGTTTAACCATGCTTCCTTCTCACGTAACACCAGGAGGGGGAAAAAACAGCAACAAAAAGCATACAAAATTTGAGGAGAAAATACATGGATACATACACAACTTTCATACGAAACACATCCTAAAAACATTAATCAGTATGAGTTGCACTTTGATAGACAATCCATCCTCAATCTATGCACATACAACATAATCTACACTATCTGCAACTTACACAACATCAGCATTTGATATTTCCCCCTCTGCAGGCATAACCCTTATCACATCTCATCCTTTCACTCATTCACACAGTAAAATTCAATTCCTCCACTTTTTCTGACCATTTCTTTCTTCCACCCCTTACCCTTCCCCAATCCTCTCCCATCCCACCCCTTTCCCTGTAAACAACAAAAGAAAAAACAAGGAGGGGTACAGAAAACAACCGGCACCGCATCAGAATCCTGACCTAATAAAACCATGTTCTTGCTCGGGAAGAAACATAAAGACTTGCTCCACAGCAAAGTCTTCCTGGTGGCTACATTTGGTCATGACCTTGATGCAGCTCCCGACACATATCATATAATACATGACCCCAAAAAATACAAACAAAATACTACTTGTGACAGGTCATAGACATGCACAAAATGATGGACATTTGAATGTGATGGCCCTCAAAAACTTGAGGATCCCTGAAGGACAACCCAATTTGCTCATGCCATCACTGGAAGTATGTTTGGCTTGTTCTGCTCTCCTGGTGGCTGAGAGAGAGAGAGAGAGAGAGAGAGAGAGAGAGAGAGAGAGAGAGGAGAGAAAGAGAGAACAGAACAAGACGTCTTGTCTGGCCTTGAACCCCGGACACTGGAGAGTTCGCCCTTCTGTGCCAGAGACCAATCAGTCTCCACTAGCAAAATAGTATTACTAATGTATGACAGCAATGAGAAATCTCTCTTTGATCAAACACACACACACACATGATCATAACAGGTCTGAATCTGCCATTTTGAAAAGAACAACACTTACATACACACAGACAACTTAATTAGCTGACCTCATTGCCGTCAACTCACACACACTTGTGTGACAGTGTAAAAACCCAGAAACAGTTTCCTTGTATTTGATTATAGTGTAATATTGAGTAAAGTGAGCCACAGCTGGGCTGAGTGTCAGATACACCAGTTGTAACACATTTAGTTGCTGGAAACAGTGGATTAACCCTTTCACAGCCACTGAGTTCAGTCACAAAATCTGCCGGGGCCACAAGAACATGTGAACAGGACAAAACTCTGCCTTGAGTTCTTTCCTGCAATGTAGTTTTCCTTTGGGAAAGCAAAGTACCCACGGCCTTCTAGAGGCATCATATAACTGTGTCAGGGGGTAGAATCTCCTACACACTTTCATAATCAAGTAATCATCAATATTACTGCCTGATCAAAGTTCACAGCTGCTTATTTGCTTTACTGCTTGCAGTAAAGTCAGTCTCGTGGATAATGTCTTTTAATGGCTTCCCACGCGAAGAGTAGCTTGAGAGATATACAAACTCCACCCAGTGGATGTCTCTTGCAATTGTCCACTGTGGTCAGATACCTCAGCACCTGCTGCAGCCAACAGGAGGGTATGGAAGAAAATTCTTCACACTGTAGTCCAAGATTCCATCAGTTATTGAATCAAGAATGTTTTATTAATTCCATGATGTCCCTGCCTCACCGGGCAGCACAAATCACCACAAAGTCAGTCAGAAATAAATTACCACTGTATTCAGTATTCCAGATCAAGTATATAGAGAAACAAGTCACGGAAACACGGCGAGCTGGGCAGATGTGATCACTAACCCATGGAAATCACTAATCCATCCGTCTCCAGGCTTTCCTCCCAATCTTTGGCCCACAGAGTTCAGAGTTTGTCAGAGCAATGTCCACACTGGTAGAAATCCTCCAGCTCATGGCAGACAGTAAAACACCAGTGTAACACTTGGCTGTGCCCGTATTCTCCTGGGTCAGGTCACAGCGACACCAGGAGATGGCCCAGATCATAATACAGTGTATGATTTACAAATAAAACTTTTTTCTACCATCACAGTGTATAAAATATTCTAGATTTAATCTATTTGTTGCCTAAATCTGTACATATTCTCGAATCACAAACAAATTCTAGCATTTTCACGAGGTCACTGTTTATACAAAATGGCCCTTCCTTCGTAACTTCAGTTGCTTTCAGTGACCATTCAACCCCCAACAGAAGTACATCCATCCATATTATCACAACACTCTCTAGCATAACTCAAGTCTGTACATCAAAGCACTGCAGTACCACCAGGGGACACAACTCTGTTCTCATTTGCTGCCAATTAATTCCCCTGCATGAAAATAAGTGGGTGTGTGAATATCTCCTGTTGTAACTGCCCCCAGTAACCCACGTCTATGGTCAACTTTGGACCTATCAAGCTACTGCAGTGCTGTGTCCTGTACAACCTGGCCATGCTCCTGATACTCAACATGAATCAATAGCAGTATGTAAGGCAAATAGAGGAGCTTGTGTAAACTTAGCTGACAATTCTAAACCACTGTGAGAGGCAGGCTTTCCCCAAGCACACCTTGACAGAAACATATATTGGTGTGTCAGGCATTTCAAATGGAGTTCTTTGTCTCCGATGCTATACTGTTTTGCATATATATGTAAATCTCATGGAAACCAAAACAAAAAAAAAAACAAAAAAAACCCAAAGATATAAATACAGACAGACTAGATTCAATAGCTTCACCACTACTACAGCGATGTTTTCTAATGTTCTCTCATACATACAAGTTCACACCACAGTGCATTGCAAGCATTTTTCCTCTGTCGCACCACAGGTTCAAGATCATTCATTACTATCATCACATTTCCATTTTCAGAGTGTCAATCATGCGCAAACCAACCAGACATGTTTCTTCAGACAGACATGCGTGTAAACATAGACACAAAATCCAGATAAATGTTATAAAAGTGTGTGAAAATTTTACCATGGCGTATTTAGTACAGTTGTGAAATGAGAGGGACGAACAAACCCATCGCAGACATTTTCTAAGCCGACTGAGCCGAACTACCAGAAACATTTGAAGCCACGTGAAACGGGTGACTGGCAGTACCTTCGTGCTTGCTCCCTGACCCATAAGTTTTATGTTTATTTTAAAGAAAGCCTCAATGCTGCCTGCCACCCCCCCCCCCCCCACCCCGACTCCTCAGTTTTGGCATCTTGTGTTGTAAACCTAGGCTTTCCTCAAGCACATCTGACTCTGTTCACAAACAAAACGGAAGCTGGCCAGATGGTGGTGCCCAAACTTACAGAAAATGTATGAAACTGTAGAGCAAAGATGTGCTTTCTCATCCCTTGCCTCTGGCCTAGTTTTGTACATGGCACACATATGTCCACCACCAATGCTAGAGACAGCTGTGGTAACAATTACTCAGCCACAGACAATAACAATCTCTGCCTGAACTGTTTCACAGTGAATTCTCTCTATCTTTCATTTTGGGAGGTTATAGCCAATGGACATTGAGGCAAAACATCAGAACTTCAATCGAAATAGCATAGTTTTTCACAAGGGGTATTTACGCACGCTTTTTATGTTCTTTGTTTTGAATTGTATGGATGGGGGAGAAAAATTACCTGTCCCCAGCTATTATGCACATTTTTTTTCTCCTCCCTCCCATCCAACCCCACCCACTGCCTTGAGAAATTATGCATGGACAGCTATGGCAGCTGATGAGTGACAAGACAAAAGAGGAAGAAATTACCAGAGAAACAAATTTCAGCCTACAATTTCAACAATCACAAGAACAGATGACTTTGTATTATCACGAAAGTCTCATCAATAGACTGGTCATACTTTCTTTGTCTGAAGTTGGGTCAAGGGGAGGTTTGTCTGTCCCACACTAAGGATCAGAAACATGTATAGATTTGTGTTGAACAATAAATCTGCTGGACATTTTCTAATTGTTGCCTTCTCATTTGACTCCAACTAAAAAAAAATCTTTGACAGCAACAACAACAAAGTTCATATGGCTTCAATTGTTTCATGCGTTGTATAAGCTCTGGTTCAACATTTCTTTCTTTCAGGACATATTAGATTGCACAATGGCTGTTTTTTATTTAAAGTAAATTAATACAGCAATTCTCTTTTTAGAGTCTTCTCAAATGCTCATAAATGGAAACACATTACATGCATTTCTGCTTCATTTGCCATCTCATTTATGTGTTGCTTTTCCAATCCCCTCATTGCAAGTGCAAAGACTAGCTTTGTACAAGATCCTCTATTCCATCTGGACCCAGCAACTTTTATACTTGAAAACTTTTCATACCATATTATGTGTGCATAACCTACCAACTGCTTCACACCGCCTATTCTTCAGCGCATTTCAATGTCACGGTGTAGCATTTGCAAAAATTCAGTTGGACTTAAAGGCTATGTCAGCAAGGGTTAAAGGAAAATTTCTCTCTCCTCACCATACAATGTGACATGGCAACTGTACTCTTTTAAAAGTTTTTAAAAAACACATTGTTTATGCATTTGCCCTTTTCAGCAACACTAAATGTGAATAAAGCTTTCTGTAAAGACTAAAAAAATATGATAGATGACACTCCAATACAATGGTATGTCACTGCAGCTCAGAAACTCATGATGAGGGGAACTGCAACTGTTCCCATTGTGATTTGGGGGATCTAATTGGGGGGTCCTGTTTACATGAAACTGAGGACTAAAGCTTACTGGAGGTTTTTATTATGACGGAACATTAATTGCCAACTGTCTGGAATGGATGTAACAAATTAACCAGAAAAGAACAAAAAAATTTGCTCTACATTACAAAAATCAAAACTTTTTTCAAAGCTTGGCCTGTTTAAAAACAACTTTGTTGCTGAAAAAATCCCTTTGTGCATGTGGTCCCCATTACTGTTCAAACTCTGCGATATCAATGATAAATTTACAAAATTTGGTACTGTTATTGTCCCCCCCACTGTGATATTCTTTCAAATAAGATTTAGCTTGTATTCAGCACCTCAAATTTGGAAAAAAAAACAATGCAGCTACGCAAGTTTTTCCACCCTTTAATCAATGAACGGTACAGAATATATGAAATACGTTTATAAGAATACTTGTATATGTTGTTGCCAAAATAATACACAATAAACAAATCTTCATGTGTTTTCAAGATGGTAACATTTTTAAAAAAGAAATCTCCCTATAAACTATGTTTCCAGTTGTTTCCTTTCCTTTCGCCACCGCCTACATAAAATGCCTGACCAAAGCCAAATAATAATGGGTGACACTGGTGTAGGTTAATCTATCAGTAAAGATGGGTCTAGACAAAAATGCTTTTGAGAATAGTAATTGTTGAAAAGTAATTAGTATCAAGTTGTGACAAGACATGCTTATAATCACTGCCACTGGGACACTTCTTCTTGCATACAATCATTACAGAAGCAACCTTATAAACTGTCTACCAAGAAGCTAACCACATCAATCTTGTATCCTGCAAGGCTTGGTAAATTTGGTGTCCTGTTATCTTCTGGAAAATGTAACACACAAAAAGATGGATCGATGAATCCAATTAACCAATGTCCACCAGTGACAGAGCCAGAGTTTCTTACTAGTTGCAGGGGCCACACATGAAATAGAATCAAGAAGAATATCTCTCATTCCACACAGATTACTGAATCACATTCTTGCTTCAAAGAAGATACCATTTTTCTGCCATGTAGAGTATTGCATCACATACTAGCTTTGGAGAAGACATCTCTCTCTGTTCGTCTATACTGTTGCATCACATTCTAGCTCTCTGCTACACAATAAATTTTCTCTGTAACTTTCCGGAGATGTACTTTCAACTCATGTACACAGTCTTGAGCTGGTCTATGTAACACTGAAAACTGCACCCTCAAGGTGGAATCAGGCACACAAAATGTCTGCTCTAAAAGTCTTGAATCAAGCATCCAAATTCAGATCTCTTACACTCCATCTGCAACAAAAAGAGGTTTCACGCCATTGATAATAAATGAAAAACACCAAACAACAAAATGATTACATTTCCCTCAATTTCTCTTCCCTGCCCATATATTTATCAGGTGACAATTTTTGCCCAAAGCTTTGAATTTCCAGCCACACTCCGAAAAGCTCATGAGGTAATGCTGATTACATCTCATTTAACTTTAAACAATTCTGAGTTTGACACAAAATCTCCATCACCTACGAGTCGTGGAGGTTGTTGTTTTTTTACGACACGTTGGCATAGTAATGACCGCTTTATGCCTGTCAAGGTCTATTTGGATACATGTTCTTTACTTAAGCTTCATATAATTTTATCCTACTCGCCAAATTCTCAAAAGTTGTTTCGTATGTAACTGAAAGAGTTTTGTTGGAATCTCCACCCATTGACTAAGTGACAGATGACGTAACGCTTGTCATTAACTCATGTGAACACATTTCCAGAGAAAAGGAGGAGGGAGAGAGAGAGAGAGGACATAATGACAAACCACCACTACATGTTACCTTGCATAACTAAGGCCAAGTGAACATTATTGCTGGTGCGGAAACTGCTGTAGGCTTGATGGCACTGAAAGACAGAACAGAAAAACCAATTCCAGTTCATTATATTTCATATCTTGTTGTGGCAAGTTAGTCAGAAACAAACAGTTCAGTAATCACAAACCATCAATAATATACTTGAGAATGTAAAGTGCCATTTTCATTGTCTTTGTATCCGTGATGTTGCTTTAAACATGTTGGTATTTACAAAACTTCTATGGCAAAGCCTCAATGAAACAATAGCTAACGGTAACAAAAACTAAACCATTGAAAAGGAAACTGATGTACAGTTCAGTGGCTATATGTTTATGTGCTCCTAAATACTGACCGCCCATGTCACTGTGAAACTTCCTATTAAGTGCCTTCTGTTTGTCTTTTGTTCTGTCTGTTTGTAAAGGAAAGGAAAGAATGGCAGAATGAAACAAAACAAAACAAAGAAAACAAAAAATAGAAAACTGTAGCTCAATCGAATTTTGGTTTCCTCTGTAAACAACTTGACAGCAAATGTAATAAACATCAATTTCAGCCCTTCATTCTGCCAGTGTGTCTACCAGCTCATAAAATACATAAGTGCAAATTGTCAGCTTCACAACGAAGGGGCAGGGCAAAGAGATGTTATCTATCTGCCCTTCGTCACGAGAATGATGAAATGAGTGACATAAACCATATTTTCAGTCTCGCAATGTTAAAGAACATGGTATCCTCATTGCATTAAAACACTTGGCCCGTCTCATCCTTCAAAAATCATAGTTTTGACAAAAGTCAATACAGCTGTTTCATAACTGTTCAATAACTATTTATTTATTTTTGGTGTTAGATGTGGAATACATTTTCGTTGGGGCAGATTGACACATCTGTTTCTTGTTAACATGTCAGGGTTTGGCTGGACTTCAGGGAGTAGAAGACTATGAAAGTACTAGCAATAAGACAATATTGCTCTGACTTTGGCCATGATGTCAGAACAGCGATGGATGTAACAAATGCCAACCGTAACTTCAACCTTCACATGATAAGATATTGTTTTACTGGAAATGCCCTCAAACTTGCTCCCTGGTTCAGCATTTAAGCTCAGGTACCAAAAGAGTGATTAGAATTTTTAGTTACTAAAGCTCTTATTTCAAGGGCTACAGTTTGCTACAGAAAATTACATTACAACAGGGCTCACAGCACCAACAAAACAGAAATTTCGACAGTTCATTGCAAGACGTGATTATCTCCTTTTCAAGAGAGAAGGACATAATCACTTTCTGCACTGTCTCCACAATGTCTGTGAGATTTTTCATTTCTAGATTATTCAACACTTTTACCAGGAACATTTAAAACATTACTGTTTCACAATTCAGACATGTAATAGACATTCTTACTGCCAAGCATTCACATATCCGATCTGTTCCGTCAGCAAAAATACATACTAATTCTCTTGACGAAAATATATGCAAATATTTTCTCAAGACAGATGGGTAGAGAATGCAACTGGCTGAAATTTTAGGACTTTCTGGGAGAAAAAGCAAGAGATTTTAAGAGAGAACAAATTTCTGTGAGCTTCTGATCTCTACAAGCCCTGTTGTAACGTATCTCAGGCAAATAAAATTTCAATCTGATGTCTTTGTCCCTCTTTTGGGAGCGAAGATCAATTCTGAAGCAACTTTTCATTAAACATAAAACTGCCAACTCATTTAATTGAAGAGAAACAAGAACAACATATAAAAAATGAACCAAAACTTACAAAATAAATACAGCTACAATTTTTACAACACACAATCCTCCCCCTCAGTTTCATTTGAGGCTCCATGAAACAGCCAAAAAAAAAAATTTCTGACTGAAATGGACCTCCCACTGTCCTCATACATTGTAGCAATATCTGCCTTGTACAAAGTTCTCAAAACAAAAGCGTAATGGGATTATGTGTTGGGGGCATTTGTGGGGTAAAATGACAATATCACCAGATTTGTGTGTGTGTGTGTGTGTGTGTGTGGTGTGTTCAACTGAACATTTAAAAAAAACAGAAACTTGAAAAAATAACCCCAAAAAATAATAATAATAAACTCCGGTAGAGAATCACCTTCGTGGGCCATCTCTTGGCATATAAAACTGAGGCGGCATTGAGCCAACAGGAGATGCTGTTGTACCCATAGTGAGAAAAAACAGAAGCATATTGAAGGGTGGAAAGACATAGATGCAGCATACATTACACACTATTAATATTACGATGCAGTATGTTTCAACAACCTTCTGCAGAACCACCATCAAGCCATGGTTCAGTTGTATGTAACAGTGTATAAATCACAAAATTTTCCCCAAGTCAAATTGGATATCAATGGCAGAATTCCTCTTCCCAAATGACATTTGTTCTTATGCTTATATAAATTCACAAGGGTTAATTCACAAACACAAAAAAACTGAAAATATTCAACACAATTATTAACAGGCTCCTAGTATGTTCACCTCTTTGATCAAACCAGAGATGCCATCCCACAAAAACAAAAATCTGAACCAGCATCAATTAAGGTAGTTTCATTACATTTAGTTGCCATCGTCAATACTGCATGAAACCCGTAGGCAGAACTCCCCACTCCTGCTCAAAAATCTAAATCATCTTAAAAAAACTTACTGATTCCTCCTTCCATTACAGTCCCAACCAAATATAACACCTAGACTTAAGTGAGGACCAACTGATAGATCTATGCAGTTACTTTTGGAATCACCCTGTTACGGACAGTAAATAGAATATAAACAACGCATGTAGCAAATGGTCAAATTTCCAAACCGTGCAAATTAAGCGGTAAGAAAGAAGAACTAACTTCCGGTTTATTTATAAAATGTTCACAACATTCCAATTTGGCGCATTTTGAAAAAGTTATACTTAAAAACTACAACCTGGAAGAATGAAAACGGAACAAAAAAGCTGATTCCTGGAAGTAACAAAAAATCGGAATATCAGCCTTGCTAATCGGAAGATCGGAATCACGCCTGTTTTCAAAAAAAAAAAAAAAAAAATCAAAATGATTCTGATCAAATTGGAATGGATAGCATCTCTGTCAACCCTTTAGTGCCCAAATAAATTACTGACCACCAAGCTGCAGTGTTTACTGTGAACTTCATTTTCTTCCAGTCATTTTGCTACACAATGGTGACAGACTACTCCCCCCCCCCCCCCCCCCCAATCCCTAAACTCCATCACAACTGTGACTGCAAGGCCATTTTTGTGTTGGGCCATTGTTAAGTTTTCTGTTCAGCCAGCTTCTAGCTAACTAACCTGCAGACAATGGACGTTGCAAAGTGATCAGTCAAAATTTAAAAAAAAAAAAAATCATTGGCCACATGGCCTGAGGATGTTCCATATCAGCTTACCCTGCAGGTAAACTCCCGGCTGCGTGCCAGACACCTGCTGATGTAGACCTGCAGGCACGCCTGAATGAATCAGGTGGCCCCCCTGGTTATGGTTGGCAGCATGTGTTGGGGGCATTTGTGGGGGCCCTGCAAGTAAAACACACTCACTTGATGTCATGACAAATCATATTTATGCATACTTACCTGGACAGTTAGACACTGGATTACACACACAAAAAAATCACCGTCCATCTCATGTGGTTTGAATTTCTGCTCGTGGCAAGATCTATATTCTTACAAAGTGACAAGTCGGTATCTTTAAATGTTTTGGAATTTTAAGCAGAAAGCCAAATGCTTGTCTGTGCATAGAAAGTCTCACTCTGACCACAACTCTGGAGAAATCCCTCACGTAAAATGGGAAAATGATGATATTATATGCCAGTATATAAGCTGGACGAATTAGTCCACAAAAATGTATACTAAAGGACTCTGATGTCACAAGTTAAGTTATCCTGCACAACTGTTAATATGGTGTCAGAACTTGAGATCCCCCAGGCAGACATGAAGACATTTAACACAAAAATTCATTAACAATTCTTCTTCTTGGCACTAAGGATTTTTGGTTTGACCAAGCTTTGCCAGAAAAGACTGTTGGTAAATTTGTGAACAGAACAAACTCTGTGGATCCTAATCTTCAGAGAGACTAAAGATAGCTCCATTTACCTTGCATTAAGTTATGCGCTGAGGAGAAAGGTAGCGTCCCCTGAAAGTTCTGTGCTGTTGGCTGCTGCATGGGGGGATGTTGGGGATTAGGCTGGGGCATCACTACATACTGGGCCTGATGGCCACCTCCATGAGAAGAATTCTGACTTGTCTGTGGTTGAGCTGCATGGGCAAATGAATACTGCGCTCCGCTTCCATTTGGATACGAGGTGTATTGTGGAGCTGACATCAGTGGATAGCTGACTGCTGGGTGCCCAGCCGCCATGCTCTGCTGTCCTGACATGTTGGAAGTACGCGGGCCAGCTGGAAAGCTAATGCTCATTGGGGTTGGATAATGTGCTGGCTGTGGTGTGACCGACTGTGGAGGTCCCTGTTGCATGTGATGTGGGAGTGATTGGGGTAGAGGCTGAGAGCCATGTTGTTGATGCTGCACGGGGGAGGGGGCCGGGTTGGGCACATGGGTGGGTTGGGCCTGCTGATTTGAAGAAGGGTGAGGCAACTGTTGAGCATGGGGTGGTTGGGGGTGGTGAAGATGTGCAGGTATGGGGGTGGGGATAGGTTGTTGTTGACCAGGCACTGTAAGGGCAGGAAAGAAAAAGAAAAAAAAGCTCTTGTTTTTCAGTTTACAGTATCACCAACATGTATTAAAAATAAAAATATAGCTCTTTTCATGTGCCACAATACTGAATCCCAGATTCAGTCTCTTCATAAGAGCCATTGTCAAAAGGTCGCCCATATGTAGGTCATGTCATTCGAAGACATATATTTATGGTTAAAACAGTTGGAATGGTGGGATTCAAGTATGGATTTGCTAAAGGAAATATTGAAGAAATAGCTTGAGATAGCGTTTGCAGATTATGCCACTTATTACTAGTGCACATAATAATTTCATTGTCCCAGTAGAGGATTTTGACCGCTCAAAAATGGCCAACTAGCATTGGGTCCACCAGTTGCTTTATGTTTTCTCACAGGGGTGTTTCATGTAAATGAATTCTTTTTGTAATGAACAACAAAGATTTAATCTCATGTATGTGCCCTTTTTTTTGAGATCTTGGGATTATTTTCAATTGAATGTCATCATATTATACATTGGCGTTCCGGTTGTATCTGGTGTTGTACATATCGACCACAAAGAAAACCTCTTTTGTTTCGTAAAAAGACACCTTAAAATGCCTCAATTCTATGAAATAAAGGCATCGCTAACCATAAGCGGGATTAAAAAGGCCTGACCTTGTAAATTAAAGCAGAAACTGGCACTAAAATGCTCGTCCACGGCACCGACTTTTTACCGTCGTACGTTTTTTGCGACCGGAACGGAGCCCATAAATTGACTCGTTTCCATCAATCCAACTTTTTAATAAGATGAAAACGAAAAGTTGCATCCGGTCACTCGATAGACCAGAGTGCTCGTCTTTGTTCGGGAGTTGGAGTGTGTAGCTGAGCGAAGACTGTTGTCGTACGGACCTGACCGATAGGATACGACCAAGACAGGTAAGCCTGTATGATACAACCAGAACACTCTTTTTTCAAATAAATACCTCTGTTTAGTGTATGAATTACGATCTATAGTCCTGTTTTCTGTATATTGTGTTTAAAACTTCGTGAATCCATGGCGTGTTCGATAGTCCAATCGAAAGTGCTGTGCATTGTTTTTTGTGTGAAAATGACTACACGTGGTGTTGTTGTCATAATACAACCAGAACGTTGTTCATTTGTAGTAAGTCTTCATTCAGTTCACATGTTCGTTTCTATAAATATTGAACAGTTTCATTATCTTTTAAACGTCCTGTAATGTCCTGAAGTATCCATTTGTTTTTTTAACTTGGGGGATGTGACCACCACGTGCTGGTCCTATCATACTACAGTATGTACGACATGTCATTGGGATACAACCACCTCAAGATTAGATCTAAACCAAAGTTGGAATAGAAAATCAAAGTTTATTTGTTATTCAGGCTTTATTTTGAAAGGCCACTTTGTGTTTATGAAACAGTTTGCATCTTTGTGTGTGAATTATTTCTGAGATGGATTTTTTGTTCTGGTTGAATGCGATGAATCAGTGTACATCGTGTTGATACGATACAACCATGACAAGATTGGATCGAAATCTAAGTTGGAATATAAAATCAAATCATATTCAATATTCAGGCTTTTATTTTGAAAGGCCACATTGTGTTTATAAAACAGTTTGCATCTTTGTGTGTGAATTATTTCTGAGATGGATTTTTTGTTCTGGTTGAATGCGATGAATCAGTGTACATCGTGTTGATACGATACAACCATGACAAGATTGGATCGAAATCTAAGTTGGAATATAAAATCAAATCATATTCAATATTCAGGCTTTTATTTTGAAAGGCCACATTGTGTTTATAAAACAGTTTGCATCTTTGTGTGTGAATTATTTCTGAGGTGGATTTTTTGTTCTGGTTGAATGCGATGAATCAGTGTACATCGTGTTGATACGATACAACCATGACAAGATTGGATCGAAATCTAAGTTGGAATATAAAATCAAATCATATTCAATATTCAGGCTTTTATTTTGAAAGGCCACATTGTGTTTTTGAAACAGTTTGCATCTTTGTGTGTGAATTATTTCCGAGAGGATTTTCTGTTCTGGTTGCATTGATGAATCAAGAGTACATCATGCAGATATGATACAACCTTCACAAGATTAGATCTAAATTTAAGATGGAACAGAATAACCAAATTTATTCATTATTCAATTTTGTAATTTTGAAAGTCCTTCGTGTGTTTTGAAAACTTTCGCCCCCAAGGGTGCCAATTACTTCTAAAATGGAGATTTTGTTCTGGTTGCATGTGGTGAATCATGTACACCATTGCAAGGCTGCTACCACCTAGGGTTCTTAGCATCTAGGCCTATCTGTTCCGTTGTTTTTCTTTTAAAAATGATTGACATTTGTGACGACTATGAGTCTATGACACTCTCATTACAAGATTTATTTTAATTAGATGTAAATTAATAATTATGGCTCCTTCTCATAGAACAGAACATTCTGTGCTTTAATGCAAGTCCCAAATTAGAAGACCATGTCAATTAAATGTCAGTAAAGATGGATAAAGCCAGGTAATCATTGGTAAAGTAAACTGCAAGAGAAGTAAGTTTACGCAAATTTTGTTGTAGATTTGGAAGGAATAATGGTTTCTGTGGATGTGTCCTCAGGTTTTGAAGGGTAAACACATCATCGTGTACTGAAGCAGCATATGATGGCAGACAGCAGCGGCGAACGTCTTGAGCCTCACAAGGCAAAAGGCTGTGGTAAGCTTAAATTCAGTGGACATTTTTACATTGCAAGCACACATCAAAAGTTGCTATTGTGATAATCTCATCACTGACACTGGATTTATAAATATTTTATAGATTTAGATTCACAGATCGATTTATGCTACAAAATATTCTGTCCTTTGCTCTGTTAGTTTAAGTTTATAGGAGCTATTGAGATAGCACCAGTATTAACAAAAATACAGAGGTCATTGTTTGCTGAAATAAACTACAGGTGAAGTAAGTACCCACATTTTTCTTGTAAATTTAGAAGCAGTACATGATTGCTGTGATTTTGTCCTTGTAGGTGATGAACAGCAAACACACAACTTCCATATCCTAGGGGAACATTTGACGAGAGATTGCAGTAAGCTTCTTGAGCCTCACAAAGCTGAAGGCTATGGTACGTTTATTAAATTACATGCAATTGTTTTAAAGATTTATTCATCTGATCTAGAGTATACAAAACTCTCTTTTCAGGACTGTACAAGTTTGGGTAGTTTTCTCAATGTATCGTTTGTACAGAAATTAATTAGATAATTTTACATGTGAAATTTAGATTGATGAATTTCTTAATACATGCATGTACCTAGCATAAATAAAGGACCCAAATAAAATGTGGAAGGTGCAAAGTGGCCTTTATCGTGTGGACATGCTGTGTAAAACTCAAATTCAAACCTGACATGTTAAGGTGAAAGTGAAACACTACAAACAATCAAGATGGCAAGTAGTGGTAGTTAATTTTACAGAGTTACAGTGCCAGGTAGAACTATATATTATATGTATTCTGTATGTTTATTGCTGAGACCACACATCTCTTAACCGCGTACAAAAAATGTGCCTTGATGTGACTGAAACACAAAACTGAGAATTTTTTTACTGCTAAAAATAATTGGTTCACTTTGAATAATTCAGTATTCAAAGCATGGTGTTCTTGATTTTCACCCAAGACAGACTCATTTTATACAGTAAATGATACTTTGGCTCTTCAACCATTTCTGCTCACTCATTTCCTCAGGTCTGCGGAAACGTAAAATAAGAGAGCCTGAAAAGCCAACACACATCAAGGCAATGTCAGGTGCAGAAAGAAGCCGACTTTACCGAGCAAGGCGAAAGGAGGATGCACTGCGGCACACTGAATATTTAGACGCAGAGAAGCAAAGATCTAAAATGAGGCGGCAAACTATGGGCCAAATGGAACGAATGAGATACAATGAAAAGGCGAAAGTGAGGAATGCTAAGAGCAGGTAATCTCATTTAACAGCTATTTACAAAACCTGTCACCAAAACATTGCTGAATACAGCACACACTCAGTGTTACTATGAAAAGTCCAAAAGAGGTGCCTATGACTTATCAAGAAACTTATAAATATCTATTTTATCTAATGCACATTCTTGAAATCCACATGCAGTGTGATTAAGATTTTACACTGGTTGCGTAAACATGGGAATTTTATTTTTAAAAATACTGCGTTTGCAATTTTCAGTTTTCTATCATACTGAATGCATTGCGATGTGATTGGTTCATTCAGTTAAGAAATAAATGTAGAATGGTGTATCTGTTCAAACCACAAGTTTTACATCAAATTATATTTGTACATGTACGGTACTGGTTTTTCTATTAGCTGAAATATTTCTTTCTTGTATCAGACACAGTGAAATTGATAGGCAAGATATCTTCCCCCTCCAAAAAAACACAAAACCTTTTTTGTTTTTTCCCCCAACATTTAGAGCAAAAAAGAAGCAGCAACAACAACTGAACCAGGCTGTACAGATGTCCACCCCGACAAGACGGTCAGTACGCCTGGACGACAAAGAAATTAAAGCCAAGAGAGAGACAGAGCGTCAGCGGATACAGAAGTACCGGGATAACATGACTCCACAAAAGAGGAGGAGAGTGAATGAAAAACGTATGAGAAGATATTATGCTAAAAAGGAAGAAAAGCAGAAAGCAGCACTTTCCAAAAATGTTTGTGAGCCTGAAATGTCAAAAAAATCAAGTTTTAAATTTAAAATCAATTTAAAGAAAGACATACTGTCTGGTAGAAAGGTACTGTCAGCTTTAAAATTATTGTTGAAGGGGAAGGGGAAAGTAAAACAAAAGCTTGAGGAGTTTGGTCTGTTTTATCATGAAGACAAAAATGATTCGCTTGTGAAAGCCATTGAGAAAACAAAGAAAAATAGAGATGTCAACACCCTTAAGATGCGAAGATTTGTGGCAAAATCCGTAAAAGATGTTAAAAAAAAATACAAATTAGGTTTTGATAACAGAACAATTAAAAGAAGCAAAGAAAGAAGTATGTTGTATCAGAAACAATCTCGGTTCAGGCCTGTCATTGCTGAATTTTTTGAAAATCGTTCTGTGCACCTTCCAGGCATGAAGACAGTCAGTAAAAAATCTCTGACTCAAAAGAAAATTTTACAGGCACCAGTAGCAGAACTCTTCAAAGAATTCAGGAATGAGAATCCGGACATTCAAGTTTCACTCAAGACATTCTTTAGGCATCGCCCAAAGCATGTCTTGAGCTGTACCAAGACACCCCTAGAGCAGTGCAAATGTGAAATTTGTATGAACCCTGCTCTAAAATTAAAGACTTTCAATAGGCAGACGGGGCAGCAGCTGCAGTTGAATGCTCTTATAGACAAGACACTATGCCCCACCAATAGCAAATTTCACAAGCTTGATTGCCTGCAAAGATTGTGCAACAACTGTGGTCCCTCCATCTTAATTGAAGAGCTATCTTCTTATGGTGACATAGCCAGATTTGTCACTTGGGAGAAATGGGACTACGTGTCCACAAATGGTAAAAAACATCTGGAAAAGGTTGAGAGGCAAGGGGTACTGGATGATCTCATTTCAGAACTCACCACAGAGCTCAAAACCTTGCCAATACATATTTTTACTCATCGTTGGCAAGCAGATCAATATAAGAGCATTAAGTCTTTGCCACCTAAAGACTGTGCTGTGTGCACTTTTGACTTTGCACAGAATTATGTCTGCACAAGTCAAGATCAGCCGCAGTCCTCATACTATGGCATGAGGCAGATTACTGTTCATCCAGTAGTCATTCAGAGACAGTGCCCTGAACAATGTGGGGGCATTATCACAAACAATATTGTCTTTTTTAGCGATGATCTGAAGCATGACGCTTACTTTGTTCAAGAAGTGACAACTTCAGTGATTCATTTTTTAAGAAATGCTGTTGCAAAAATATTTGTTTTCAGTGATGGTGCTTCCTCACAGTACAAGGCAAAACTGCCTTTTTCTCTCATCACTGACATCAAGGATATTAAGATTGAGCGGCACTTCTTTGGCTCACGACATGGGAAAAGTGCATGTGATGCCTTAGGTGGTGTCATAAAGACTGCAGCTCGTCAAGCTGTAGTCACTCGGTCAGTTTCCATCGGCAGTGCAAAAGAATTGTTTGAATTTTGCCGGGACAGTTTGTCAACCCAGGCTGAGGGCTGCTGTGGATCCAATAGATCCTTTCGCCTGGTGACAGGCATTGCCCGCCCAAAAACTGACAGCAATACATTAAAGACAGTTCCAGGCACACGAAAACTTCATGCAGTGCTACCCCTAGCGCCTAATGTTATTGCCACTAGAAATTTGTCTTGTTTTTGTGAGCATTGTATAGATGGAGACTTTTCCGCTTGCCTCAATGCAGATTATGTCTCCCCATGGGACAAAATCAAACTATCAAGTGCTAAGCAAAGCAGCCTAGACATACTTGAGCAGGTATCCGAAAGGGTGGCTTTCTTTTATGAAACCCAAAAAATTCTGTGTTCATGCTCTAGTTTTCATGATTTCAGGCTTGCGGCACTGCGGGTGTCAGAGCTAGTGGGAAAATTTCCATTGGAAAGGTGTCCGAACATCACTGTCAGGTCCTTGAAATGTCATGTTGACAAAATTGCCTTGGGCCTCCGACCGCCACAAGTTCCCGAGAATTCTGTCCCACTTGTCACTGTTGGAGATGGCAACTGCATGCCCAGGAGTCTGTGCCTGGCTTTTTCTGGCAATGACGAGTGGCACAGAGAGTTGAGGTGCCGCATTGCCATTGAGCTGGCATTGAATGAAGATTTTTATCTTCAAGAGGAGAGTCTGTCAGAGGGTGATGGCGACCTTGATAGTAGCAAAGTCTTAGATGTAATTGCTAAACTGTCAGACTCTATTGTGGCTGATGGTGAAAATGGCATTGACGTCCGAGCCACATTCCAGGCTGAAGTGATGACAGTCATTCAGTCTAGCACATACATGGGTATGTGGCAGCTTTTTGCTGCTGCCAGTGTGCTACAGTGCACAATTGTTTCTATTTATCCAAATCAAGGTTGGTCTGTCTTCCAAAAGCTCCATAACAGAATAATCAGGCCAAGAAATGGAAAAGCTTCTGACTACATTTCCATTATGTGGAGCTCCCTTCGCAATGACATGTCTGGAAAACATTGGGTTGCAAATCATATAGTTCCCCTTGTGTCCATGACAGCCCCAGACCTTGTCATTGTTGAAGAACCAAAATCAAAAGACAGCCCGACATTCAGAAATATATGGGATGAAATTGAAAATGTAGAAACTATGGAAGTCTCACCACCTTAGTCTGGAAACTGTCTTCCCAAAAAAGTGATTTCTTCATTTTCCATTATAATCATTTTCAGTCAGTAGAAATGATGTTAATAATGAAATGTCATAATTTTGTGTATGTTTCTTTTTCTTCTTCATAAAATCAAGTTCATGAAACATTTATAACAATACACATTTAATTATATAAATATTATGAGATAAACATTTTGGGTGTATCTGAAATTACTGAGTGATGCTTAATCATTCTGTTTAAAAAAATAGAATCACATGGCTCAGAAAATCGTAGTTTGACTTGATTGAGCTGTACCAGTCGGATCCCTCTCGTGCTACATTTTGACTTATTTGGCTTATGGCTTATTTGTTAGCATAGGCAGTATGAAGTAGAAGACTAAATTACTTTGTACTAATGTTTTATGGCAGGTTAATTTTATGTTCTTGTGGTTGGCAGTACCTGCATTAGAAATTCTGACTTACCCTGTTCACTTAGTCAGTCACTTGTTTTTCATGTTCCTTTCTTTTCAATTCTAAACTGGCCAAACTATTATCATAGCTTTATGCTTATTTATGAAGTGAATGTGCAAGAGAGTGAGTGTGAATGGTGCAACCGAAACGTGTGACGAGGTACAACCGCAACGTATGTCAAGATACAACCGCAACATAACTTGATGATAAATTTTGTGTCTCTTCATGTACATGAATATTTTTATGTGTAACTATGCTCTTTTAAGGGTAATATGCATTCCATGCACCAATTTAATGTTTTTATTAGCATAGTGAATAATTATGAAAATGTCATTTTTTTTTAATTGCATGCATTTTGTATTCATGACCTTGTTAGCAGCAATAAAGTCAGTATGGTATTATATTGTTTTCTGGTTGTAATTATTTCATTATGTATGTATTGGTGATGATAATGATGAAATTTTGTGTGATTTAAGTGATTATTGTGGTGCTGGGAGGTCAATTTATGTTGTACGGCGATGCAACCGGAACGGTCTACCAGGGCGCTGAAAATGCCCTCTAAAAGCCAGAAAATCCTTTCAGTTATCTTGCCAAGTTACAAGACTGAAGAAGAGACCCTTGTGCATTGCATGAGAGTGTTTTAAATGCAAAAAGATGATTTTCAAAATTGATGTATGGGGTCACATAGTTGGGTCACCTTTTGACAATGGCTCATAACTGAAATAGGAATTGGTAACTAATTCAAGTAAGATTGGTTTTGTCTTACCCAATATTCCAAAATCAATTTAGGTCCTTCATTTTCACAAACCTTCCATTAAATAAGATAGACGTAAATGGAAAAAATTCATGCACTGGTAAAAGGGTGACATGATAATGTTATAGTAGAAATTTTAAAAATCAAATATCTTGCCTAATTGCTGCCGTTATTCAATTTTAGGCAATAATCCAATGCAAACATGAAAACAATATTAAACTCTAGGGGTCCCTACAGAATGACATGGAGAACTACAAACTTTCACTGTGGGCTCAAGCCATGTCTTGTCCTACCTAAACTTCCCCTGTCAAACAGCCCTGCCACGCAATGAGACTGAACCTGTTTCTGGTTATTTCATTCACAGACAGACAAAAGAGGCAGAGAGCTCTCAGACCATGACAATACACTTCAAAGTTTATATCACATCAGAGTCATGATATCGCTTCCAATAAACACAATTTGCTTAACCACCAGTTCAAAATTAACGTGAGGTCAGAATTCAAGCCTTTCAGTAAAGAGGCATTGCCACATAACCAAGTAAATTACAGGTTATTTCATCTGCCTCGTCGCAACTGAGTAGGCTAACAGAATTTCCAGGGATTTGTCATAGTATTGTATGCAACATTTTGCCAATTTTAAGATTTTGTCATGAAAGTGGTTCTCTCACTCATTTCATTGTCTGGGACGCAAACAGCCAGTGACAAAATGGAAGGAAAGTGTGCGGCATGCACTGAAGCCGCAGAGAAAAAATTATAATTAGAATGTAGTGTAATTAATCTGAACTGTTTTAAAAAAACAGAGCCTAATACTGGTCATTAAATTAAAATTATACAAGAGATTTTTTTATATTAAGGCAAAGACGATAAGGAGAAATTATCTGACATACTTACAGTTACAGAAGGGCTGTACTTTTTATAGATTCATTACACTTATAATCATCTTATAACGGTACTGATGATAAGCAGTTAACCAGAACAAAAGAAGCACAATCTGTAACTGTCTTGGCTAAGTTTCTCAAAAAAGAAGTTGCTACCAAATCCCCGTTTCTGTCGATTCCCTTTTGATCTAGACTAGATTAGATCTTGACCTAGTCTTTTGCCACCTGAATTTCTTCAGAGTCACGCCATCTGCGCCCACAGCACTTGGTGATAGAACAAAAGATTTATTCATTCTGTGAAAATATTTAAATTTCAATCTAGACCTAGCAATACTTTTTAGCATCACCACCACCAAATTCGGTGCCGGTGTCGGAAATCACGTGTGAAACATTGCTACCCGCAGGGACTCAGTGAGGCTACACCACTGGGCTAATAGAAGTGAAAGGCAACAACAAAAGAAATCTTTTATGCGAAAAGATCATGATTAGACCTTACTAGATTTGCCAGATTTCTAAGTACATGGCCGGTGTTAGTGCTACTGATGGGCGGTCAGCGATCGTGCCTCAGGCGGAAAGGGCGGGGTCGGCAATCGTGCTTTGGGCGCAAAACGCGGAAAAAGATGGAAGATTTACATCCCTGCATTATGTTTAAGTGTCAATCCAATCGGTTAAAAACTTTTGTTAATGTTTAATGTGCTTTAGACCTTTTGCCGACCAAACTTCTATCCTCATTTTCTCGAAAAGGCAAAAAATGCACATACAACAATATGGCAAATACAAGACGATTTACTCACTGAACACTGGCTGAGGCTGACTCTGTGTGACTGACTGCTCAAGCCCTGCCACCTGTCCTGTTGGTGCCAATGTCAACGAACTCGGAGCCACCATCCGATGATGGTTGATCATCTGGAAAGGACGTAACTTCATCAGTCAGCCATTAACTTCAAATTCCTACCATATCCCCTGTCTTGTCTAACTTAATACATTAGTAATTTCCCAAAGTATGCTTTAATTAGGAAAACACAGGATGGGAACGTGGAAAAATTCATGGCACATTTCAATTTTAACGCTTTGTATGCCATGAAGTTTTCCACGTTTGCCGATACAGGAAGAAAGTAGTGGAGGAGATGAATGAAGACCAACTACAGCAACATCTATGAATAAAAAAAGTCAGAGTTTCTTTCTTCCCGAAACAAAATAGCATAGCATTCTTATGAACCGATACATCAGCACTTGGCACAAAAGTGACCAGCATAGGAACCGATTCATCGATGACTGGCACACAATGAGTTGATGAACATCTGTGGAATTCCTCTTTAAAAAGTGCTTTGCCCATTCTATTACAATAGGATTTCTGGAGTATACATTCTTTAAACTGAGACAAACTACATTCAATTTCCTGAGATACAAGTAGGCAGTAATTTGATCAAAATAAACTATGTCTCACTGGGTATCCTGCAGGCATGGGCTGGCCAGGTGTGGCAGGTATGTACATCATAGAGGGTTGTGTTGCTAGAAGCGGTTGACCCGTCACTTGGTGGGCTTGCAAGTCACCTGCACCAAGTGAGACCGTGGCTGGGGAACAAAAAGAATGTGCTTACTGACAATGGCAGTAAATCTGCTTATAATAAGACACCATTTTCAGTTCGAGGAGACTATATATATACATTTGGATCTATTGAAACTTCAACATTTCTGTTTGTTGTAGATACTTATCTGTCATGGAATAAACACTCACCTCTCTTTCTCTGGTGGGGCATAAAGTATGTGTTTGGATGGTACTGCATAACCATGGACTGTGGGTAGATTACTTGAGGCATCAGTGGTGAGCTGCGAAGTTGTGGAGATGGGGACTGTGTCTCACCTGGTGCAGCCTGCGATTTCTGAAGATGTACATACAATAAAAAAACAACATTAATTACTTATTTTGTGTCAAGTTCAGCCATGGTTTTGCATCCAACATTGGAGAGGACATGCTCAGTAAATTATCAAGAGAACTCAAATAAAGAGACACTCTAATACTTGCCGGGGCAGTTTTCTAAGAAAATCTTTTTGTCGTCATGGCAAAAACCACTCGCAACTCATGGTTTGATTAGTAACAGAAAGAGCTTTAGCACCACACAAACACGACAAAACATTTCTTCTGGACATAATGCACCAAAGTTAAAGAAAGGATGAATAATAATACTACATGAATGATGAACCTCTGCCAATATCTGAGTTTTTATAAAAATCTCATCAGAAATAAGACTTATCTGACAGGCTCGTTCCCAGCAAACTTTCCCCACCGAGGAATATATCATGCACCATAAAAAGGAAATCTGACTTTTCTGTTACCACAAAATTCAGCAATGTTAAACTGTACTTACCGGCTTAAATTCTTTGGCATTGGGGTTTAATTTGGATTTTCTGTGGATTGAAAGATTACACAATGTTGTTTAAACAGAGCCAGGGGAGAGGGTGTTGGTGTGACAAAGTTTAGAAACAATGGTCATGCTTAAGTAAATAGATCAACATGGGTAAACAAAGACAGGTGAGATGTTTGTGACTCAATACAAGCAACATTTGCAGGGTTTACCACTACATTATTATAAATAAATCTTTAGTTCAGGTGTTCACATTTATGCATGTGTACTTCTAGGACTGGGCCCACATTAATAGGGAAATTGCGAAATTTAAGTCAAATTTGCAAACATCCAAATATAGGTCATGCTTGCAAAATTGTGAAAAGCCTTTGAACCTTGAACTTTTCCCACGTATTGCCTAGTGTGTACCAGCCCCAGAGATACAAACTGTTCACCTCAATCATCTATGTCCTCAACCTGTCAGATGGCACAAACATGATGTTGATACCAAGAAAACAGGACATGCATAAAGGCTTGAGAGCCCAAGTCACACTTACATTTGTGGTTCCTCCTCTTTTTCTGTTGCTTTGTTTGAACCTTCTGATGCCTGATCAACAGGAGCAGCAACAGTCTCGGGTGCAGAGCTCACAGCTGGAGATGCTACACTTGAAGGTGGGGGGCCAGAGGCAGATGACACTGCAGTACTGGCTAATTGGTCCTCTTGTCGAGGAGGTTCTTGTGAAGTTGTACCGTTCTCCCCCTGGGATAATAATCAACAGTGGTATCTAATGACCCTCTCATTTGGATTTTCTCCGTATATCTCCTCTTACAACACTTTCTACTTCTCGTATTTGAAAGACAACAATACTGCTTACACAGGGACAAGATACTGATTCTCAGCCATAAAAAGACTCTTCTAAGCTCAACGTTCCCCCATTACACACTAGCCTAAGACACATAAAAATGAAAATTACACCACATGCCTAAGATATAAAAATTAAATTCACACAAAGACACAGGTTTACCATATGTAACTTGCCGAGAGCCTAAGCAAAGAGATACAAACAATATTTTTTTCGACTTACCAAGACAAAATTTCTGTTGAAGTCTTTGAGAGACTGCCCAATTTTATTTCTCGCCTCTTCTGGTGAGAAAGAAAAATTATCAAAATATTAAAATGCTTTTTCAAAATCAGTGAAATCATGGACAGTACTTGCCGGTTTAGCAAAATAGCTCCAATTTATTGGAAGCTTCCCTCTTAAACTAGCTACTTCTGAATTATCACTTTGATAGTAAATATACAGGCTAAGCAAATGTTGGCTAAGCATGTCAGCCCTGAGTGCCATTAAGCAAAATACCCTGTCTTCTGGAGGCAATCTTAAAAATGTATTTCTGCATTGTTAATCAACTGTCAATCACTATGGAATGATCTCAACTTTTGACTACATTATGAAAATAACTGAATTGATGATGCTAAACTTATCCTCAGGAATAATGCTTTCTTCCCTTTACACAATAAACACTGATACAAAAATTTAATCTACAGAAAACCAGGTTACAAACTGTATCTTGCCTGAAGGCGTTTCAACACCACGACCCATTCTTCTGTCAGTTGGCAAAGTTGCTGGTGGAGATGTAACAGCGGAGGCACCACTGGACTGTGGCAACTGGGGGGATTCTGCCAGCGAACTGCTGGATGAGGATACAGACACCTGACCATCAGGCACTTTTTGCGCGGAGGTGGATGGAGGTGCGGTGGATGGGGGTTGATGATGGTATTGTTGAGAACTCATGTCGACCTGGTTTCCTTTTTGACTTGTTGACTCCACGCTGTTTGAGCCATCTAGAATAGAAGAGAAAAAAGTCTCAGATATTTCCCATGCGAGTTATGGCAAAGGTACAACATATGACAATTGGCGCATTTTGCATTAGAAAATGAATTAATGGTATTTACTGAGAACAATGGATGAACATCAACATCATTATTCACAGAGAATAAAACAAGCACCTGCCAAAGCATATGTGAACAAGTAAAAAAACAGCCTTGGAACTAAGATACACCTTAGCTGACACAACTTTCCCAAGAATTAAAAAATGAAACAAAAAAAAACGGAATGTGTATGAGAGAGAGAGAGAGAGAGAAAGAGACAGAGAGTCAACACATCTTACCTCCAGTAGGATGTGTTGTCACCGGGTGTCTCAAAGGATTGCCAGATGGCTGGGGTCCTGATGGACCATTGACATTGGGAGGGGGTGCAGCTTTTGTGTTTGGAGGCTGCTGATGGGTCGGGGCCAGTTTTTGATTTGGGTGCTGGCCCTGGGGCGGGGGCTGCTGAGCTAACGATGATGGCACGTTCTGTTGATGATGAGACTGTGGAGGTGGTGGGGGGTGTGATTTATTTGGATTCTGTGACGCAGACCCCATGTTGTGATGCATGGGAGGTCTGGGCTGTGGTTGACTTATATGGGACTGATGGTGCTGCTGCTGCTGCTGTTGCATCCCTGGATGAGGTGGAGGACTTTGGTAATGGCTGTGGTGGGCAGCATGATTCTGTTGTTGCTGCTGTCTGTGCATGGGTGGAGGCCCCTGATTTCTGACTGGGGGTCCACCTGAGGGTGGAGGTCCCTGATAATGATTGTTCATCTGTCTTGAGTTTGACATATGCAATGATTGTTGTTGCGGATGGCTAGGTGTTGAGAATGGTGAGTTCTGCCTTTGCAAACCCCGATTTTGCCCTCTCGGCATGCTCCCATTTCTTATACTTTGTTCGCCCTCTCCTCTCAGTGCTGGAATTGTGTATCTGTTGAAGAGCAACATAATATATAATATATATAAAATAAAAATAACCCCAAGATAATGTCTACAATAAACAAAATCTGCCCCCACAGTTAGGCAGATAGACAATTACATGACCCTGGAGGGGGAGAATAGTTACCACTCTATACAATTTGTTGGAGAAGCAACACTTAACAACCCATCACGTGTAAGATTCCCATTTTTTTTCTTCATATGCTTCTTTTCAAAGCTAGGAACTGAGCAATTTCAATTCATTTCCACAGGCAACATCATTTTTTCACCACAGCTTTCCAAACTTCCAATTTTAAATTACAAAACTCACCACTGAAAATCTCACAACATAATCTCTCACCATCTAAACAACATGCACAAAGATATTGACACTGGTGGGATTAAGGAACATTACGTGTTTTTTCCATTGTTGGACTCGTGCTGTGGTCTTTGAGAATGGGATTCACCAGCCCTATGCACTGCTGAAAACCGAGACTCTTCATCTCCGTCTGTAAGCTCTTTTGCAATTCGGTGCTGATACGCGTCACTTTTTTCTATTTCATCTGCATATCTTTGGGCGATTTTTTGTCGCTCTTCATAGCCTTCAGAGGTAGGGTCTGGAAGCTGCGTGCTGTGGATGGAAGATAACTCTGATTAACTACCTTCTCATAGGCTATTTTCTGCGATAAATCTTTAAAATAAAAAAAAAAACCATAAAATTAGAGATACACAAAGGCCGGGGGTCCGGGAGCCAACGCCCTCTCTGGAAATGGATTTCATGCATTTCAAAAGCTAAATCGAGCCGTTTCAAGCATTCTTAATTTTGTACATTTGAAATTTAAAAGAAAATTAAGCATTCAGCTCACATACAGAAATTTGCAACCAACACTTAATTCCCTTTACTTCTCTCAGAGTTTCCCCGTCTTCATCACAGCAAGACATGCAACAACATTCCCCCCCCCCCCCCCCCAAAACTCTGTCAAAGAGTCATTGTTCAGCCTCCTATGCAAACAGCCAGAACAGGTCAACAAGTAAGTACTAGGTTTTATTGCTAGTTATAGAAACCTTAATGTCACACACTGTTTCTTGCATCCAAAATAAGAACAACAACAAACAAACAAAAAAAAAGCATTTTGTTGCGACAGAAAGAGCCAAACACTTACGTATATTCATGCATAGCCTCATTGTATGATGACTTCACATTGAACTTCTCGTTGTTCACTAGGAACATGGAACTTGAATCCCAACCACTTGTCTGAAGATGGATGACAAAAATAAAATTAATAAAATTTAAAAATATTCCCTTTCCTCCAATCCACTTTTTCTTTTCAAAAAAAAATTTTAAAAATGCAACTGTACATTATAATATTATTAAACATTTACATCAGGCTCTTGTAACCAGTTCATATCAATAAACAGAAAAAAAAATGTAGGCGAAGACATTAAAAGCACTGCAATCAAATTTTACAAACCACACGAACTTCTAAGATTAATCAGTAATCTTATATAATCAAAAAACTTGCGGCATTTTTAACCAACCCTACTGCCGCTTGCACAGCTTGGATTTGAGTGAAATTTTACAGATGCCTTCCTTTTGACCTGCAGAAGTTTTTTTTTCAGACCTGGAGACTTGAAATGGTGGAAGAGCATTTTTTTGAGTTCATATTGTGTCGCTGATTTCATCCCCCGATCCTTTCTTTTCCATGAACACATGACGTTATCACTCCCTGCGATGTGTTCACCATCAAACACACTGACCCGTGCCCAAATTATTGCCATTTCATGAATGCTGACTGTGTGCATAAGGCACCAAAGCACAAAGGAAGTGCAGTAAGACTAATCTAAAATCAAACATACAACAACAACAAAATAAACTGAAAGGAACAGGCAAGGGGAAGCAGATCCACTATAATCACCCAAAACTGAAACTGACAAACATATTTCTCCTGGGCAGCCCCATGGCCAGGTAACTCAGCTGGCATTTAAAAAATGTACACCAGTTACCGGCAATATCCCTGTCTTGTCCATGGGATCTGCCAGTAGTATGATAACCACTTTGTTTGCATCATTTATGTTCTGAAACATTTAGACAAACTAAAATGGCAACAAGAAGAGCAGGGAAGGGGTGTAGATGCAAAGGGTTATCATTATATTCAGCTGACACTCCAATGTAAGTGTTACACAACTCACTGCAGTGTCTTCCAATGTCAGGGAGGAAGAGAGAGCTGGGGCATCATCATCCTGCCAGGGTTGTAGCTCTCGTAGAGGAGTCTCACTAGATCCATTGATTCGATTTACTATTCCTGAGTCAGTAAATTCGGCGGCAGCTGAGGAAGTCAAGAAAGAAAAATGACAAAAAAACCACACAATCGTACTGTTTCAGTGTAAAAATTCTTGTGGAGAACGTAATTTACACTTTTACAGACATAGGGAAACGGCAACAAAACGAGTAGGTAAACCAAACAAGAAGGTAGGCCGTGGTAAATGGAATAGTACAAATCATCCCTCATAATCGACTATGCAAAAGTCGATCCCTTCTAAAGAAAAAAAAAAAAGTGCACCTGCATCCCATCTTTCAATGGCCGTATACAACACACAAATGAAAAAGAAATAAAGTGTTAGTTATAAATTAAACAGTTTAGTAATCTGTAAATTCTGCAAAACAAGAGAGGGAATAGGTGAAAATAAATGACCATATTTTTATCTTACAGTATGATTCCAGTAATCAACTGCAAATGGGGGAACTATTCCAAGAACAGTTGTCTTCTTGGTGCAGCTGCCAGTCCTTCAATATCCAAGAAAGTTTATTCTGGCATATTTTCTCTCTTGTATCCTTTTCTTTATGTGTTTAAAGATGAAGAAGGGCACAGGGGCCGAATGCTTGGATCAACAGAAGTTTGCTATGATTTCCATCAATGTTCAATTTCTTGTGAGCAAATACATCCACGTCTTTATTTTCGTGACTTTGAAACCAGCAACCAAAGGCTGAACTATATCCTCCCACTATTTTACGTCTGTCTGAAATGTTAATAAACAGGCACTACCACTTTTCTTCCTATTATCATGTGACCAATATCATAGTGTGGGATTCCCATCAACCTCATTGGTTGGATGAAAACAAAACGGTAAAGCACACCATTAAGCACTGACAAAAATGGAAAGCCAAAGACCCTTGCCCTAAATTTTCTAAGATAAAAAAGCAGTACATGTAACGTGAAGGAAACTGGTTAAATTTCCTGAGAAAAACTAAGCTCTAGCTATTGGACTATGATCCCATATGGTCAGTTGCCAAAAGGTGCTCTTCTTTTAAATGGGTTCGGTGAAATGCATTAAAAAGGAAACCATAGATACTTTTTAACATAATTTTATGCTTAATGTGCTCAGAAATGGATACGGTACCTACAGGAGCAGTTTTGAAGCGATTGGACCATAAACAAAAAAATTATGAGAAAAAAATATTCCAAAGTATGTGTATTTCTGGTGGTAAAAAATGGACGTTTTTATAGTGGTTACTGAGAATGGTGTGTATTTTAGCACATGATAACCATACAGCAAAACTCACTGTCTACTGATCAAGACAAATGGATGAGCTTACTAAATGCTGAATTGGGGGTCTCTGGCAACCTAAACTAACAAAATATTGGGTGATTTCCGTACATGAATTTTCGTGTCAAGGGAAAGGGGCCAAAAGGATGAACACTTTGAAGTCGATGAATATAGAATTACTGCAAACATCAAGCTCTTTTGTGTGTGGTAAGGTCTTCCCTTCAAAATCTCAGAGTTTCTGTACCAAAGGGCATCCCTCGAGTGCCCTAGATCATTTTGTTTCAGCCCGCCCACTTTCGCCAGTACGGAACGGTTCGTCGTATAGAAGGGTAAAGAAGGCTGTGACGTCACACAATGTTAGAAAGGCAAGTTTGCCCCTTCGAGAAGCGTGTGTAAAATTTGAGAACTCCATGTTTGTTTGTTTTTTCACAGTAAATCCAAACGTTTTGGTGTCATCATATTTTCATGTTTCATGTACGGAACGAAATGCCCGTTAACGATCATGTACGGAACGAAAATAGCGCTGAAATAATAGATTTACAAGCTCATTCGCCCGCAACAGTATGGAACCGGCATGGTGACCCGTTTTCGATATCAACTGCATTTCAGTGCGTCGTTTTTACACACAAGAGTGTATTTGTTGGTGTGTTGTAATACAAAATAGATTATCAGGACACCAACGGCGGTTGCGTAATATCATGTACGGAACGCTAGATCTAGATCTAGTTTACTGTCGTCGTTACGTTGTTTGTGCATTGTTGTTGGTGTTGTGAGTCTGTATTCTGTTGTAGCCGATAAGATTATTCATGTCAACATTGTTTTTGGCAGCAGGGAGCGGAGAACGGGTTATTTTTCACGCAAGAAAGTACTGCGTCATATTCATGTACGGAACACTTTATGTGAGCTGTACAGACCGCTGCTGCGTTTTACACACAGAGAGTATAAATAAAAAAAGAAAAAGAAAGCCATAGTTGGGTAAATATTGCATTGCACTTAAAATCAAGGCTCTTATACGGGTATAGGAGAAGAAGAGGAATGTGGAGAGTTGCTCTTTGTTCCGTACATGAAATTACACCAAACATGTTACCAAATGTTAAAGAAATCGCAGGAATTTTCATGATTTAATATATGAACACGGCAAATAATGCCAATATTGAGCTTAAATGTCAACTGAAGTGGAATATTTTGCAATAGTTGGCCATTTATAAGCCTTTCATGGTGTCATGTTTCATGTACGGAACGCTGTGGAAGGTGACCTTTTTACCCTTCTATAGCAAAAACTATGCCTCCAACTGCTTTGAAAGTACAAAAAATCACAAAAACACTATATTATTCACAAAACAAACACAAAACAGAACATTTGGGGTAACATTTAATTTTTACTCATTTTGTCCCAGATCTGGGGGCACCTTTTGGCAACTGACCATATGTATCATCCTTATCCTAAACAGTCCTGCAAAATTGTCTCGCTGCATTATAATTTCCCATTCAAAGTCCAGCATGTGGTAACAAACAAATATTACCATCAAGCAAGTGAATATATTTTACTATTTCAGTCAATGCTAAAACATGTGTTAAACGGCATGTAAATGCAGAAAATTCTTGATTTGGGCTTTCCATTTCACAATAAAACCTGCTGCATATCATCACAAGTACTTTATCCAAATATCATAGGGGTCCCTTACGATTTATCCACCACTATTGTTGTTACTGCGTCCTGAAGTATTCGCTATGCGCGTGTTCACAAGGACCCGATTGACCCGACCGCCGAGGTTATCGGCAACACGCGAATGATCAGCTGACTGGCCGCTGGCTATCCCCGCACGGGGCGTTACGTGGACGAGTTCACTCAACGCGGGACGAGGGTTAACAAACCTTTACACAATGTATGTCATTAGAAAATTTAACAGAATTAGCAAGACATTACATAATCCACCACGGAGTGCAGAGATCTGGATCAACATGTAGTTAGCAAAATGGAACAGTTGAACAGAATTAGTAAACCAAAATGAAGTTTCATTTACTGACAATCTTTCAAATGCAGTTAGAATGCTAAGATTAAATTTTTCTATACGCACTGTAATATTAATTCGTCCTACTTCCTTTAATGAAAACAAAATTGCCATGATCCACCTACTCTGTGTATACCTTGTTAAATATTTACAAATCATCTGTACTCCAGCAAGCTCATCCTATACTTCTGAACAAACCCAAATTGACCAACAGGACTGGACCTTTGTTATAGAGTATTTTTTGGTACTATTTTTCCACCTATTCGGACATTTAATTAATGTTCCCTTGCCTGATTTCTTAATCAGCAACTTCCTGATCTTCCATTTTTTGAAAGATGGTCGGGTCGGTTAAAAAAAAAAAGAAGACATAATTTAGTGTTATTTGACTGATTTCAAAGCTCAAGTTTTTTCAAAAAAATTTTTTTTAAATGTTTAAAAATAGTGAATTGGCTTACCTCTTTTGACTGAATGAGTGATGATGAAAAACGAAGTTGCTTTTATAACAAGGCTTGGCTGGTGTATATGTACATTATATTACAATCATTCTTTTGTGATTTACTCATCAGCTGATCTCAAAATTTACTCCACATACGTTCATGGAGTTGGGTGGTTTCCAATTAAGAGACCCATGGGACACTGAACGCACAAAATCCTTACCCTACTCCCTAAGCTTTCACTCGGCCTCAAAAGTACATCCTTAATCAACTGCTGATTAAACCTAATCTACAGTTGTAATAGTCAGTTTCACCAAAGCAGCAATGGGTACACTTTTACAAATGGCCTTCTGTATAGAACTTCCTCTTTCCCTCCCAGCCGAACTTACAGTTGTTTGAGATCGCCTAATTGTATTCATGCAATAACATAGTAATGGTCCTTCTGATGTAGCCTACTGGTCTTGTTCACAGGACCCTTCTAAATTCCAACAAATGAGGGAATTTTACAACTTTCTAACCCACGGCCGAAACGACGCTGCAGTGGCAAACGTGATTGGCTAGGAAGAACCACATGATCTCCCATAAACACAACTGCAATGTACACCTGGTTGGCACAATGATAGCATTTTGTAAATGATAGAATAGAATATAATTTTCTGTAATTCCAAACTGATCTTCCAACCATGACAAAGCATTCACAAGAACTGATGGCATTGATTAGGCAAAAAGACATGGCGGCATTTTAAAATGTTAACATTCTAGATCAGAACAACTCTGAGACACAGGAATGAGGAATATCAACATGACTTCTTTGCTCCTCAGAGATCCATGTATATTGTATTGAAATGTTTAGTTGGCCTTACTAACTCTTTACTGTAGGAAAACAAAAAAAAATTCATTTTGAACACAAGACAAATCAGCACTTGAGATTTCCAGATTTTAAAGGCAAATGACTCAAAGTGTCAACCCTTGACATTAAAGAGGATGCCATAAGAAAAGGCAAACTGACCACGAGCATGCACTGCTCCAGAAGTTTATATCATTATTCATGATTACCCGGGGAAACTTAATTCATAGCCCCATGACCAGTTTCAGCAAATATGTTGGTTTTTTCACACTCAAACTTTGTGACAAGTAACCCAGTCCCAGTGTATTACAACAATGAATAGACACAATGCTTTTCTGACAACAATGCCAATACCTCACCTAAAAAATAAACAACCCTTTAACACACACACACACAAATAATGTAGGAAGACCTTTAAACATCCTTATTCTATATAGTCATGATTATCTCCTGGCTGGGAACTTTCCAAATAGCAAAATGATCTGAAATATCCTTTTAAAGCCCCTGCAGGTCCAAACATTTATACCAATGGTTGTCATCCGTAAAAATCCCATTAATGAAGTGTTTTCCATATCAAAAAAAAGATAATAATACGAGAACATCATGGGCTTAAGTGTATAAATAATTTTTTTTAAAAGACACCATTATTTATTTTTGTCAACTACATACAAAACAAAATCAAGCTTCTGTTATACCCAGCAGTCAAACGCAAAATGTTGTTTGTCTAATACTGCCTCTGACCCAGTTTGCTGATTTCACACATAAGGTACACAAAGAGCTGATCACCAACATTGCAGGACAAACAGTAAAAAAAAAAATGCAAGACTCCTGGCACACCATGAATGACACTTTCATGTCTTGTACTTACATAAGCCTTTCAAGTCAACACCTTTTGTCTCCACCACAACAAAACTATTTTTGGGGATAATGATTCCAGTAACCGTTGGGTTCTGCTGGCTGTTCTCGTCTTCTAATTTTGCATCTCTCATTGCTATGTCTCCCTGAAATCGTGAAGACAAAAGCACGGCATCATTGCATAAACTGTAACATCCCAAAGCCATGTGGTCATCTCAAGAATATTACTCTTTACCAGAAATTACTGCCAAGTAAGCTTCAAATTCCTGTTCCAACACTGTCACAGTACAAATTGTTAAGGTCCTTAGTCACAAAATTCACACCCAACAGATGAAATAATTCATTTAAAAGATTAAAAGCCTCTGGCACTCTAGCCATCAATATGCCACACAAATGTTTGAACATTAGGCTCATGGAAAAAGAACAACCTTCTTTTAGTAAATCTGATCAAATCGTTTGAACAAGTGGACAGAATTAATAGACGGGACAAATCTCATAGCAAAATTCAATGTCTGACACACAATATAAAATGACAAATACAGAAAACAAGGAACCAACAACAACACAACAATGAGAAACTTCAACATCTATATTCACATATGATGAGAGCCCTATGAAGCATCAAGGATTCATAATCATAAAAGAAGTGATGTTAACAAGAACCTACTTTTTCTGAGAAGCCTATTGTGTGTCCTTCGTACTTCTTGCCATTTGGCATTTTCACCCTTGTGTGACTGCCCTGGAAAGATAAAAGATATTGAATTACAATTTCACAGAGATGGTTACTGATGATTTCCCAACTTAATAAATAATAAATCACTGCCGCACCCAAATGTAATGAATGGCCAGGATAGACCCATGATACTAGGAAGGAAGAAATGTATGCACTGTAATCATACAAGTATTGACAGGATATGTATGCCAAGAACAAAGATGTCTCTTTCTAAGAAAATACCAAAATGTATGAACATTTAGTTTAAACGTGTTTATAAGATCTTGTTAACTCTCTTAGCATGTGACATCCGATATGCCGGATGTCTTGTTTATAATTCAAACTAAATGTTTCCCATTTCAAATTCATATTCTCTGTTCTCTTCCCATCAAAAAACTATACATAAATAATGGGATCTGACAACTCCTTCCATGTGAAAAGTGTGATTTTCTGTGACTAGTCACTTTCTTTTCCCTGTCTCTACAAAAGCCCTGCATATTCTTGGGAATAGAATGCTTAAATAGGTCACCTGCTAAAAAAAAAGGATTAACTTAGGGGCCAAAACTTTAAATAATTTTTTTTTTTAATTCTTGTAAAACAGAACAGAACGGCTCTCTTAGATCTCAATTATAAACCATATTTACCAGAAAACTGCTCATAACAACAGCTGTTCGATGATCTGAATAGAGCCCTCTAATTGGTGAAGAACTGGCAGGCTGAAATTAATTTAAAACAGTAAAAGAATGTAGTCTTGCCTCTCAACTAAATAAAATAAACATTTCAAAAGATTCCCCGTTCCTTGAAATTACACACCACTGAGAACTAAATGTGTAGCCACCTGACAAAATGAGGCACATTTCGGCACTACCCAATTCGAGAAAATCGTTGTACGGCATAAGAAGGTCAATTTTATCTATTTTGCGTTTTCATTATTTTTGAAAAGTTTAACCTCTTGACTATTCCTTTTCCAAATGATAATCCTGTTTGAGAAGGGTAAATGCCTCAAAACTGACTCGGAATTGAGTCACCATCAATAGTTTTGATCAAAAGCTGAAACTTTAAAAGTGTTTTTTTCAAAACTGTGGTTCTGTCACTTCCTGTCTTTGTCAGGCCATATCTTCTCTGCAAATTAAATTACAGCAATAGTTTTTTTTTTACCAAATGAAAGGTCTTTGAGTAATCTATTTGATGAAACCAATATCTCCATACTACCAAATTGCACGAAGTGCCCCATTTTGTCTGATTAGGCCATATCTCCTCTGCTAATTTAAATTACAGCAATATTTTTTTATCAAATGAAAGGACCTTGAATAACCTATTTAATGAAACCAATATCTCCATACTACCAAATTACACGAAGTGCCTCATTTTGTCCGACGCCTTCACAAATGTCACACAACACCAACACAGCTGTTTGGTGATTTGTCCAGTCCATGCGCTATTTACAGAACAGATGCAGTTAGTATTTCGTTTACAATCTGAACCCTGAAGCTCTTAAACATTATTCTGCAGTAATATATATGGATTAATACTAAGACTGCATGGCTTTTCTGAACAACTGGAAAGAAAGATGTAAATTAGTATGTTCATGCATCACTTCAAAAGGACTATGAATGAGTGGACAATGCTCAGTGTCTAATCTGACTGACCAGCAACATATTTATTTTTTGATTAGACAGTTGTCTCACTGACTTAAAAATGTTGACTCAAATTGGCGAGGAGATGGATAATTCAACTGTACCTCTGGCTCTGGTGTTTCACGCCGGTAATTGTTGGAGCTTGGATATCCTCCTCTGCGAGAACGAAAAGGATAAGAACTGTTAAAAGATAATGAAAGTGGCTGAACATTTGTTGTGTACAGGTATGCGTGTTGAGACAGGGTTTTGCCCCTCCCCCCTCTTCCAAAATTACTGCAATTACTATGAAATCAAGATCTCTTTGTTTTCATTGATCAATGCAGACTGTTGTTATCAATGCTGAATTTCTGAAGATAAAAGATGCAAGTAGAATGTAATGCATTCAATTTCTTTCCAAAAAACACAGTTAAAATTAAATTAACTGCTCTTACAGGAAAGCTGAACTGAAAAAGTTCCCTTGCGTTAAAATCAATGTCAAAGTTTTTGTCTTATGCCTAATCTGATCACCAATGCAGTTAAACCTTTCATCATTGAACAGTTCCCAACTTTATTTGACATCTAAATAACCTCAGCAACCCTGTCACAACACTGTGGTAGAATTTTCCAATCCAGAACTACACTCATATTTTTTATTAGGGCCTCCATCTTTTGAATTTAAATGAACTAGCCTATGCATTGTTGCAGAGCCTGGTCAAAATAAAGTTTGTTGGAACTCTTGACTGATACTAGCGATAGTGAAAATTAAAATTCCGCCCCCCCCCCCCTCCCCAAAAAGCGATGCCCTGTATGGGTCAGTGCCAAAAAAGCTCCAACAGAAACATGGACAGAGGGACTGAAAAATGTACAACACACAAAGGGGAAAAGAGACATATTCTGTGACGCTTTAACCATCTTTGTTTTAGATTTTATAAGTTTTATGGCTGTAACTGTTCTTAATTTGGTGAAATGGGATGATTTTCACATGAAACTATTGAAAGTGAAACGTGTCGGACATTACTGTGATGACAGAAAAGTAGCAATAAAGTCACTAATATGGCAAAGAATGCACATTTCGCCTGTAATTGAGTGTTAAAATCATTACTGTTAGCCAAAAGTTTCAATGATGTATAAAAGAGTGCACTTAATGCACAAAAAATGCTGCTCTTTTGTAGTCACAGTAACGTCCGCCACAAAAGGCAAAATTAAAGTTTTTACAGTGTTGTTAATGAGGACAGATTTTATCATGCACTACTGCTCCTATCGAGACTTGATTTAAATTTACTAATTTTACCGGTTAATTTGGATTTATAATTGCTACTATAAAAATTAGATAACTTTATTTGTTTACTTCAGTTTGCATTGATAGCCGAGATAATTTGGATGGGACTACAAAAATTAGATGACTTTATTTCTTTATTTTGTGTTGGACGTTACAGGATGACAAACCATGAAAAGTAATGTAATTCCCCATTCTTAAGCAAATATTTACTTGTTAAATATACAGTGACCATACAATGGACATAATACTTTAGTTAGCAATGGCAGCCAAGATCATTTGGATTTATTATTGGGACTACAAAAATTAGATGACTTTATTTCTTTATTTTGTGCTGGACGTTACAGGATGACAAACCATGAAAAGTAATGTAAATCCCCATTTTTAAGCAAGTATGTAATTGTTAAACAGTGACAATACAATGGACATAGTACTTCAGTTAGCATTGACAGCCAAGATAATTTGAATTTAATTCCAGTAAAATCAAGGATAATGCCATCATGATTATAGAAACTCTAGTGATGGTGGCCATTCACAGTGCCCAATTTCTCATTTTTCATCCTGTGTTCATTGCTGGGACTGGGAAAATACGTTTTTACTTTTAGGGAACATGTTGCAAATAAAATTATCAGAGCAAGAATCAGACACAAAAAAGAGACCAAAAAAATGTTGGTCATTACAAACAGATAGAGGAACGTGTCGGACATTACTATTAAATATAGTGTGACAACAAAAATTTCAATGTCTCTGGAGACTTCTTGTTGCATTTCTTCATCTTGAAAACACCATCCTGTGCTCCCCATATGAGAAGGACTACATACAAACTACCAAAGACCTGTTTAGATGGACTGGGAAAATGAAATGACTGTATTCTTGCAATGTGGCTGGACGTTAGGGTGTGACTACAAAATACATGATTTCTCAAACTTTCTTTGTGAAGCCTTTGCAGCTGAAAACTGACCAGCCAAAGGCAACAATTCCCATTATTTGAAGGATAACATGTTATTGGAACACATGGTTAACCTGCTATTACATTGAGGTATTTCACAGTAGGCTTTTATTTTTTCATTAAAAGTGTTACATCACAAGTAACGTCCAGCCACTTTTTTTTAAACTAGCAATTTACTAAGCCCATGCAGAAACTTTTTTTGTTCTGTATTGTCATCTTGATTTATCACTCTAAACAAAGCATACCTGCCAGAATCCACAGATAAAACAAAATACCCTTTTATTTTGGTTTTTCTGAGGTCCCATACAATGTGTCCATTTTGAAAATGTAAAAAATCAGTCATTTTCCAAAATCAAATTCAAATTCGAAGAAAACGAGAGAGCCAACTGTGATCATCTTGCTCATGCAGGTTGTTGGATCAATTTTGAATAACCCCATGCACAAAGAAAACACAAATCGGAGCAAAAATGACTGAAATAACACGATCACAAAAAGGCATATAATGTGAAAAAGAGAGCTTTTTGGCATTGACCCAGAAAATATATGGCATGTGTCCAGAATTGGAAAATTCTTTGTTAACATGGGGTTTACTATGGTGTATGACTAAGTCAAGAAAGTGCTAGAACAACAGAAAATGACGGAGGAATATATACGCAGTGTGTAGTATTTGACGTGAGGTTATCATGTCTTCCCTCTAGAGTTCAGGTATTTCCTCTCACAAATGGCTACACATTCAAAGTGTACATTTACCTGTAACTAGTGCAGGAAGTAATTCCTGATAAAATTGTCAAACTTTTTTTTATCTGTGATGGTAAAGCATTTACGTTCACACCCCCCACCCCTCTTCCTCATGCGCGCGGGCAGGCACAAATCTGTCTGTCTCTTTAAAGAAAGGAATAAATAACTAGCTATTTATCAGTGCTATAAACACCAAAATATCTTTACTTCTGAAAACATGAACTGAACCTACATCTAAACTAGGTCCAGATTATGAAATATATGAGTACGAGGTAATTTTGCAAAAATAGGCTCGGGGGTCTTGCCAATTAAATTCTTGACCTGATACTTCCATAGAGTAGTGGGATTGAACAAGTTAACAGAAACTTACCTCAAAATACTATAAATAATGCCCAAGTGTTCAATCTAAAAATTCTGTTAGATCTAGACTGACGTCATAGCAATAGGTCTAGTCTTATTCCAGCACTACAGATAATGTTTTACTGATCCAGTTGTGAAATAATAAGATCAAATGTGGTAGCACATTTGTCTCGTATTTCATGCATTCCCCCCTCCCAATTTTTATTGTCAAAAAACTTACAGACCGTATAGCCTATTCCAAACCACCACGGTAATTAAATAGAAACAAAAATATGGAAAATTAAATTATGCATCACAATATTCATTCATTATTTTTCATTATCAACTATTTTCCTTGACATACATGAAGTATTTACATGTACTTTGCAGAACAGGTCTTCTATATTATATAGTGAAAACAACGAAAAAAACAAAACATGTACAAATTTCATACCTTCCTGTGGGATTATGTGTTCTACGCGAACGCTGTCGTGAATTCTGAAGTGTGGTCGACATTTTGCAGGCAGAATGAAGATGATAGTTTGATGAAATTCAATGACAAAATACTACACAATCACAGGATAAGCAGTGACACATGAAAAAACTACGAGCATTGTATCCTTTTCAAAGTCTGTCTGAAAGACTGTGTATACTGTGAGGTAAACTTTTTGAAAGTAAAAAGAGCAACTGATATTCCATAGCTTTGATCTATAATAATGCCACTACTAGCAAATCTCAGTGTAAAATTATCAATATCTGGTTTGCTGAAGTTAGTGTGTGATCACAAACTGGCACAAACAACTAGATCGATGATGTCTCTCAAAACTTAAGTCTGCTGTCAAATCACATGTTCTACAAAATTATTCAGTCTGAATCAGAAGGCCCAGAAAAATCTAAAACTGTTCTGTATCTGAGGTGGTAAGTCTGGAGATGTTCCTCAATTAGCTGCACTTCTTTGACATCTCTCCTTTGAACAATATGATTCTGAAAAAAATAAACATAAAACACATCAAACTGTGGGCGACTCAAAGTTTGCCACTCACAGTTAACACTTAGCCTCTATAACACTTTTAACGGGCAGTAATATTTTCACTAGATAATTCATGAAACACTAAACTCAAAGCCAGCTTAACTACAATTTTGAGTAGACTAGGTGTGGCCAGGTGAAATCCTAAGCATGAAAATATACCTACCAAAATCATTATCTTTAAGTTATGTTGCCCTGTATGCACAAGAATCATTCTGCAAAAGAAATGAACTCAAATCCTTTATTTTTAACCTCTCGAGCCACTTTGGCACTCTAAGAGTAACTTGTGCTCAAAACCTTTGGTCTCAGGTCTGGGTGTAGCCTAGTTGGTTGGCAGGGGTTGATTCACTATAATTAAATCTGGAAATAAAATATTCTCAGCCACTAACAATAGTAGGCTACCATCCTGTATCCATACCTTGCCCAGAATAAGACAGGCCAGGCAAGAGTAAAACTGTCCTGCTATGTGTGATGTGCAACACTGCAATACTTACAATTTCCTGCTTTTCAATTATGAAACCTTGTTTGCTTCCTTAAATTACCATGTTTGGGGTACATTTTTGGGAGGAGTACCTTACTCGAGCGCCACTTTCACTGTTATCAATTTAAACACATGGAATGGTCAGATGGACCTGGGGGCGTGAGGCCGGGTCTAGTCAGTTTGTATCAATGGGCGGTAGTCAGATTGACTAATCAGGCGAAAAGGGGCTGGGGTAGTTGTGTTTAGTTAGTTTCTGGTCTTTGGCGCTCGAGTACGGAACTCCTTCCACATTTTTTTTGTTCATCTTCTTTGGGTTCTTCACACTGAACGCTATGAACAACTTTCTCTCAGAATCTAGATCTAGATCTTTTGATCTAGACTCTAGATCTCCATCAATTTCCTACCAATTGGCATGTAAACTAGCTGAATGCTATAGACTTTCCCTATTTAGCTATTAAATTATCAATTATGATTCTCAATTATCAATATCATATGATTAGGCCTAGATACACATGATGACCCTGGAGCGAAATCACAATTTCACAAATTTTATTTGTGCAAAAAGCCCAGATAGGGCTGGACAGTCTAGATCTAGATCTTGTATCTAGAGTTGTCTAGATCTAGACCTAGACTCTAGAATCTAGAGATCTAGAGTCTAGATTAGATCTATAACATTAACTTCAAACAAAGGCATGCAAGGTGCAAATTACGATGACAAAATCTGAAAATGGCACACAGATCATACGTGTGTCTGTGTGTACTTTTCACTGCCATGTAGGTTTTTCAATGCCTGTATTACAGCACTGTTTTGTTGAAACGTGGATCTAACTAGCGTGATACTTGTAGTTGTAGTGTAATCATTACGAACCTGCCCTCATCGCCTGAAGTAGACTGTCTCTTGTAAGCTAATTCGGGCAAAGAACAAAGCTTTGGGGCCATTATAAGTTACCTGATAAATCCCTAAGCTGTAGGAATAAACTGTGACAACAATTACTGGATTCCACGAACACACCAAATCCTTCAGTATGAACACAATCTCAATAAAAATGGACAGGAGTCGATATCATACACTAAGGTGGCAATTTCCGTCCAGCACGAATCGTGTATCCCAGGAATGGCGAACAAGTCTCATGCCGTCTGAAAGTGTCAAATCCCGGTGCGTTGACAGGCGACTGCGGCCAGATATGCGTGCGTCAAGCGCTTACGTGTATTTAACGTTACTACTTAATGTTGAACAGAAGGCCAATCTTGAACGGTTGATTCACTGCAAAGATTTTTTTTTTTTTAATCTGACGTCGTTTAGTACCCACGGGTAGTGCTCAATGCATCCACCATTGAGAAGCTATAAACATGGCTGACCATATCAATACACGAAACACAACAATGAAGTTATAACTCTACAAAGAAACAAAAACAAAAAACAAAAAAATGTCACAGAAATATTATTCATTGGAAATGTGACTTTTCTAGACTTCGGTTAATCTCATGTTCTAAATATCATGACTAAATATGCACAAAAAGTGAAGCACTATTTCATTGCTAAACACCGAGTAGTGGTTCGCCCGCGAGATTGTGCGAGACGTCATGGTACTTCCTTTTGCTAACCTAGGGGCAAGGGAAACTACCGAGTGAAAATCACTTTTAACGGGGCCAGGCCGTGGCCTTGTAGTTACGAAGGCCACGGCCAGGCCCTTAGGACAGCTTCGTTGTCGGCCTATATGCATTTGTTTCATTTTAGTGTGAACAAAAATTAGATTAAACGCATAAATACACTTTTCAAAGCAAAAATTCCCAACCCTGTCTAAATGTGAGTTATAATACTGCAATTCGTCCAGTATCGAAACAAAAACAAAACGCGCGCTTCACAATAGCTAAAATTGAGAAGTGGCGAAACCGTGCAGGCCTACCATACTGTAATAATACATGTAGTAATTGAGGAAAAGCTTGAAGCGAGATTCAGCGTTACGGATGGGTTTGTCTTGGGATTAGAATAGATGCTAATGATAAATAACTTTAAAGATATACGGGACTAACAATTCTGGCATTCTGTTGGAAGTATGACAGAATCCGACGTGCAGAGAAGGTTGTGGCCTAAACACAGCATTCCAGAGTAGGCGTATTATATAGTTTGCAAAAGCGTGGAAATCTTATTGCCATGACATTGTCCCTTGGTGCTGACTTGAGTAAAATCTACAAGGAATTCAAAAGCACAGCGCAATGATTACAGCCATAATAGGTGATTGGCAATTTTGATCGATAAATGAGACTTACAGAGAGCTTTCTGAGTTTTAATTTTCTTTATTTCAAGATAAGAATTATTTTATTTTCCCACGAGGGAACTTCATTTTTCTACATGATAAGCGGATCTTACTTTCTTATCATTGCATGAACATGTCAAAACTCAGTAACAGATACAAGCAGCGGTGCCGGTTCAAACCCAAAGAAGAGCCTGGCGGCTCCGAAAGAAAAAAAAGGTGGGTGATGAACACCGAGAGTCAAGAACTCGGTGTGGCCGGGGGTTCCAGAAGATGTCAGGAAGTCATGAACTCGGTGTGGCCGGGGGTTCCAGAAGATGTCAGGAAGTCATGAACTCGGTGTGGCCGGGGGTTCCAGAAGATGTCAGGAAGTCATGAACTCGGTGTGGCCGGGGGTTCCAGAAGATGTCAGGAAGTCATGACCTGGGTGTGGCCGGGGGTTCCAGAAGATGTCAGGAAGTCATGACCTGGGTGTGGCCGGGGGTTCCAGAAGATGTCAGGAAGTCATGACCTGGGTGTGGCCGGGGGTTCTAGAAGATGTCAGGAAGTCATGACCTGGGTGTGGCCGGGGGTTCTAGAAGATGTCAGGAAGTCATGACCTGGGTGTGGCCGGGGGTTCTAGAAGATGTCAGGAAGTCATGACCTGGGTGTGGCCGGGGGTTCTAGAAGATGTCAGGAAGTCATGACCTGGGTGTGGCCGGGGGTTCTAGAAGATGTCAGGAAGTCATGACCTGGGTGTGGCCGGGGGTTCTAGAAGATGTCAGGAAGTCATGACCTGGGTGTGGCCGGTGGTTCTAGAAGATGTCAGGAAGTCATGACCTGGGTGTGGCCGGGGGTTCTAGAAGATGTCAGGAAGTCATGACCTGGGTGTGGCCGGGGGTTCTAGAAGATGTCAGGAAGTCATGACCTGGGTGTGGCCGGGGGTTCTAGAAGATGTCAGGAAGTCATGACCTGGGTGTGGCCGGGGGTTCTAGAAGATGTCAGGAAGTTATGAACTCGGTGTGGCCGGGGGTTCTAGAAGATGTCAGGAAGTTATGAACTCGGTGTGGCCGGGGGTTCTAGAAGATGTCAGGAAGTTATGAACTCGGTGTGGCCGGGGTTCTAGAAGATGTCAGGAAGTTATGAACTCGGTGTGGCCGGGGGTTCTAGAAGATGTCAGGAAGTTATGACCTGGGTGTGGCCGGGGGTTCTAGAAGATGTCAGGAAGTTATGACCTGGGTGTGGCCGGGGGTTCTAGAAGATGTCAGGAAGTTATGAACTCGGTGTGGCCGGGGGTTCTAGAAGATGTCAGGAAGTTATGAACTCGGTGTGGCCGGGGGTTCTAGAAGATGTCAGGAAGTCATGACCTGGGTGTGGCCGGGGGTTCTAGAAGATGTCAGGAAGTCATGACCTGGGTGTGGCCGGGGTTCTAGAAGATGTCAGGAAGTCATGACCTGGGTGTGGCCGGGGGTTCTAGAAGATGTCAGGAAGTCATGACCTGGGTGTGGCCGGGGGTTCTAGAAGATGTCAGGAAGTCATGACCTGGGTGTGGCCGGGGGTTCTAGAAGATGTCAGGAAGTCATGACCTGGGTGTGGCCGGGGGTTCTAGAAGATGTCAGGAAGTCATGACCTGGGTGTGGCCGGGGGTTCTAGAAGATGTCAGGAAGTCATGACCTGGGTGTGGCCGGGGTTCTAGAAGATGTCAGGAAGTCATGACCTGGGTGTGGCCGGGGGTTCTAGAAGATGTCAGGAAGTCATGACCTGGGTGTGGCCGGGGTTCTAGAAGATGTCAGGAAGTCATGACCTGGGTGTGGCCGGGGGTTCTAGAAGATGTCAGGAAGTCATGACCTGGGTGTGGCCGGGGGTTCTAGAAGATGTCAGGAAGTCATGACCTGGGTGTGGCCGGGGGTTCTAGAAGATGTCAGGAAGTCATGACCTGGGTGTGGCCGGGGGTTCTAGAAGATGTCAGGAAGTCATGACCTGGGTGTGGCCGGGGGTTCTAGAAGATGTCAGGAAGTCATGACCTGGGTGTGGCCGGGGGTTCTAGAAGATGTCAGGAAGTTATGAACTCGGTGTGGCCGGGGGTTCTAGAAGATGTCAGGAAGTTATGAACTCGGTGTGGCCGGGGGTTCTAGAAGATGTCAGGAAGTTATGAACTCGGTGTGGCCGGGGTTCTAGAAGATGTCAGGAAGTTATGAACTCGGTGTGGCCGGGGGTTCTAGAAGATGTCAGGAAGTTATGACCTGGGTGTGGCCGGGGGTTCTAGAAGATGTCAGGAAGTTATGACCTGGGTGTGGCCGGGGGTTCTAGAAGATGTCAGGAAGTTATGAACTCGGTGTGGCCGGGGGTTCTAGAAGATGTCAGGAAGTTATGAACTCGGTGTGGCCGGGGGTTCTAGAAGATGTCAGGAAGTTATGAACTCGGTGTGGCCGGGGGTTCTAGAAGATGTCAGGAAGTCATGAACTCAGTGTGGCCGGGGGTTCTAGAAGATGTCAGGAAGTCATGAACTCAGTGTGGCCGGGGGTTCTAGAAGATGTCAGGAAGTCAAAGGCCGAAACATCTAATGAAAGAATCCACTTTTCCTCTGTAGATCGTCATCTGTCCCGCTCCACCTGAGGAGTTTCTTACCACTAGGAAATAAAGATGTTGGTGTCCTGCAATATAAACCCCATGGTTAAAATCTGTTCCCAGATCGCCACGCAGTGGTGCAATTTTATCGTCTTGGTCGACCCAAGGAGTGGGCACTGATCGTTTATGGTCTATGCGTAGGATACATTATTTCACAATTATTTAAATTAATCACCAGCACACATGTTCACATTACTGGCGACAAAATATTAATTTAGTATAGGACATTTGGATGGCATGCAGAATACAGGCAGCAGCACCATCCATCGCCGTTGCTCCGGGAGGGACCCGCCTTCTCATTGGTCTAATAGCTTTCGCAAATGAATTAAATACATGTAATTGTTTCGTAACTTTTCTCTTTCTCCCAAGGGGAAGGAAACTGATACACTGTAATTCACACTAAAGCCATTCGCCGTTTTGTCATAAGTTGCTGAACTGAGACGATTGGTGAGTCACTCTTAAGTGACAGGTGATCATGCTCGCCTCGTGATTATGCCATCCAGAACTCGGCCCCAGGGTCTACGAAATTCATTCAAATCCTTTTCACGGTAGCGACCCAGGGTAGGGGAAAGGGAGGTTTGGACATTCATTGTTTGATACCCACGTGGCACATCTTTGCAGATTGATAAGTTGGACAAAGGCCGAAAGCGCGAAGTACTTTCTTTGTTTTCCCCAAGTCATTTTCTTTTCAGGGTTGGAATTCCGATCCTTCATCAATTAAAACGTAAAGTACAAGCCACTGACACCTGCCAAAAAAGAAAAAAAAAAACCGACGTAGAAATAATGAATGTAATTGATTTATTTTTCAAGACAGATCTGGTTGTGAAAATGTGAAGGAGTGTTTTCTTAAAATGCTGAGTCACCCTCCTATATCATAACTCCTTTATGCAATGCGTTCTATACACTGGGTCACATTGCACCATAAATTATAAGCTGAATGTCCGTCGACCATGTGGACTGACCATGTGGTCGCGCAGCCTTGACCTGACAACAAACATAGTTCGTCATCTTGTGAAGGAAACTGGGGCAAATCGGAAGGATGTCTGTCTTTTTCACACATAATGTACGTTATAGGCCTATTATGTATCCACTGGTCCGTAACAAGCCATCTGGAACTCGAGTGATCAAATAATCAGAGCCAAAGTGAAACCAACTTTTGGAGAGATAGTTCTCGGTCAACATTATTATTATCATTATTATTATGAGGCCGTTATTATTATTGTAGCATTATTACTATTACTATTTTCTGGGTGATTATTTGCCCCATTTAGTCAAGCTTGATTTTGATCCCAGTTATGTTTGGCTAGTTGGCCACAACATTCATCAACAATCTTTTCTTTGTTCACATGGCTACAATAAATGAATAGGAAATTGGCCACATGGTGAAAATAAAAATCCTATTGTAAGGGGTGAAACACCTTCAACAATTATTCTCCCCACTCCACCCAGTTCTACCTACCAGCAAACAAACGCTCAGGAGGAAGTAGTCCAGGCAAGAAACAGATCCTTACGTCACAAAAATTGCTCCCAAGGATATAAGACACACACGTGTTGTGAAGTGGATAGCCTGGGGGCCAACAGCACTAGGCTGAGGCCCCCGAGAAACAAAGGATCTCAAGGTGAAGTGGATAGCCTTCCCCAAGCGTGCAAACTCTGAATGGCGCGGTTTTCACATACATGTAATTGCATTGTACTGTATTTCAGACCCATACATTAGGCCATCAGGCAACTTGCGTGAAAAAGATGTAGTAGAGCACAAAGAGCAGGCTTGAGATAGTACTATAGTAGAGTTTTATTCCAGAAGAGCCCGTATTAAATGCATGTTTCCATTCGTTGATAAATAAGCCAGATAAAGCAGTCAATCCGATTGCACAAGAGGATCGCATACGATTACATTGCGCATGATTGTATGTCAGTGATGGGTGTGTGTTTCTGTGTGTGTTTTTTTAATTTACAAACGGAATTCAACGGACAAGGACGTATGGGAACTCTTTGGTTCGGCAAGGAGCGCGGGTAGGCAGAAGGGAGTGATTTGCCCGAAATTTTATACCATTGTTATCTTGTCTTTGCGCTCTCTCTAGGGTCTGGCTTAGTTTCGCCTAAGATTTAGAGAGTCCATTTAGGTTTCGTTTCGCTCAAACGGTGACGGACTTTTTTTTTTGTCATCGGTTCAAGGCCGAGTGACCACATGGTCAGTCCACGTGGTTGGGGAACCTTCAGCTCATGAAGCAATGTGACGTAGTGCGCAGGACGCACTTGCATTTAAAGGAGTTATGACTTAGGAAGATGATTCATAATTTATGGGGGGGGGGGGGACCTCATTCAACAGCACTAGGCTGAGGCCCCCGAGAAACCAGAAACCTTCAAACTGGAAGAAAACCAACCCATAAGCCTATACAGTATATCCGCTATCCCAACAGGAACTCTCTCCCCTTCTTATCTATAACTCTCTCTCATCTATAACTCCTTCTCTCTCTCTTTCTTCTCTCCTCATCTATAACTCTCTCTCGGCGCCGGGCCCAAACAGCCTTTTTAAGGGCTAACAAGAAGAGAAAAAAGCAGCAGCGAGAGAAGAACAGGAAGAAAAAAACTGAAGAAGAGGAAGAAAGAGATGCGGGAAGAGAAGACGAGGAAGTGGAGGACTCGGCAAAAGAAAAGCAAGAGACAAGAAGGAACAGAAGAAATATAAAAATAGACAAGGAAAAACAAAAAGAGCGAAGTGTAAATGCCACGAGGACGCTCCTAAAATAAAGATCTCCACCCCCCCCCCTACCCATATTCACAACTGACGTCTGAAACTGTCCTCTGGCTCGTATGCCCATGGCACCTGGAAATACAATGTAGTCCCGATTTAAGTAAATGACAAGTGTCTGCTGGAGATAAGGAGTTTAAGACCATTTTTTGAAAAGACATGATCAAATAAGACAAAATAAAACGCTGATGTTAAAGGCTCCCGACGGACCAAACTTATTAAGACCCATCGACAGTTCCAGGCATGAAATTAATGTCAGTTTATCTGTTGCATGCACCACGCCGCCAGACGCCATTTGCATGTGTTTTAAAGGCAGTTGCAGTGGGAGCATTGCGACCAAATTTGGGTCTATCCTTTATCAGAAAAAACGTATCACTTTTCAAACATAGGCCTATGTATTGTTTGATAATTTATTGACACCAAAACCAAGTTTGCAGCTTAGGGTTGCAGCTTAGTTTGCACACAAGCTGAAATTTCGTGCACTAACCAGCTGGTTTTTTATTTCCTCACCGAAACTCAATGTGGTGACGTCACAATCCCATTAGCGGATCAATCAAAATCGGCTGGTGACTGCCCTAGAAGCTGAGTGACTGCCTTTTCGTGAAATTGAGAGGTATCTTTCGAAAAGATATAGATGTAGGTTTTACACACAGAACACGTCATCGATGCAATGGATCTAAACTGCTTTTGCATAACAAATGCACAACATTTTGCACCACGACTCAACAAGACATATAACGATGGCTGCATGATAAATTTTTGTTTATTTTACTTTTTGCCCTCCTGAAAAATTCTGAAAAGCGGTTTTACAGTATTTTAAAATACATCATGTAAATAACACTGCCGAATCATTACACGCGCTCGCATCATTCGTCTATACTTACTGGGATTCTCAGTGTTTCAATGGAAACTCTCCCGACAACAAATATGCTTCACACCACCTTCAGTGTTTGTAAGGTGCCTACAGATTGCTGTTACACGCACGTACGCCCCCCGTATTTTTTTGTTTTGCGCTAGGGGTACGTATTTTAAAGCCTTTTTGTGACCCCAGAGCTAGAGAGCTCCTCCCGAAATACTCCTAACAACAGCCTTAATTAATTATTCTTTCAGATTTTCTTTTTGTTTTCCTTCTGGTTTTTTTTTTTTTTGGTTGTTGAAAGGGTAAGGGGTCCAGGGTTATGGATTCTAGCACAAAACGCTTGGGACACGTACGTGCAAGTAACAATTCACGCGCCAAACTTCCGTGTCGCAATAATCCATCTTGACGTAAAAAATTTGCTCGCAGCTGTAACATTATAATAATAATAATAATGAAGATCATTTATATAGCGCCTAATCCAAACGAGTTTGCTCTAGGCGCTTTACAGAAAGTCTTGTTCTCTCGATTTGCATCTCTCTCACTCTCTCTTTCTTTCTCTCACTCTCTCTATCTCAGAGCAAATTGTAACCCAGCCTGTGAGGCGCAGTTCACAACTCACAACAGTTCACAACTCACAACTTGTATTCTAAAGTATTATAATATCATTTGAATATATATTATATAATATTTATTTAATAATGAATTATAAATTTTCGTTGGTGATACGGGGGGTGATAGGGATAACTTTTAATCTATTAATTTTAATTTCAATTTTGCCCGGGCCAATCCTTGCCAATCATCCTAACAATTAACATCCACACACGGGGGTTTACTGGTGAAATAAAATAAAAACAAACAAACAAACCAAATAAAAGTCAAAGGCAAAAAAAAAACAATGAATGTAACTACTTGGGTGCAAATGCTCAACGCGGAGATCCTCCAAAAATATAGACCTCAATACAATGAATGTAACACAGTGTACACATAAAAGTGTGCTCTGTTTGTGAGGTGTCACAGATTCATGGAGTTGTTTGTGGTGTGAATTATTGAAAAGGCGAGCTGAGTATTTTGTGTTAAAACAATAAATTCTCGAACACACACACATTTAATTTACGCGTTTTAGACTCATGGCGTTATTTGTGGTGTGAATTATTGAACAGGCGAGCTGAGTATCTTGTGTTAAAAACAATAAATTCTCGAACACACACATACACGTTCACGGTTTTAAAAACACAGAATAATTATCCCTGCTGAGGTTACAGCATGGCTTGGTAAAATTAAAAGTTTGGAATGAAACAATCGAAAAGCCTCACCAGCAAATTCTTTTCAAATATATGTATTGCGTCTTTTTTTCTTTTCGCAGTAAAAGGGTACTGGCATTAGTGGTAAGAGCTAATCTTGTTTGTTTTCAATATCTTAGAACTCATTGCAGGGTATGGTTTTCTTGTTCGTGTACTGTGTACACCAAAAGTGGAATTGGGCTGGACGTGGGGGAGGATGAATGACAATAGGTGGGCAGAACGATGCAGTGGATGGCAGGAAGAACAAGAGAACGTCCAGGAAGAAAATGGCAAGACGACATAATACAGAGAGGCGGAACATCATGGATGAGGAAAACATCAGACAGAAAAGAATGGAAATCATTGTCGGAGGGCGACACATCCTGCAATGGATGAACAATACTAGGACAAGGGGTGCACTGTGCAGCTATGCCAAATTACAATTTTCTTTTTGCCTGATTTCAAATTTCTACCATGTAGGTTTACACCTTGTCAACCATACAAACAGACAGTACATGTATTCAATTTAAGAAATGAACATTCCAGTCCTGTTGTCTTTTACCAAGGTGTTCATGTTTAATGTCAGGTACATGGACATGAAATAGTACATTTGTTTAAAGCAGAGAAATGACATTATAATTTGATAAATTCGGTGTATACATGTGTTTTGCCACTTTCATACCAAACATAGTTCAATCTTTCAGCGTGACTTGAACATAGGAGAAATTAAAGACAACAGACTTTATCATTATAATCATGAATAAATTAAGTAGCATTTGTGTAGTAAAAATAATGACAGCAATAAAAACGACAGCAGCAAATAACAACAACAACAAAAACAACAGAATAGCATTAACTAAAGACATAAAATGAGAAATATCTGAAATTCTGTGAGGCTTTCAAATTGATCGTTTCTTAAAAATTTCGAGGCTGGTCCTAAAGACAATACATCAAGTACATCCTCGACGCCAACTAATATAACACACGTCTATACTGCCGTTTCATGAAAAAAAAAAAAACACTGTAAAAGTCCCCCCCCCCCCCCCCCACAAGGTACAGGGGTAAAAATCATTTTAAAACAAAAAAGTCTATATGAAGAGGAATTTTGGTGGCAAGTAACTCACAACCATGACTGTGCGTAAATTTTAAAATACATGTATAGTAAAATATAATACCGCATTTGAACGCTTTCATTCAGGTCAACGAATTACATTCTTTATTTGTTGCAACTTGTGAACTTCACGCCAACTACATTTTAAAGCCGGCAAATCATGACCAGTTTTGGTTTTGCGCATCTTCAGTACAATTTGATCGTCCAAATCAAGGAAATCTGGCAAAGCAGACAATTAAATATTGTACATATATTCTCTTTTGATTTGTCGCCATATCTTAAATCTTGGAAATGACGTTCGAGAACTTGAAACGTTTTTCAATCTCCTGCCCTCATATTTGCAACCGTTACTGGCAGTTTTTTTTTTCTTCTCTTCAGTGCCATAAGGTGTTCTGCAGGATTGAAGGCACGTCTACACGCATGTGATTTATCCTGCATAAAAGTACAATGTGGCAATGCTCATTAGTTCAGTGACACCGCTTTGCCAGGCTGCCAGCACGGACAGACGAAAGTACTGATGGCTTGGTACGACCATTTGGCAGTCACTGGCAGCACAAAATACACATTTTGCTGGCAGTACACGGTGTGACAGGTGATAGACAAATGGCTTGGACTGGCATAGATAGTGACGGATGGGCGACGGAATCGGTACTTTTCCGTCTCTTTGTGTTCTCAACCGATCCTAAACTTGGCCCGCTCCATCACCGACCAAATATTATATGTTCTGGTCTTACTAATACTCATCTGTCTGTTCGTCTCAGCTCTCAGCCAACACCTTCCACGATGCCAGTGCTGCTGAATCAACTGTTGCCCACAACGCGCCCGAAGGCTCGAGCCACTCCGACCCATTCTTTGAGAGACGGGCATTCCGATTACGTGTACATGTATTATCATCACATAGTTACGGCAACTGGTTGCCAAGGGCGCATCTCAACACGGTGCAAGTTCAAACCCCTCATTCACCACACAATCACCGTACTAAACGGTCCTAATTTCGGCATACTTAAAGAGAAATACCTTCTTGGTATCTTCCAGTTATTTGATCTGGCATAAAACACGATTAAAACCGAGAAAAATGAACAGTTTACTGTAACAGCAACAGACCACGAGATGTTCACAGATGAATGAGATTTAAAATAATAATAAAAATAATAATACAGTGCCATAATGAATAAAACTGTCACATCCAAAGCTTACTAAGAAGACTACATGTACCATACATTCCAGTGCCAAACCATTCCAGAAATTCATGTATACTTTGTCCCAAGAGCTGTCTCACGTTCATAAGCAACCCGATGGTTCTCATCTCAGGGTTGGACACGCCCATGAACCAACATCACAGATCCCAACTTTACTGTGCTACAAAACGAAGACATAAAGAATGATGCGACCGCCATACATAAACTTCTTCCACACAGAGAGTGAGAGAGATCTTTATAGCGGTATGTGTATCGTACAGAAACAAGGAAGGCAATCGAATCATGCGGTTTCTGACACAGGGTTAAACCCCTTGCCTACCCCAAAGATACTTCATGTACAATAGGATGAGACACTCCCTTCGCGCCTCTAAAAAATCACGCACACAGTGCTGTTTGCGCACTGATCGGGAGCGGGGTCCATGGCGCACTGTATGAAAAGAATGCTTGATAATGGTAAATTGATGGCGCGGATTTGTACACTGCTATTGAGACTAAAAAAAAAAAATGCGACTTGCGATTGAAGTTACAAAATAAGTGACGTCAATCAAGGCCTACAGCGATAGTTGAACAGTGAACAAAATACAGTATTTTTCCCATGTCGGCTTTGTAAAATACGGCATTGCTCACAACTTCCGTGTATTCGTCACTGGGTGGCGATGCCAGATCTGTGCACGCTGAACACGCTAGCTGTCTCACCTTATTGTCTACAATGTAGTATCTTTGCTACCCCTGAGAAAATAATGGTGTTGAAGGAACTTTTCTCGCATGAAAGACAGTTAAAGCACGAGTGCCTGGAAAAGCATTGGGCATCAGGTAATATACATTGTACTTGTTCGAAATTGGAACACAGGGAACCTAAGGATTAAGCCACACCTCTCTCAACCCATTTCTCGCCCCTCATTCTCTGGTAGGTGTGTTACCTTGAATTGTTGTTAATAAAATGTATTGGCTTGGTAATAGTAATGATGTTCACAATAACACGCGCCTTCGATCTACTCTATGTGTTAACACTTGGTTCAATGATTATGAAGCAACAGAAGATTCAGTCACTAAGCACACCATCACAGACAGTATAAAATAAACCATTAAATTTTGTTAGAGAAATTGTTCTTCAGCTGCTCAAACCTGGGTGTGAATGAATTTAATCTGGATACCACCCAGGTTATCTGCCAACAATATCGGCCCGTGTTTATCATCCAGAATTGGCGTTGACTATACAAAAAAAAAAACAAAAACAAACTGGATTTATTCCTCATTGTTGTTGTTGGATTAAAAAAAAAATGAACCAGATTGAATTCTATTAAAAAAAAAAAAGACTTTTATCTAAAAAAAAAACAACAAAACCGCCTGAGAATTGAACCAGGGCCACCTGATTGACAGGCGAAGATGCTAACCACTACACTATTGCGGACCCTGTCTAACTGTGGAGACATTTTTCTGAAGTAAACACCACTAAAGCAATTATCAGCGGGTAAATACTCCATTCTTTAAATTGAAAATCAACAGCAAACAAAATGCTTTGCACAGAAACACGATGCTTTCCTTCCCATCTCTGACGATGTTTACCTACTCTAGCACTGAGATACAAAAGCTATAAACACCATCAGTAACGGCTTCCTGTTATCATGGCACCACAAGTTTCTCATCAGGTGCACGCCTAATTTAACACAGAAATATACATGTATTTGAACATAATTTACATAGAACAGTGTGTTTACATACAATTCTGAAAATTTTCAAAAAAAAAAATAAATAAAAAATAACTGAATTCTCATCATTGATTTCCACGGAGAACAAAAAACAAGATCTATACAACATACAAAAACTGGCGAAGCTACAGTTAATTTGTTTCATCATAACAGGAGAGCAAAGAATGAAAATACCCCATCTATAATCTGACTACAGAAAATCAAAATGCTACATGTGTAATAACAAAGCTGAGAAAATACTGAGATAGTGAGAAGTTCTGGGCCAACACCAAACATTTCAATAGGAAAATCCGACATAACAACAAAGGGCCAATACCCTTCACAAAACCGTAGCTAAACCCAGCCGGCTACTAACTCTGATATAAAGCAAGGCTGGCAGCCTGTCAAGTTTAGCAATGCTTTCTGTAAAAGGCCCAAAGCAGTTTTTAAACATTTCATTCTGCATGCAGAAACATCAGATACATGGTACCAAAGTGTAAAGTGTAAAAGGATTGTCTGTTGATTATGGAAGAGAGGAATGCAGTATTCTATAACGGCAAAAATACATTTGCAAGGTTCCCTCATTGGATTGCAGCTCTGATCTGTATTGGAGAATTTCAAACTTTTTTTTGCATCAACATTGTGTCAAATTGCAGTGCGCAATACCATCCTTGAGACTTCCTCATGTCTAGATCAAAAACCAGATTTCTGGCCATATCAGTAAACAGCAAACACACACACTCACACTCAACAATACAGTGTACACACACACAAAACAAGTACATGTACAGCTTTAGACTTATGCACATTTCAGAAAACACAGAAAGCCCATGAAACTTTGATTTCAATTGACAGGTCTCCACTTAACTGGTTTGTTTCGCTTGACATCACTCACAGAACTTGTGCTCCTAAAAAATTTTAAAAATCTTAATTCGCCTTTCTGTAAAAATCCCTAGGGCATGTCCCGTTCTCCTAGGAGTTTCAATTCTTCCTGGATTGCAGCTATCTTTGCAAGTGTGCACGCTCAGTTACCATGCAAAAAAAACCCCAACAAAACCCGAATCTCTGCCAGTGTGCATGCTCAGCTGCTGTGTGGTGGTCAACAGTGAAGCAAATCAATTCACTAACAGCTTGACAAGGACATGGTAAACAATGATGAATACCCACAAAAGATGAATCAAAAGTTCTCATTGGACACGACGACGTTGAGAGAAAGCTCAATGGTTTGATCTGGTTCATTGGTGCAAAAATCTGAATAATGCTTTGACGCCCCCCCACCCCTCCCCCCATGTTAGTCGGTGTGGGTTTACAAGGCACGAATGGGCATGAGGGGGGCAGGGGGAAGTTAGAAGAAACTGCATATGAAAATAGAATAAAAATCTGTGAGAGTCAGGTCAAAGTGAGTTGGAAAAACAAAAGGCGAAAATAGCAAATCTGTGAATATGTAGATAGAATGCTCGGGCATGCAAAAAGAGATAAGGCAAACACTCTGAACATCAAATTAACACAGTAAAACCCTGATTCTCTCCCGAGGTATGACATTCAAGCATCTGACACACAGAGAGTCAAACAGTTCTGACTTCATTCTGAGAAGGAGCAAGGAGAAAACCAGGTCTCAAACAAACTTGATGTTCACAAATCGTCGGCCGGCTGTTGGAACCTTGTTAAAACTAGCATTTGAAGCTGTTGTAAGGGGAGTGTAGTCTGTTCACAAAGCTGAATAGAGAAAATACAGAGTTATGTTCCCTGCCCAGCTACAGCTTTCTAGGTAAAATACATGTATTATGCTCCCCTAACAAAAGCTTCAATGGTTGGTTTTAATGAGGTTCCAACAGCTGACTGCCGAACTGTCAATCCACTTGAACTTGTATGTGTGTGATAATTACATCAAATGACATAAGAAATAGAGTGCATTCATGAGAAGGAAGCCACTAACTGAAATAATGAGAGAGCACAGCGTTTAGTCACATCATAAAGAGTACATGTGTATAAAATAGTCAAATGAGTGTCTAGCTTATCTTGGGACAATCTGGCGCCTTGTTCTTGAAGTGGCATTATTGAGGTACTACTGTACTAGCTTAATGTTACCAAACAGCTGTTACAAGACATAAAAATTTGTTCATCACATGCATGAGCAATAAAAATATGACTCCCACCCACAGGTTTCATCATCAACTGTCCACCTCAGGTAAAACAAAACCAAACATCTCAGCTCTGTGAAATTTTCATTCCCAGGAACCTACACAAATACAGACATATCCAAGAAAACACACAATTTCCAGTGATCAGACCTTATCGAGGGGGATTTGCCATATTGTTACAGTATATGCAACATTTTGCTGATTTTGAGCTTTTGTCATGAAAGTGGTTCTCTCACTCCTAATTTCATTATGTATAAGTGACGTCATGCCAATCAGGTAAAAACTTTTCGAGATATGTGTTTGTGATGTAATGTTTTATGCGTTTTAGCTGTTTTGCCAACCAAACTTCAATCTTCATTTTCTCGAAGAAAAGGCAAAAAATGCATATTTCAACAATATGGCAAATACCCGACGATATGCTGTTTAAAAAAAAAAAAGAAGAAAAATCAAGTCACATGAAATAAGCTGTCATACCTGAACATGTTAACACAATAAACAATAACACAAAACAATAATTCTTAACCTCTTGAAAGACCAACCATACATAAACAAGAGAAAACTCCACTCTCTATTTGAGTACAAAATTATTCCTATTCTTCCGCACCATTTATTTGCTGCTCTAATTCACACACACACGCACCCCCCACCACTAAAATTGTACCTGCCAGTGACGCAACGTGGGTTGCCAGTGCCAGGGGCAAAGCAAGTATTGCACCCCCTGACCTGAACCCATGGACCGCTAACACTCCCACAGACCCAGCCCCCCCCCCTCCCCGCAAAGCACAGGTATTGTGTTTTAAGAAAATATTGATGTATTTAAAGTAGAGTGTATTTAATACTCAAATTACATGCGGGATGCAGTTATAATCCCCTGGTATTAATTTGTGCAAATGTTTCAATAACAGTACTGAAATCTACACTGAAATAGCAAACTGACAATATTGTTAGGTTAACTCAGCCTTTCTTGGCTCATTCTAGATCTTTGATGTGTTTTTAAGAAACTTCTTTCACTACTGGCAGTTGAAACAGTGATCATTTTGACATTTCGTGCCCTAGCAAATCGCCCCTGTGGTCCAGCCCATGCTACGCCACTGCTACCTGCAGGATCCCACGGAAGATACTGATATGTGTGACCACCTGGTTCTATTTGTGGAAATGTTGGTACTTTGGTGTGTTTATTTTGATTCCAACCAACAAAAGTGACTTAATGAATAAAATGAACCAATACTAGCGATTAACTTGATAAGTTACAAAACCCAGGAATCAGTTTCCACAGAATGAAAAATTAAATATAAATTTAAACGAATCAGTAAGATATAACAAGGCAAACTTGATGAATTTTGTGCAATCAGATTTGATCATAATGACATCCCTGCACACGACAGGATAAGCAGCCACTGGCAACTGACATGATTTTAAACCAGTGTGAATAAAAATGAATTTCTGAATGTTTTACTTAAAAAATTTCATCTTGGAACCAATTTTGTGATATTCCAACTGAGATGCCTAAGCACTAATCGGAATAAATCTAAACCACAGGAATCATTTTCAGTTCTCTGTGATTATAATATTTGGATCTACTTGAACTTGCATATCTCACGTACCATTGAATAAAAAGTTACGTGGACATATCAAATTGGGAAAGAAAGATGAAGAAATACACAAATCTAAAAGTTTCTATTTTCTGAAACTGTAACTTTTCTCCCAATATCTGTGGGAAAGTGCAGGTCAGGCCAAACTGACCTCATATGCCTATCAACTGCTGCGAGGCTGCGATATATCAGCCGACATTGTTCCAGAATGTTTTGCACATGTACTATTTCCTGCTGTCTTTCTACCCAATAATCCTTTATGCTAGTAGTCTAAAGGAAAGGAGGGAATTTGGGCTGGGCAGCAAAAGGGTTACATTTCTTAGGTCCAGCTATAGGCAACCTTGTGTTTGAAGCCAATCTTGACAATTCCTCATACATGTAATATTTATCCAAGAAGATTACATTCTTTCCTGTCAAATACATTCACATCTTTTGGTTTTTTGTTATGATGAGGGATTTCCATTTGTGTTTTTACGACGAAACGGCAGAGATCTGGACATATTGTAGATAGATATACACGCATGAGTATTGGGTTACGAAGCAAGCATAGGACAAAAATGTACAGTTAAAACAGAAAACAAAGAAAAAATAAAAGGTCCAGATGAGCAATGCATGACCACTAACCACTGTTTTCTGCACTGAGGAAATCCAGTATGTACAAAACATGGAATGTTGAGCAAAACAAATGATGCATGTATAAACAAACTTACTTTCATTGATTGGAAAATACAAACAACACTGCGCACGGTGAGAATAGTAGACATATATACATAATTATAAGCACTGATAGTCATCAATTTTGAAAAGACAAGCTATGCAATAAACATGAAATATTTACTCATTACATAACATCAACTCAAACTTCTGTTTGTGGGAAATTGACAAAATATTATAAAAACCACAGAAACACTGCGAGGTTGCAGCATGGCTTAAAGCAAAGACAAAATTGGCAAAAAAAAGTTGTATGTAGCGAAAGCCCCGCATCTTCCCCTTTTAGTTTGCATTTCAAGGTATCATTTGGGAATTATTTCTTACGCGAGGCTTTGCTATATACAGCCTTTTCTTTTTGCCAAGTTTTGACTTCTATCTGTGGGCCGTGCACCAGCAAAAATTAACCAATTTTTGTTTCAAACTGTAATCCATTCATAATAAACCAGTTATAATTAATAAACATTAAACCAGTGATTATATAAATTAGTTTCTTTGATCATCAAAACACAATAAAATATACATGGCATTTTACAGATTACTGTTAGAACAAATGGTAAACATATAACCAAGACATCCTCACAGACTTGATACATCACTTTCCAGGGGACTCTAACTGATGCTAATACACTGGAAAACATTCTAGAGATGCTTACATCATTCTGTATCAGTCTAGCAGTTTAAAACATATATGCAGGGCTATTAAATGAAATTCCCGTCTGCACACTGCCATGCCAAGGACATGGAATATTTTTCTGCTAAGAAACTTTGCCAATGCCTGTAGAATAATGTGCCAGCGTACAATTTCCTACTGACACCAGATTTTAACACTAACAAATCGGGACAAGAAAAGAACAGAAATTTGGCACGAAAGGCAACAAAATTCCTAGACTTTATGTCTGTCTCTCTATTAAAAATGCATGTGGCGGCAGTAAAAGGAACAATATTTTTTTTCTTGCCCAATAAACTAAATAATTACTCAATAATTGTTTTCCAATCTATACCATCTAGCCCGTGACTATCAAACTGCAGATGCAAGTTTCAGATACATTGCTTTTGCACAAAACACAAGCCTGACCATTGTTTCTCTTTGAGCATGAATAATCAATTCAGTAAAATGTCTTTACTCTATGAGCCTATGGACTAAATGCAAAACTGGCTGCTAAGCTCAGCAGGTTGCTCATCCTGCCACAGAAAAGAGATAGTATGTACCAGAGGCGACACAAGGCAGGAAGACATCATCAATTTTGACTAGCCTGCGCCATTTTGGATGAGACCGATTGTTCATAACTAGGCATGCATGCAACGATCTTTAATGTAACATCAGAGAATATGTATTTAGAGACAGATCTCATTTCCGCTAAAAGAGACCATCTTCACCAAAGATAGTGTGCATATCTGTTTACTGTGGTTTTTGTTCATATTTTTGGGTTGACTGAAACTATTTAAAGCCGTTTGTGCATTCTCACTTCCCATGGAAATGCACAAACGGGTTTTGTTTACTGCCGAGCTAGTCAAGTGATTTGCATTTCATCCAAAATGGCGAAGCCAATACTCACTGTAGTCACGAAAAGTGGCCTTCTTTCGCTTCTGGGCATCCTGCTTTATAGATCACGGTTAGCAGCCAACTTAGTTTGGCAATGCTTTTTTCTACAGCACCTAGATCTCTTTACAGAAAACAGCTCTGAAAGCAATACAACCACTCACACAATTCAAGAGTATAGCATGAAGAAATTTGTTCAACGATTCCGTTTGAACGACTTCAAAATTATGGAAACCGCTAGTACAATCACTCTATTCTGAATCAAATCAATACATCAAACTCGGAAAACATTTAATTGATCATCAATAATGCCAACACAAACAGTAAACCCGCGACATCTAAGCTGTAAGGCAGCATCTCAATATACATGAGCTCAGAGTTAAAAATATTATCAATTGATGCAGTTTTGCACAAGTGGCTTCATTACATACAGTATTATCTGGCAAACTATAAACATAACATTATAATAAATATACAGTTTGGTTTGCAGCTATCCAAATATCTCAAAATTCTTTCTCTGGGTAGTTGGCTCAGAGGTGATCTAACTCCAAATTATATGGGAGTCAAATTCCTACAGCCATAGAAAACTATGTACTTTGTCATTCGACCATTGATAGACGGGGGTTTTATAGAGTCCTTCAGCAAAGTCCATTTTTCAAATTGTCTCACAATGCCCGATGCAATATCTTCAGAAAACAGGAGCCCTGAGCAGATGGCAGCCACAGCATGAACTATAAAAATTAAAAGCTAACCACTAGAAAATGTGTTAACCCTCACAGTGTTGGGGCCACGATGGTTTTTATCTCCCCGTCCACTATTGATAAGACGACAATATCATAGTCCTCTCTATCCGGGCCCCATTTGCTAAGCCCAAGTTATTGTGGTTGCGACTCCCTTGTCCGCCAATGACAAGGCCACGAATTCATGTTACCACTTCCACGGAGCCTAGCTGATAAGCCCACAATATCACGGTTTGTGACATAGTCTTCTATTTTCAGAGCTTAAGTTGCAGAATATTCCTGGAGCTTGCACGGGCCTGTCACCTGGGGGACAACAGGAGGCTGATTCTCATATCAATGCGAGGGTTAAAATCTAACATTTCCCTACTGATATATCAGTTCAGGGAAATAGACACTGACGTCATTGGCTGCTGTTTGATTAGTCTGTTGAAATAATCTCAGAATGGCAGTTCACAGCCTTTTTCATAGCACAAATGTACACACAGCCATCTGCCCTCTGGTTGGCGAGAGAACTGAATTAGAAAAGTGAGCACCCTTTTCCATGCAAACACAAAGTTGGCTGGTGGTTGATAGGGGAGCGTTGTATGTTACAAAGAGGAATAGAGAACATACTAAGTTGTGTCCACTATTCAGCTGTAGCTTACACAGCAACAGTCTTCTATCAACAGTCAAGTAAGCTTTTAGCTACAGTTGTAAAACTCAATAATTTTGTCGCCTGCCTATTGTGTACTGATACTTTGAAAGTGACAGGTGAACATTGGTTGTTTTTATTTCTGTAGAAGTGTGGCCACTTCAGGTAAGAACTGTACTACTCTGCAAAATTTTTTTTTTTTCTTCTGCTAATTAGTGACATCAAATATAGCACATGATGAAATCAAGGACTGCATGATAAACGTTCATAACTCGACTTAAAAATTTTTGTTAAATATTTGACTTGCTTATAGGCCCATTGCGGATAATGGCCATTTTAGTTGTCAGGACCGACGCATAACCATGGCGATGGTAGCACTGATTTTGATTCATTAGCTGATTTGCATTGCGAGCACTTCAGGCGCCGTGAACCAGTTGGCAACGAGCTAAAAAAAAGTTCACTACAATAAACAATGACACGTGTTCACACACATGGGAGACGTTTGGTCAATTCTTTCACTTCCTTTCCCTTGTTTACACGGATGGTAGGGAATCTGACCAGCTTGGATCCACCCTTTCCACCCCTGTCATAACAATCAACTACAATGCAACCTGCAGTCATTTTAACCGCTTAGACATATTACACTCGTCAGCTGATCCCTCCGCCATTTTAGGTGTCGAAAGTACAAAACAAAAACACTCTGTGATGTCATTCGCAATGGGCCTATAACTCTGATAGCCCCCAGGTTGTGTTATAAGTTGGGGGTTAAGTAATGTTTTTTCAAAAATGGACCTAACAAATCTGATAAGGAAAGCTATTTCAGTTTTTCTGCTTGTCTTGAAAAGCTTATAAAACCAGTTAAGATAGTATACCATGCAGTTCTCAAAACTTCCTGAATAAAAATACAAAACCATAATAAAGCAATGTACACCATTTTATTATGATCCCCTTTCTTTACATGGAGCCAAGCACAGCTGTGGTATTGATGGGACCAGGAACATGATCGCAGGATGAACTAACGAATCAAAGCAGCATCCGAGGTTCGGCTGTTCCCTCACACATTATCTACAAGTTACATCCACCACGTGTGGGTACAACACACCGTCTTCCTCACTCGTGGCTGTAAAACACTCTGACAACATATCGTCGGTTTCATGACTAAGAGGAGACTACAGAACAACAGCTGTACAACGAAAAGGCGAGCTCTTATCTATCTGTATGACGCAGGGGCCACTAGGTCAAACCTATGATATGTTTCAGTAACTTGCAACCTTTGGCATGACTAACTGACCAAACTATACACTCTTCAGGCCTTAAATTTGGCAGGAAGGTGGCAATTGAGATAGGGAAGATGATGGCTATAATTAAAAGTTGTTTACTTCAAGCATGTATTTTAAAAAAATTAACAATGTTTATTGCTCTGTATATTTGCATGTTTGTTTCGTAATATATTATAGTACCGTGTATGTCATAAAAAGTAACCGTATCAAGTGTTCAGTTTGGTGCGTAGTGTTCTGGTGCGCATGAGTTCTGAAGCAAGACTGTAGTTTATTACTTTTATTATACTAGAGAGGGGGGGGGGGGGGGGGGTGTGTCACATGATTGTTTATATTGTTTATTCTGGGCAATGCCCGGTAGCTCATCTAGTTTGAGATATTTACTCTTTTGTGGTTATCACAGCGGAAACTGCAGGGGGCTTTATCCAACACAAGCAATTTTGTTCAATCACACTTAGTGTTTGTGTTAGGTAGTGTGACAAAAAGGCAAGAAATTGATGAGGAGATTAGCAAAAAATTTCAAAACTTAATTTCTCACAACACTGATTTTTGCACCTGCGGTTCCCCCCTCCTTTTTGTTGCACAGCTTTTGATATCTATTCATCCTTTCGTCATGAAACCAATGATAAAAATCAATTTGATTATTCAAATTATTGAATATCCCACCATAAAGTGTATGGTCAGATTCCATCCACGAACAGTGGAAAAGGTTTAAAAAGTTATAATTTCATACAACATATTACACCAACTGTAAATACATACACATAATTCTGTATCACAAAACCAGAAAGACAAAGCTGGAAGTATTGACAGTTTCACCAACATTGAAGGCAAAAGAGAAGTTTGTTTTCTTTTTAAAAATGGGGCATGGGGTTAGGAATGGGAGTATCATGAGGAGTAAATAGTGGTTACAGAATGAGTAGGAATACTGTACAGATGTAGAATGTTAAGAGAAATGACTTCGCCCCACACAAACTAACCAGACAGCCTACGACTAAATAGGTGGGAATTGGGAAATCTTCACATGGCTGAACGTGGTCGCTTGACAGGCCTGAGCCCAGCCGTAAACTTGCATATTTCATAATTTCATGAATGCGTGATGATACATCAATATACATTGGTGGAGGGCAGGCCGAAGCTGGGTTTTCATTTGTAAAAAAACGGAAACGGCAAAAGAAACGCCAAAATACCCTTCAAGTAGTGTAGTGAAATAGAAAGTTTGCAATCGATCTGGAACGCCAATTCCGTACACACGGAAACACTCCTTTTTTCCACTTGATGGATTTCTCACTCATCTGTTGCCGTCTCCATTTCTGTACACATGAAAACCCAGCTTGAGGGTACCGGTACACAAAAATTTCGACAGCGTGGAGGTTCGTTCTGGGGCAGAAAATTCCCACCTATCAATATATTCTCATACTCTCTAATGCAGGGCAGGAGGTTGCAGCACTCCCTGCATACATGCGAGTTTGAGGTATTCTAAAAAAAAGTCATAGCTTTTATCCTTTATCCTGAAAGCTGGCAGCAATTAAAGTTTTTAGAAAAAAAATTATCATGTCTTTCCTGATACCCTGAACAGAGAAAAGCTCCTGTAAAATAAGGAACAGTCAGCAGGTCTGTATTACACCACCTAGTCACCTGCACTTGGAGATTATTTTGTGTGTTTAGATACTAAGGCACAGAGATGTAAACAGCCGATAAGCGGCACCTGAAAATTAAGACTCCGATATATATCTACATGAGATTGGTTCAGAGATCCACCTACAGTACAACAATTGCAATCAGTCACCACATCCTAACAACATATCTTTTTTCACACACCAGTTCCCTTCCCTTGGGTCAAGATACAAATCTCACCACATAAAAACTTTCTTATATCAGAGTAGACGACATTTTGTTTGCATTCAGTTGCTATGGCGAGCCAGAGACTTTTCAGTTGGATGAGACAAACCTCAACAATGGAATGATCTGAATGGGGACTTGTAGAGGAACAAAGTCATTGGATTACATGTCAAACATCAAAATGAGATGCACGTCACAACTGAAGAGCATTTGTCCCAAACTGGGTAAGTCAACTTTTGCATGAGTTGGGGCCCCTTTCAGATAACCATTCAAAATTAGTGTAAGTGTTCAGTTAAAACCTGCGATGTCCCATATTTATCTTGTGGGTAAATGCTTACACTGTGTCTTACACTAATTTAGAAATGACTACCTGAGAGGGGCCCTAACTCATGCAAACTTTGACTTGTCCAGATTTGGAATAATGCTCTTCAATTCACTAATTCAACCTACATGAAGAGTTTAAACAAATGAACATGCACATTACAAAATCAAAAGCACTGTCATATTTGATGGCCAAGTAACATTGAGTGCTCCTAGCAGTATAGGGAGGTGAAAAAAAAATAAAAATCATGAATTGCAAAGTGAACAGATTTCTGTGACCATGGTCCGTCATTTTGATGGTTTTTTTTTTTTACTGCATTTACAATCAATGTTTGTCTACCTGGTTCCCGTCATCACGGAGGTTTTTATGTTTTCCTCCATCAAAAAGATAACAAACTTGTATAATGAAAAGTTTCTTAAACTTATCCTTAACTGATCTGTTGTAAATGCGGTATTTTACCATGAACAAAGATGAATGAGCATTAACTACACTAATGACGGTGGCTTCTACATGTCAGATCCTTTCTCTTGACTGAAACTGGGAATGATAGTGAAACTCACAGACTGAAAGTGTTATATTTTATATCAAGAACAAATGCAATCTTCACCAACTTCAAGTTGGATAACATCCTTTTCAAAGTGATGGTGAAAAAGTCTAAGTGAAATAAAAATTAAACAAACAAAACAAAAAAAGACGCAATAGAAGTAACATAAAAATCATCATCACAGCAGCTAAGAATAAAAAAAGGCAAAAAAAAAAAAACAAAAACCAGAAACAATTGAATTTCACTTTTTCACACTTTACAAGTGAAAAATTTCTATTTGTATGATTTAGTCGTGGATGGCCAAAAAGAAAAAAATGTTAAAAAAAATCTGTGCCGAGAAAGTCCCCAGACGGTATATTTCATCATCCTTATTTATTTTAATCACTGCCCTTCAGACTGAAGAAACCTATCAAATATAAAAGGATTTAGCAAACAGTGAAAAACATATCGTAGTTCCAGAATCCTTCGCACCATATCAGCCACCTAAGAGGTAACAGGGGTAAACTGTGTTTAAGGTGAAAACTATACAACACTGTAATGCTATGTTTTAAGACAAAACACATTAGTCCCACTAATCAACATGTCTGAAATGTTAAATGACAAGATCTGGCCCACGACTACAGCAATGCAGCAGCAGATATCTCCTGTCCCCATTGCTGAGCTCTACAAAGTGATATTTTAACTGTACTACATAGACTAATTAATCCCCTGGCAAACTGTGCTAAGAAATGAAACATAAATTGGTGCATAAATAACTTATTCCTGGCCATCTATAATCTATGATCTATTTTCATTGCATATAGTTTCCTCTATTCACAACTAAGTTCCACAATAATTTAACTAGATGATACGGCTGACGGGGCTGATAAACAAAAAAAAGGTAAAAATACCAGCAGAAGCCATTGACAAACTGCATGATGCATGGCCAGTTAGAACCAAATATAAACCAGCCTGTAGGCCTCTCTGCGTAAATTCCTTGGTTCTCACTGGAAAACTGTGGTGATTTGTCTATCAAAGCTCATTAAATTAAGTGAATAATCAAACCAACATCAATCCCCTCCCACCCTCTGTTCCGATAGCGTTTGTAAATTCACATTGCCACGACTTTTACGGTACATCAAGCTGATTAAAAAAATGCCTTGAGCTTCAACACTCCGAACCATTTCCTACAAATGCCATACACTGTACACAAACATACAGCAATACCAACTTGTATTGATAAAATAACAGGCACAGTATTTCATGTTGTAGCTATGACCTCTTTTTGTGTTTCAGCACTCCTCCCTGGCCACCTGACTTTTCTTTTTCTTTGGCTTCTCTCTCTGCTTTGCGCCTGACAATTTGTTTCTGATGCTCTTTCTCCATGTCTCGCTCACTGATGTTCAAACGAAGAGACTGAAAAACAGTGAGAATGAAATGTTAAACAATTTTTCACACCATCCCGCACCTTTCGGATGCAGGCTGTTTTACAACCCATCAATACACCCGTCTCCCAAGAGGTGCGGCCACTCGCACACTTGTTTGTGGCACGCCACACGACATGGAATTACATGCGGTTTCATGGCGAATAACCCTGCCCCTTACCATTTCAACCAAAAAACAGGGGGAAAACAAAAAGAAAAATCTTAGAACAATTAATTAAGGTGATTGTTAGGAGCATTTCGAAAGGAGCTCTTTAGCTCTGGAATCAAAAAACGCTTTAAAATAAATACCCCTAGCACAAAAAACGTACAAGCAAAAAACAATCAAATATATAACCCTAATGGTGAAGTCTGGACATCATCTTTGTCACATATCCAAGTAGTAGTCAAAACATCAATGTTAATAATCATGACCACAATCACAAAAAGGGTCCAATTTGGTTTTAGGGTTTTATTTGAGGAGATTTGCTGCTCTTGCCATTTACACTTCACTTTTCTGTTTCTTGTTTTGTGGGGTTTTGTGGCAGGGAGTTTAAAGAAAATTTTAATTTTGCCTGGGCAGCAGTCTCGACAGCTCTGCTCTTCTCGATTTCCAACTGCCAAGGTGTCTTTAATGCGCACAATCTGTACAGCGGCCCTACGAGTTTTTTGTCCTTATCCGAGAAGACCAGGTGCTCAATCCTACCTACAATAGGATCAGCAGATCAAGAACAGGAATCTCCCCCCAAAATTCCAACATGCCTGCACTGACCGGGAATCGAACCTGGTACCCCCGGCATGAGAGGCTAGCATCTTGAATCTAGTCCAACGTACCAATCAAAAGGGTAGAACTCATTCCCTTGTCAAAAAATTTAAAACAATACTCAATTTCTGCCATTCGTCGGTGACTGGTTCCACATGCTTCCAACTTACCTCTCTAAACAAGTACTCCTCATCTTGAAGTTCTGGTGGCAACTTTCTAATTCGTAATCTCTCAAGTGTCTCATAGAACGTTGGGCACTGGGACATATTCTCTTCTCCCTCAAGCAATATTTTAAGTAGCACCAAGCCTGTACGGAACATCACCTTCACACCTACAGGATAAACATTCAGATATCTGGAACTGTAAATTCTGTCTGCCAGATCAAGCAGCTCTAAAGTGCAGAAAATATCTGATGACTTTGCACTAGTATTATTTCTCAGAACAGGAAATTGATTATGAATGGAAAAAAGACCTAGCCAGCGAATAAATCTCAAGCACATACACGGACACACTAGGAAAACAAGCCATCAGATCATTATAATGATAATTTTAGCATTCCAGAAACATTCCACTCTTTTCTCAATGATACAATTTATGTGAAATTCATAAACATTATTGGGAAGAACACTGCCACCAATTCTAGTTTTTTAGAGCAAATTGACACAGCCAACAGAGATAAGCAAAAACATGAATGTTTGAATAACAGACCCCCCCCAAAGTCACTTACAAAGTGTGCCCTGATACCTTTTCTGTTCTTAAGGATGTGACTCAAAAATGCATAGGTCAATTTGACGGATTTAGACAATGTTAGTTATAAAGTTCCATGGACATCAGCTTAAGCAATGTCAACTGTAGTTAGATGCCACTCACCTTCACATAAAAACTGGTCCCAAACTCTGAGCACAAGTGTCCAGGGTAAGGTACGTGTATACACACACATGAACCATTCTGTCATATACATGATGGGCTCGATATGTTGTTTTTTCTGTTACCGGAACAAGAAACAAAACTGGGTCAAAAGGTGCCAGCTCTGGATAAATGATTATGTGATCAGATGGCTGGTTGTGGGGGATGAAGGAGTGGATGACTCAATGGTGTGGGGCATGAAGGAATAGATGAATCAATGGTGTGAGGAATGAATGAATAGATGAATAAATCATGGTTTGGTGAATGAAGGAATGGATGAAATAATGGTGCGGGAGATGAAGGAATGGGTGTAGGGGATGAAGGAAAGGGTGAATCAATGGTGTGAGGGATGAGCTATGAAGGAATGAATGAATCAATGGTGTAGAGTATGGAAAATTGATGAATTCATTGATCGTGTGGATGGAAAGTAGACAGATACAAGAAGTCTTGCGTCTTGCTGTATCCCACCGGGCCATGAGACTGTCAAGTGTCCGAGAAAAACAAACTTTCTCAGTGCAGACTAACGATGGCCGATGTGCTGAGAAAGCAAACATGTGGATGAACATACATGACTGCCCAAAAAAAAAAAAGTGTTTGCTGGCTTAACTTCTTTCAACCTCTCAACCCTTTCAATCATCAACCAATTCATCAATTAATCATTCCGTCAAGAACTTTATGAATCAATTAATGAGGGACAATTTAAAATTACATACAGAAAGATAATGAACTCCATCAACGAGTCAAATGACCGTTAATTAAACACCACCATTTTTCAGAAAAGAACCCCCCCCATCTATCACTTTACACATTTATTAAATTAAATTAACCCTTTCAGTGTCACAGTCCTGGGACATAGTGGCAAATTATATTACCTGAAAATCACTCCTGAAACCTATGGAAAAAAAAAATTATAACGCCCTTGTTCGTATTCGCATAATACTTTATCATAGATCCAACCTACCTCCTGATGGACTGCTATTTAGGAAAATGCCCGTGACCGCTATGGAGGTCTGTGACACTGAAAGGGTTAAGGTTTAGTTCAATGGATAATATGCCTTACCATATGTTTATATACAGGAGGGGAGGCTTTCTTCACTAGGCCAAATAACACATCACCATCTAACTGTACGGCTTCCTGCAAAATAATACAAGAATAAGAATGCAATTTCACACCTCTGCATGGGCAACAGGTAATCTTAACCAGAGGATAAATACTTTACTCACCTTAAACATTGTATAAAACCCTCATTAAAAACAACAGACGGCAGCAAATAAACCAACAGGACAAATATCATCTCCTGAACAGAGAGGATCAAGTGATATTGTTCAGACTAAGAACTGGCCACAATAGGCTCCACCACCATAATAATTATGTTCACCAAGTTTAAAATAGGAACATCTGCCACATGTGAGTGCAGCCCGTCTCCTCAAAACACAGAGCATATATTGCAGAACTGCACACTCTTCTCAGCACTATGAGAAACACGCTGACCCAAACCCACCAACCTGAATGTCAAACTCTATGGTGCTCTGCCAGAACTGCAGAAAACCGTAGATTTTCTTAAAAGAACAAATCTGCAGATTTAGATTTGGTGAACGAAAGAAGAAGAAGAAGAACATCGTATACGCACTGATGAACTCTGTCCCTATGGTAACTTTTGTGGGTGTGGACGGGAACTCTCAACACTCTCCAGTCTCAAATTTAGACGTAGTTCAAAGATGTTTTTTTCTTTCACTCAGTATAAACACAAGACATAATACATTGGACATTAAAGTAAAGGAAAATCAATGAACCAGGATGGGATTCAATATTTCAAGAAGTTGGCTTAGATATTGGTGTTGGAAAATTGGTGTCCGCTCGAGCCCAATATTCAGCTTTCTGTAGAGAAGCAAAAATCCACGAGCCGAATATTCAGCTTACTATATATAGCGAATGAGTTAAGCTAACTCTGATGTAGCGATGAACACTTCCCCCACCCATATTTAGGCTGTGTGTGATATTGTGTCATACTGAGCTGATCTCTCCCCCCCCCCCCCCCGTGGCAGGGACTAGGTAGTCATGTGGGCATTCTAGAATTTCCACATGAATGTGTGTATATAATGAGGGGAATGCGAGTGAGTGTCATGCAATGCAGTATCAATCATCAAGCAGTTACGCCTTGTGACTGAAGACTTGGAGTGTTGCCTAGCGAGTGAGCGTGTGCAGCATTGCCTTATACCATCTTGTGTTAATTCGTGAATAAAGTTGTCATTTCCACTGTTCGACAGATCCCGTGTTTTTTTTTTATTGACAAGCAGTCGTGCCAGTAACATTTTGTAGGGGAACAGTCGACTAATATTTCACTTAGTCCTTATTTATACGTACTGAAACACACCACTGCTACATTTGAAAAGGGCATTTAGTTGGAATATTACATAACCTACAAACATGCAAGGGGGACAAGCTGGTCTAGAGGCAAGGTGCTCGCCTCTCATGCCAAGGGTCCTGAGTTCAAAACCCGGCCGGTGCAGGCGTGTTGGAAGTTTGGGATTTTTCTCATATTTTTGTGTCCCTGATCCTATTGGGGGGTAGGATCACGTACCTAGTCTTCTCGGAAAAGGACGAAAAAATTCGGAAGGCCCATGTGCACCTTAAAGATACCTTGGCAGTTGGAAATCGAAAAGAGCAGTCTGTACAGGCCGCTGCTCGGGCAAAATCAACTAAAATTCATACCTACCACTCCCCCCCCCCCCCCCAAACGCTGACCGGCGCTGCACTGTGGTGACGACGTATCTGCTTCAGTTGTAACTGGGTGTAATGACAAAAAGGCAAATTTCCAAATGGGATTAAAGTAGTTTACAAATACAAATACATCAACAGTAAAAATTAATGCTTTTTTCTGAATACTGTCCTCTCACAGGAGCCTAAGCTATCACCAACACACATCGTCTTCCCTTACACTCCTTTAACCTGCCTTGAAGTGACTCATGCTCAACAAGATAATATCTCACATGAAGTGATGAGAATGCGAGAAAGTCGTTTTCTTTTTTCCCAACACTCTTGAGAAACAAGACATGTGTTACGCAAGCACTGTAAAAACCATTGATAATAGACGGTCTTTGCCTGTATTACAGTGGTTCTCAACCATTTTCAGGCAATTGCCACCTCAGGCTCCAAATTTTCTTTCACCTCCCCTGCCACAAAACTTTCTCTCCTCCCCCTCCCCCAAAGCTTTCTCTCCTCTTCAATCCCATTGAAACCCACTAGATACATTCCACAAGAGGCTGTGTTAGGGGACCACAGTATTGTACACTACAGAGGTCTAGGTCACTGCTAAACAATAAACACAGTTCCGTATTTTCTCTGTCTGGCTTTGTCATTAGAATATGCACCCTTTACAAGGAGACAGACTATACACAATTCATAAGTTAAGATGTTAGATTTTTCAAAGCAATAGTAATGACAATAGGTATGTTGAGTATTCATTATTAAACAAAGTACTCTCCATCAAGTGCACTAAAATAAAAAAAAGCCTTTTCTGCTCATAAAACCCAAGTACAATTGAAAAAATCAATGGTTGCCATGTCTTTGCCCCTAAATTGTTCTCCATTCATGTTTTCGCATGCACACTCCCCCCCCCCCCTGGAGATATCGCCCAAGTTGAGAACCACTGCTGTAAACTGTCATCCAGGATGTGTAAAGGTGCCAAGACTGATGAATAATCCAGATAACACAAGATGAAGATCTCTAACTTCATTGTGCTCCTAGGAGGCTCTCATACATCATATATCACGCCGATTCTCATGCTGGCAAAAACAGCTTTGACACTCTTCATAACTCTCTGAAAAATGGGGGCAATCTGGTCGAGAAATATAGTGTTTGTTTCTCATACTGAAGGTACCAGGTTTGATTCCCTGTTGGCTCATGCAAAGTTGGAATTTTTGGGATTTTTCTCATAGTTCCGTGTCCCTGATCCTATGCTAGGTAGGATTGAGCACCAAGTCTTCTCGATAAGGATGAAAAACTCAGATGGCCCTTGTGCATGTTAAAGATACCTTGGCAGTTGGAAGTCGAAGAACAGCAGGTCAAACAAGGCCAGATCCGGGGCAAAATAAAAAACTAAAAGAAACTAAAAAACCAACTAATCCCTAATAACCCCCCCCCCCCCCCCCCCCACAACAACAACACGAAAAAAAACGCCGACCAGCGTTGCACTGTGGCGACGATGTGTCTGCTCTCCAGTTATAACTGGGCTGCAATGACACCGAGGCAAATTTCCTTAATGGGATCAATTCAAAGAAGCATACAAAATACAAATCCAAAAATGAAACTTTAAAAAAGATGAAAGAGAAATACAGCTTTCTTCTCAGAAGTAACCATGCAAAATGAATATAGAAATAAATGAATGGAGAAAAATTAAATAAATAAAGTAAGCGTTACCATAATTGATAAACATGTATCTACTGTCATTCTACACACAGTAAAGTTGACAAGACAATACCAAGTGTCATAACTAGGGTCAAACAGTGTGACAAACTATTTATTTACGAGTAATGACACACTTCAAGTGTGTTAATAGTTGCTTTTCCATGTTGCATGACATGTCACAAGACAAATTGGTTCGATGTCAGTTATCATTTATGCCTGGGTTATAGTTTATGACTGCCTGGACTTGCCTGGGGAAAGATGGGCACGTGGTTTTGGTAGTTTAATTTGTCAATACAACTTACTGTGAATGCCGCACTGTTTGACTGAAATCTTCAGTGACCTAAACTTACCAGTCCAGGACTGTAGTAGCCAGGTAAATATTTGTCACAGATTGCCACCAAGCACCAGAAAGCCTGCTCCGCTGGCATGTGCATAAGGAGCAGGGCTGCAATGGGGGCCTGCGCTTGACAGTAACCCTCGACTGGCCGGTGAATGGAATAGGCTTTCAGTACCTGAAACAAGGCCTCTTGCCTGCGAGACAGAAAACAACAACTGATTATTACAATTTCTACAAAATTTCAACATGTCGACCCCTTAGAATGACATGATTCTAACTCTCTTCCGTCAATCTTTGAGATCAAGGATTAAAGTTTCATGCACTCACAGCTTGTAGAGCAAAGAATTTTTTTCTTTTTAGTAATACTTACAAATTACACACTGAATCTGCTTGATACTTTGACACACAACAGAGAAGACTTGTAGAAGTAGTGTGTAGTGTGTAACTCAGTTCAGCTACAAAGAGCAGATAGAACCTTGTCATTCTAGAGGGACAATGTCCTAAACTGTTTACCTATGTAGTTAATGATTGTTACTCAGAAAGCAAGCAAAATCGGATTTCTTTACACAAATATCTGACATCAAGCCTGCTAACTAAATTAACGCTTGAATTAGGGACAGCTCGAGGGGCATGTATACCAATGGCTTATAATCAAAGGCAAACTGAAACCATCAATTAGAATAGATTTCCATAGAGAGGGGAGTGCAAATACAAAACACCGTAACATGACTCATTTCGTCACAGTTCCCTGAGACTGTAACAACTCAAAAATTCGAACAACCAATTTGCAAATATATTCAACAATATTCAAAGCTGCACTGAATGATTTTGAGATTCGTTTAGCCAGAAAACAATCGAATAACTTTCAGCCATTCATCACAACTAGACCAGTTGTGCCAAAATAAAACAGTTTCTTGTTTCTCATGAAAAGTAGTTAAAACCGATAACTACAGTTTTAGCAAACAGTCACGATTTATCGACACATAACATTGTCTACCAGATGTACAGTGGTTTACTGTGACTACTTCCACCACTGTCCTACACCAGACTGCATTGGCTAACTGTTATTTTCTTTCTTCCTTTTTTTTAAAATCACAATTCAGGGCAGTCGGCAAGTTTGCTATGTATAATTTTTTGATTTTCATCTCCACTCATATTCCCTTCCCATTTGTGACCACATATATAACTTCCAGCTACAAACAAATGACAGTAAATGTTGAACAAAATGCCCACATAAAAGAAATACATTTTTTGTGTGTGTGTGTGTAGTAATTAAATTCATTTGAATGTATTATCACACACACACACCATATCTAGTTGTATTAGAAATAGCAGAAATTTTAAAAAGCATTTTGAACAAAATAACTGAAGAAAAACTGCAGAAAAATGTTGCCCACCTATTTCAATAACATTAAGAATAGATTTCGCAATGACGTTTACTTTTAGAATGTTGTTACAAGTACGTACACCCCTCAACTTTTTTGCACTAGGGGTACGTATTTTAAAGCCTTTTGTGACTCCAGAACTAGAGAGCTCCTCCTGAAATACTCCTAACAACAGCCTTAATTAATTATTCTTTCAGGTTTTCTTTTTGTTTTCCTCCTGTTTTTTTGGTTGAAAGGGTAAGGGGGCAGGGTTAGGGGTTCAATAAGATTTGGGGTTGAGGATAAGGACAGGGTTAAGCATGTACGCGCCCCTAGCGCAGTACATACAAGTAACAACAGCCTTATTTTAATCAGTTAGAGATAAGTTATTGTTTGACATGAGAGCTCTAGATGCTTTTCTCTGTCATGACAGTACATTATCACTGACAGAACAAACACTGTAACTGAACAGGATTCAGTTTTTCAATAACTGCAGTGCAAAAATGTCATCCTTACCCAACGCCTCCTTTGGATAGGAACATTTCATGAAGAGGGAACTGGCGATCCAAATCTTTGTGGATGTCAGATATGCATTGGGGATCACCTGATAGCTTTTGATATTCCTGTAAACAAAAGTTATTACACTGAATTTATTATCTAAACACACACACACACACATAAATACATGTACAACTATGTAAGATTTGTGAATTAGATAACAATGCGAAAATTCATTCTGATTTTCAAACACTGCCAATTCCAAAACCTTCAGTTTTTAAATTGTTCAAAATCTTAAATAAATTTAATATAATATATGATACTAACAACATTTATGCCAATTTTGTTCATGGTATGGGCATGTAGTAAGACTGTAAATATATAATGCAATAACAAACCCCTCTCTTGTATTCACACTACCAAAAACATAAACTGATCAGTTCTGACACTGACCTTGAGCCAACGTGACAGATGATGAATGTTTATGTTTAAAAAAAAAAAATAGTGACAGGCAGTCCTGTAAACATTCCCAGAAATGTCATGCAGTAATTAACACTCATATTATTATAAAGTGAAGTATAACTGTATTTTGTCTAGATTAATTCAGTTATTCTATTAATTTCTTGTATAAACCTGCAGACTGAAAATGCGGTCAGTTTTGTCTAGAAAAATCATATCTCTCAAGACTTGATGTAACTCTTTGAATACAAAAAAAAGGAAAGGATCTGAGGATCACAAGAAAGTTGAGAAGGAATGTAAATTCTTATTTCTTCACTGATACTCACCTCAAAAACACCTTTATTTTGTTCTAGAGTAAAATGGCTGCCACATAAATGTTGCCATGCTCGGGCCCGTAATGAAGGAGGGATGCCCTTTCTGCATCGTTCCTTCACCTGCCGAAATAGTAAAAGTATTTTTTTTTCTTTCTACAGAGTGGTAAAAAATATGAAGAGTGAATTTTCACCATTTCACTCTTAAATCAACTTACACATAACATAATAATACATTAATAAAACAGTGACAAAACAAAACACAAAAGCCAGAGAAAATACAATATATTTTAAGCATATATTATATATTCCTTCACCTTTATTACATTGTTTGTAAAATATATCATTATATGTCACAAATCATACAGTAGACAACCGTTAAACCGAAATCGACAGGACCACGGGTTTGTTTTTGGTTTAGAAAGAGTTTCAGTTTGGCGATAGCAAGCTTGAAAAAGAGAGGCAGCCCAAATCACTATTAAAGAGGACAAATAATTTAAGTGCATGGGCGAAACACTAAACAGATGCATAATATAATGCCCTCACTTGCTGTGTGTTTTTTACTGGTAATAAGGATGGGCGATTGTTCAGGCTAGGCTAGGACTAACTCTCAGAGACCTGCTGTCCTGCTGATCTCGTTACCGTTACTGCACACGATGCCATGAAAAATGCTGTTGACGGTCACTGGTATTGTTCCTGATGTCCTACATTTTACATGAAAAGTCACCCGCGATGCGCCTAACGCCACGGCTAACGTAACTTCTACCGCCATCTGATTTCGGATCAGCAAGATTATAGGCATAGGCCTCCCCCTACCCCTGTAGTGCTGCCGCTCCCTTGTAGGCTTGTACTTTCGAGGCAGAGCGAAGCAAGCTGTGTTCATTTGGGGGGGGGGGGGGGGGGGATACAGTAACTAACCTAACTCAACCCATGGCAAGTCACAATGAATAGGTCACTGAATCCAGCAACTTTCTTTCAGTTTAACAATAGTTTGTTTACAAAGATAAAGAGGAAAAAAATCTGGGATTCTTATTTTTTTTTCGGTGTATCGCTATTTTCGTTTTAGCCATTTTCAATTTAAACCCGTTCTCCACTGTATTATAAACATAACAATGGACATTAAATACAATGGATATTCCTTCAGGAATCAGAATGGATACGAGCGAACATACATAATTTTTTTAAAGAATTCTAAATAATAGTATATTATCTGTTATGAAACCTAATCTTATGGGCATTACAATGTCATTCATGGGCCAAAGAACTGGAGATTCTATACTATTATGAACAATAAAGAGTTTCTGGAAAAAAAAAAGCCCAGGAAGACAAAACTTTATTACAAAAACAATAATTATTCACAGTATGAGTAATTGAGTAATGGAACTTCAGAGCAAGAAACGAGTACTCACCTTTCTGAATTTTTTGGACATCCACTTGTCCCAATTAACAAACATATCTAACCATTTTGTTTCTCTCCTCCTAATTTTTTCTTGCGGTAGCCTTCTCTCCCTGTAGACAGACATTTTATTGCATGATTGTGATTATAAAATCATATATTTAAAGCAATGAATCACAAATCAATGATGCATTGGCATTTAATTTACAAACCCCATTCATTAGGTTAAATATAAACAAAGACTCAAATATGTTAGGCCTTTATAGTACACTGTATGTCAAAACAATATATCCACTTGTAAGTATTATAAGATTTTGTAAGAATTAAGATAGTCAATCACACTGTTGAATTTGAATACAATCACAATGAGGCGACATAGCTCAACACCTTTGTAAAAACAGAAACTGAGAAAGTCAAATTAATTTGGAAATTATTTTCTTACATAAATGATTTATAAAGATCAGAAACTGAAAGTGACATCATGATGTCAAATTTAAGTTAGGTATCACTCGTACCCGTAGACAAAATGGGATGAGTTTTGTGTGTTGTGACCACTTTGAGTTTTAATTCTGACATTACTTGCAATTTTTTTCTTTTTTTGTTGAAAGGGTAACGGTTAGAGATAAGATTAGGTTTAGGATTAGGGATGGAGACAGGCTCAGGAATAGATTTAGGCTTAAGGATAGAGTGGTCTAGACTGGGTGCTTGGGATATTCAGTCTCTTTCCGATAAGACCCCCTCCCTTTTGAAAGATTTTTGAACATCTGACTACTCAACCTTTTCACGCTCATTTCATCAACTTACATTTCAGGATTTGTGTACTGATGGCCTCCCAGAAAGCCATATCTATCGGTCTTGACCTCTGGGTCAGCTACATCTCCATTAGCGAGGTCATGCCTCATTGGTGAGCCTCCATTACTTTTCTTCTCAGTAGGAGATCCTGGCTCTCCATTTTCGAGGGAAGGCTTGGCCATTGCCATGAACAGTGATTAGCACAGAAACTCACAATCAGCTCAACATTTTACATTGTCAGATTAAAGTGTCAGTCACCTGCAAATAATGAAGAAGACCAGTGTAAGGTTCACACTGTCAGTGTCATCTACAAATGTTAACAGAAAAAAATGACAATATTGACGTATGCACTGCAAAGACATTTTAAGTATCAATACTTCCACGCACCAAATACAGAGACCAGAATTCCATCTTACAGTTCTTTTAATTTCACAAAACATGCTGGTCCACACACACATGCTCAGTCAGTTGGAAAATAAGCCCCCTCTCACAATGAAAGGAAGAGACCTATAATAATAATACTTTCTCATTGCATTTTGCCATGACTGAAATATTGAATCAAACTTTGTCAGCTTGCTGGGGCTACACTGACCTAAACATGTTTAAAGGCTAATCAAATGTGAAATGAAGTCTTCTGTTCTGGTTGAGAGTTCCTCCCTAAAACACATTCTGTAATTCTGCACAGTTCCAAAATTTTCAAGCCGATCCTAAATCTAATTTGAGCCTCTTTTATGAATACCATGCCTATCCTAGATTCCAACAATTCACATGGTGAGATAATAAAAATGATATATTGAAGTCATCTCAGAATCAAAATAATGGCCTCCACAAGTTAAGTTAAAGATCTACACCATATAAAAGATGGTAGATCTAGTGCTAAAAAAAACAACAACAAAAGATAACCCTGGCTGTCGGGTAAAGTTAGTGGATTAGGTACCTGATCTCGAAATCTATTTAAACAATTTAAAATTTAAATAGATCTAAGTTCTAGTCTATAAGATAGGACACCACGTATCCCTCGCATCGGAATGTTCAAGTCTGTGCCTCGCGATCATAAGTTCTTGCCTTCCTAAAGATTACTCCAGGAAACGAAAATAACAGAATATTCTGATAAACAGAAATATTTCAGAAAACGGAAACCACCCCACTGAATTCCTACCAATCACTACCAGTTCAGTGAATCCGTGTCTCAATACTTGAGTCTAAGTGGTTTGTAAACACGATTAGATCCATCGCCAAACCGGAACTAAGAACGAATCCGGAAGTTGGGAGCCCGGAAGAAGGATCACCCACCCTAAATGCAGTCTAAATATCCAAACGAAACAAAGTTTGGATGTGATAAAACCGAAACGACCGTGATAAAAATGATTTTAAAGCGCAGTGCCGTACGTCTGTAACTATTTATCTTATACGACAATTTTTGTTAGAATTACTGAACTGCACCTCATTTTAAGCAAGATTAGTATTTTTAAATTCCAACAGCATTTGAGAGTTAGAAAAAGGAGTAGACGCAGGGTAAACGCACCAGAAAACAAAGACAATGTTTGATTAGAGGGAAACAACTGTAAAGTTTATATTAGAATAAAAATATTTTGGTGATAATTTCCCTTGAACTGCAAACCGCCCCTTTCTACAGCACATTCATGAACCGATTGGATTGTGTGTGAATGTGGATTTGATATGTGTGATTACGTGTGTGTATGTGTATGTGTATGCATATTCCAGCGAGGACCGATTTGGATGAAGAGAGGCCCAGAGGCTATTCTAGCTGTGAGGCCCCTCCCTATCTCCCACTTTCACAGCCCAGGAACAAAGAAGTGTTTTAAATAATTTGAGTAACGCCGATGATGATCATCATCATCATCATTGCCTTTCTCACCCTGGATCAGGGTATAGGCCACCAAAAAAAACTTTCCATCCCTCTCTATCATGGGCCAGCCTCTTTACATTATTCCAAGTCTTTCCGCTTCGTTGCACATCATTTTCTCTGGCTCTTCTCCACGTTCCGCGCGGCCTTCCTCTTGATCTCTTGCCCTGGGGATTCCAATCCAATACCTTCTTCGCGATGCTGTTTCCTGGCCTCCTGAGAGTGTGGCCGATCCATCTCCATCGCCTCCTACCAATTTCCTCTCTGACTGGGCTCTGTCTTGTTCTTTTCCAAACAATTTCATTGCTGACCTTGTCTGTCCATCTGATCTTAAGTAGCTTCCTCAAACCTCTGTTGATGAAAACTTGGATTCTCTTTATGCAGGCCTGGGACGCATTCCAAGTCTCACATCCATACAACAGGACTGACTTCACGTTCGAGTTGAATATCCTCAGCTTTGTTTTTAGAGATATATCCTTGGTTCTCCAAATCTTGCTTAAGGACGTGAAAGCTGCCTGTGCCTTTCCAATTCGTGCTTTGACTTCTGCCTCTGTTCCTCCCTTATTGTCAATGATACTACCAAGATAGCAGAAGGACTCTACATCTTCCAGTGGTTGATCTCCTACTTTGACTTGTTCGCTTGGGGGTGCAACAATTTTTAGGACCTTCGACTTCGCAGGATGTATCCTCAATCCGATAGATTCTGAAATTTTGTTTAGAGCTGTAGTCTTTGCTTGCATCTGGTCGTGTGTGTGCGACAATAGTGCCAAGTCATCTGCAAAATCTAGATCGTGATGATGATGATAGGTGTTTAAAATTCCGCACTTCGCAGTTTCTACTCGAGAAGATATTATGCGCTAGGAAAATTACAAGCGTCTTTTCAGAAACCACAGTGGATCGTAACAATAACATCATATGTAAGAAAAATCTACGCGTGTCACAAAAAAAATATTATGCAGACGGGTCTGGGGCGGCGACCCCCACCCCCACCCCTCCCCCCCTTCCTAGATTTTGAGGCCCTAGGCTTCAGCCTACTTGAGCCAATGGTAAATCCGGCACCGTTCCCAACTCTACATAAGTCACAGTCGTTTTCATTCTTACTGTCATTCAAGTCCAAAAGCCGTGTTCTTTCCTGCATCAGGGCAGTGGTAAAAAATGTTTCCGCTAAAAAGACATGGAGCCAGAATGTTGGGGTGGGGGGGGGGTGGGGATGGGGGAATGGAGGAATTGTTCCAATTGGTACTTAATAATATACAATGAAAATGTCAATCTCCACCGAGGTGGCCATAGTTCTGAAGTGAAAAACATGACTGAGCAAGATCATAAGACCATGAAACAACTTATATAGGCCCCACTTTGTGTTCAAATTTAAGGTTATATGACTGAGCAGCGATTCGATCCAACATTTTGATGGCAGTTCCTCGTACAAAAAATTTACCAAGTAGTCCTGAAATTGGCGGCTTAATCAATTAGAATTTAGGAACGGCTGTTGTTACTAGTACTTAGTATCTAGGCAACTCAAGCGTTTTGCGCCAAGGGCACGTATGTAAACGTATACATACTATCTATCCCTAACCCCGTCCTTATCCTCAACCCTAAATCTTATCGAAACCCCCTAACCCTGCCTCCTTACCCTTTCAACCGAATAATAAAAAAAACAGGAGGAAAACAAAAAGAAAATCTGGAAGAATAATTAATTAAAGCTGTTGTTAGGAATATTTCAGGAGGAGCTCTCTAGCTCAAAAGGCTTTAAAATACCCACCCCTGGCGCAAACAACAATAACAACAACAAAAAACTTGGGGGACCGTACGTACTTGTAACAACTTTCATTAGAAAATATTAACAAGAAACAGCAACAGAAAAAGAATGTATGTCCAGAACGATAGACCTTTATCCTTGTTGAGGAACTGGCAGTAGATACGTGATGCTTCTTTTTTTTCTTCATTTTAAAAAGTTAGTTTGACTTTTTTTCCTATTTCAATTTTTGTTTTAAACTGAAGGGTTTCTTTCAAGACAAAAGAGTCTGTTTTGTTTGTCCTTTCGCACTTTTTTGTGATTTTATTGTAAGGCTTTCCATTACTGTTTTCTAACGCGAGGCTTTGCAGCTTACAACCCCCTTTTGTTTTTTTGCCAGGAGGCATCGAGTCCAACTCAAAGTAGACGGTGTGCTATCTAAATAACGAAACAACATGTCCCCCTTCGGAAACTTTTATACTCATTTACAAAACTCTTTTCAGATACCGTATATATATAATATATATACAAAGATTTCGAGAATTTTATCAGTGTAATATAATTAATACAGAATTGTTTAATTCTGTTTGTGAAATCTAGAAGCTCTGAATATCAAACATGATTAGAACACCCGAATAGGCCATGAAAGGCGCTGTATGGCTGTTATCGTACCGGTACAACCCAAATTCACCCTCAGCCCTCATAAAAGTCTGTCATTGCTGTGCAGATCGGTTTATGGGTGAGTTCCTTGTTCATCAGTTTGTCGTTAATAATAAGAATACTGATATTGATTCAAACAACAACAACAATATCGATCACCAACATAGCCCAAGCTAGATCGATCAAGGAGGATTTTCTATTTTTATTTTTCTATACTTACTTTTATTTCGATCTTTAAATAAATAAGTACATATATAAATGAAGAAAAAACATCATTGATCATCTGAATGAACTCCCTGCACGGGTTCAAGTGCTCTTGAAGAGCTTTCGAGAAGTTTTCACCTGGAAGATGTAATAGGATAAATGGAATAACATTTTTGTTTCAGCAGTTTTTCAAATGGTATAATGGATGCAGAAATACCAAAACCTCCGGCAACCGTAAGCGTTTATAGCGAGGCTAGAATTTTACGTAACACTGTTGCGCAAGTAGAACTTTGAATTTACGCGGATCTGTAGACAGAAGGAGGGGGCAGGCGACTTTGTAAGGGGCCATGAATAATGTGCGTATCCTCAATTTTGGCGTTTTTTAAAAAAACTCCTCCCCTTTCTACGCTTTGTATATATCCCCCCCTCCCCCCCCCCCCCCCTGTAGCTGATTTTTATACAATCCTGCAAACTATTTTGTTGAAGAAAAAAAACAACAACAACAACAGAGTACAAACCACAAATTTTGTTTCCTTTCCTAGCGGTGACTGAAAAGCGTAGATCTACACACATTTTTCACAGAAACTCTCGTCTCTCCCGGCCATCATTGACTGATGCCACCCGCACTCCTAATCAAGCATACGTACTACATAGATAGCACCTACAGAATGGAACTGTCAGGAGAAGATAGTCCAGAGATGTCCAGATTTGGATATGACTGGAAATATGAGTGATGACCAGCACATAACAGAAGATGCTGTTGGGGAATCAAGAACTTTGCTTCAGTGAATTTGTGTCAAAATATATATATAAAAAAAGTGTGTGTACAACTATCTTTAAACAACAACAACAACGACAACACTGCATGAGAACTTCCAAACTCATGATTTGGGTGTCCCCCCCCCCCCCACACACACACTCCCTCGTAGACTGTAAGCGAGTCAAATGGGCAATCCACTTGTTTGATATGGGTGTTCATTCTTCATTATCTGAAGGTCTTCTATCCTAGAGAGAGACAGAGAGAGAGAGAGAGAGAGAGAGAGAGAGAGAGAGAGAGAGAGAGAGAGAGAGAGAGAGAGAGAGAGAGAGAGAGAGTGTAACAGAAAAAGAGAAAGAAGGAGAGAGATAAAAGACAGAGAGGGAAGAAGAAAGAGGGTGAAGGAGAGAAAGAGGGTGAAGGAGAGAAAGAGGGTGAAGGAGAGAAAGAGGAAGAAAGAGAAAGAGAGACAGACAGACAAACAGACAGACAGAAAAAAGAGAGAAGAAGGAGAAGAAGAAGAAGAAGAAGAGAGAGAGAGAGAGAGAGAGAGAGAGAGAGAGAGAGAGAGAACTTTGCACAGTAAGTCGGCGTACCGCGGAGACTGAAGATGTGTCACTATGGCGGAAATGAAGAGAGAAAATCTGAGACGGTCTCTGCCGGTCTCGTCTCGCGGGACTACACCGTGGCCCAGCATCGACGGCAGTGCGCATGTGCAAGAGGATGTTCTTCTTCCGGAGAGACAAGACGAAATTGAATCTAATTGTCTGTTTCTTAATTACAATCTATCTACTTAAACGAATTTATCTTTGCCAGAAGAACTTTTATTGATCTATTTTTGTTTTCTACGAAGTTTGCTCACCCAAATGAAAGCTAACACTGGCGTAGCTCAGTTATCTTGAAACAGGTAACTCGGACTTTCTAATCTGCTTATCTTGAGGTTAGTGTTCATGCACTGGCCGATGAAAGTGCGAGGGCAAAAAAAAAAAAAGATAATGCTGACACTGGAAGTAATTCATAAATGTTGAACATTTGGCTGTGTAGATGGTTTATCGAAAAGGCAAAATAATGTCTTTTGTTCGTTTAACCCTTGGGAGAGGGGGAGGGGGGTATTTTGAGTGTTACCCATCTAGAAAGACGGAGGTTCACAGGACAAAAATCGATAATGTGATTACGAGAGAGAGAGAGAAGAGAGAGAGAGAGAGAGAGAGAGAGAGAGAGAGAGAGAGAGAGAGAGAGAGACAGAGACAGAGAGAGAGAGAGACAGAGAGAGAGAGACAGAGAGAGACACAGAGAGAGAGAGAGAGAGAGAGAGAGAGATATGTGAGAAGCTGCATTACATGGTATAATTTCCAATAGTATGATACATTATACCACGATCAACTGTGGAGAAAAGTGTGAAAACCCAATAAAGACAGAGTGAAAGAAGAGAGAGTAGGGTGACTGGAAAGAATGTTGTTACAAGTACGTACGGTCCCCTAAATTTTTGCTCTAGGGTGACGTATTTTAAAACCTTTTGTGACTCCAGAGCTAGAGAGCTCCTCCCAGAAATACTCCTAACAACAGCCTTAATTAATTATTCTTTCAGATTTTCTTTTTGTTTTCCTTCTGTTTTTTTTTTGTTGAAAGGGTAAGGGGGCAGGGTTAGGGATTGAATAAGATTTAGGGTTGAGGATAAGGACGGGACTAGGGATAGGTATGTTTGTTGGAAAGGTAAACACCATAAAAGTCTGCCGTGTATCTCCAGAAAGCTGTTTTCGAACGGCAAAAATTCAGAATCGTTTAGGAAATGACAAGTGCGTTTATGTTTATAAAAACACAAACTGCAGTTGTTTCCACAGTGGGTTAGAACTTTAGAAAGTGAAAGAAAACGACAGGCACCTTACTCCTGAGGTCACTTCCGGAAGGGCTTTGTTAATACAAGCTGAGAGTATCGGGCCTTTCTGTTTGCTCACAGTTTGTTCAGGTCTGGCCCTTCACTGTAGCGAAGCGTTGCCCATGCATGGTAGACTATACTTAGCTACTTACTTAACATGTAACAAACAACCAAAAAAGGGGGGGGGGGGAAGAGGCTTGAAAGAACGGCGGTGAACTAACAACATTTTGGTACGGCTTGATCTGCTCAAGGGAAGGGGCTTGAAAGAACGGCGGTGAACTAACAACATTTTGGTACGGCTTGATCTGCTCAAGGGAAGGGGCTTGAAAGATCGGCGGTGAACTAACAACATTTTGGTACGGCTTGATCTGCTCAAGGGAAGGGCCTTGAAAGAACGGCGGTGAACTAACAACATTTTGGTACGGCTTGATCTGCTCAAGGGAAGGGGCTTGAAAGATCGGCGGTGAACTAACAACATTTTGGTATGGCTTGATCTGCTCAAGGGAAGGGGCTTGAAAGAACGGCGGTGAACTAACAACATTTTGGTACGGCTTGATCTGCTCAAGGGAAGGGGCTTGAAAGAACGGCGGTGAACTAACAACATTTTGGTATGGCTTGATCTGCTCAAGGGAAGGGGCTTGAAAGAACGGCGGTGAACTAACAACATTTTGGTATGGCTTGATCTGCTCAAGGGAAGGGGCTTGAAAGAACGGCGGTGAACTAACAACATTTTGGTACGGCTTGATCTGCTCAAGGGAAGGGGCTTGAAAGAACGGCGGTGAACTAACAACATTTTGGTATGGCTTGATCTGCTCAAGGGAAGGGGCTTGAAAGAACGGCGGTGAACTAACAACATTTTGATATGGCTTGATCTGCTCAAGGGAAGGGGCTTGAAAGAACGACGGTGAACTAACAACATTTTGGTATGGCTTGATCTGCTCAAGGGAAGGGGCTTGAAAGAACGACGGTGAACTAACAACATTTTGGTATGGCTTGATCTGCTCAAGGGAAGGGGCTTGAAAGAACGGCGGTGAACTAACAACATTTTGGTATGGCTTGATCTGCTCAAGGGAAGGGGCTTGAAAGAACGGCGGTGAACTAACAACATTTTGGTATGGCTTGATCTGCTGAAGGGAAGGGGCTTGAAAGAACGGCGGTGAACTAACAACATTTTGGTATGGCTTGATCTGCTCAAGGGAAGTCACAATGATTATGTTTATGTCTTTTTTTCAGGGGGTTCTCTGCCCTTGGTATTTACACCTCACTTTTCTTGTTCTGGTTTCTGTGTGTTTTTGTGGCAGGGATGAGGTTTTTTCATAATTTTGCCCGGGCAGCGGCCTTGTTCGGCCTGCTCTTCTCGACTTTCAAGTACCAAGGTATCTTTAATGTGCGCAACGTGCACACGGGCCCTCCGAGTTTGTTGCCCTTATCCCAGAAGACTAGGTGCTTGATGCTACCTACCATGGGATCAGGGACAGGAATTTTTTTTTTCCCCGAAAAAAAATTCCAACATGCCTGCACCGACCGGGAACCGATCCCGGTACCTTTGGCACGAGAGGCGAGCGCCCTGCCTCTAGACCACCGTGTCGTTATAAATAGCAACCAACAAAGGGGTGTAAGTCGTGGTAGTACACCCAGGTTCCAATGATTGGCTGTATTCATTTATCTAGTAGGTCATTCTGCTATCTTATGTACAAGCATGGAGACCTGGAATGTTCTAGTGCAGAGAACAACGGTCAGGATTAGTTCTCGCTGTTTCCTTTAGTTTTACCACTGGTCACGTCAACCATCTTGTCCACCAACAAGTTCAGACAAGCACAACAGAAGTTGAAAGATAAGGAAGTCAAGGGAGTTTGTATCTCAGGGTCCGCCAGACAGAAGTTCCCCACCGCCAGTCCTCACCTCCGTCCAATACTCACGTGTGTGGCTCCGCCCCTGACCAGTCTCTCCTTCTTTCCTTTTCTCTGTATGAAGTAGAAGGGCTTTGCACTTGTCAGTCGACAGCAATGAGCATTGAATGCATGTCTACTACGAGACAATCACTCAGTGGACGCACACTGACCACAAATCTGTGATATAAATGTTGTAAACTTAACTTTGTTACATTAAGCAATCACCTAATTGAAGTCTCCACCCATCAAAATCTGGACTGGACCTTCCTAGGTTATCCACCCTGCAACTTGACCTCACCCGAAACTGTAAACTTTAAACTCACCCGCTGCTGTTCACAAGTGTCCATAACGAACCCTGAAGCTGTTCACATGTTGTGTCAGAGCTGCCTATGTGTGGCCACTAGTCACATCTCAGCTGTTCTTTGATCTACTCAGGTCTCGTCTATGTTAATCTCTAGCCTTTCTAGGATTTAGGGTTTGGGTTTAACGGCTCTTATCGGAGTTTGGGTTTAACGGCGCCCTTATGGGCACAATAAGGCAACTTTGCTCCTTTGGAGCCGCTCCAGGCGTCAACCGGTGTATGTATAAAATAATATATACATATAGTTTCACGGTCACCCGTCTTATGTTCGTGCGCAATTATAAGTTTCAGTCTATTTACTGCACAGCCAACACAGGTGTACAATTCACCCGTCCTGCTTTCCTTACCGAACTATGTCAAAAGACTGGACACTTCTGCCTAAATTTGACCCTATTTTTTTTTTCCTTCGTCTGAGATAACCAGTTCCATCTACCCCTGACATTCTAAAAACCCAGAGCCTTTCAGTACTCCAACCAGTGGAAGGTAGTATGTCTGCAGAATTAATTTCTGTCTTGAACCCACAGCATACCTTGCCATTGCTGAAGGAAATCGAAATCTACAAGTTGATTTAACAGATTTTTTATTACATTTACAAGCAAAACCGGCTACGACCGTACAGTAACAACACTCTTAAAACAAAATGCCACACCTGCTCGACAAGCAATTCTGAACGTAAGAGATAAAAACAAAATTTCGACGCTCAAAGTCCCTCTACAGGTTAAAAGAAATAGCTTTTACTTCAAAAGCCATTTGAAAAACTGCAAGTTACGTGTTGCAAGTCCTGCAATCCCGCAGAATATCTGTAGTTTTAAAAAAAATATTTCGAGGGGTATTTGCCATATTGTTGTGTGCGACATTTTGCCCATTTTGAGATTTTGTCATGAAAATGGTTCTCTCACTCCTAATTTCATTATGTATAGGTGGCGTCATTCCAATCGGTTTAAAATTTTACGAGTTATGTGTTTGTGACGTCATGTATTATGTGTTTTAGCCCTTTTGCCGACCAAACTTCAATCCTCATTTTCTCGAAAAGGCAAAAATGCACATACGACAATATGGCAAACACCCGGCGATTTTGTCAGTTCTAAATAAAACATTTCTAACAAGATATGCAATTTATGACAATACTTAAGATTTTCCGGGTGGAATCTTACTGCAGATGGAATGGGAGGGGAGTGAATCAAGACGTTTCCCA